>JANCMC010034299.1:200169-406973 GCA_024363005.1 Charaxes varanes
CCGACGGACCGTCTCTAGTGACCGCAAAGAATCAGATTTATGTTTCCGACGGATAGTCTTTCAGCCCTACCTATTTTTACATATTATTTCTTAATTGTTTTATTTTTTGTTATAAACCTAAATTTTTGTAATTACTATCTAAGTAAATCGGCTAACTAATAATAATTATCTATCTACCTATTCCCATTGTTTATGTGTATTTATGTATGTGCCTATATATACTACAAATCGCCGACTTGTCAACATTGGGCCAAAAATCTTTAGATTTGCGTACTATGTGCTTATTTAAAAATATATACAAAATTTGAATTCCTTGTACATCGACATTGTTATATTTGACAATTAATACACATAGGATGGCCATGACTCCGCTTTGACACACACAATCTTATAGTAAAATGGATACATGTGTGTGAAAATCGTTTGGCATTAGTGTGCGTGAGGTTTTATTGTAATAATTTAATACATTAGTAATGCATACATTATAAAAATATTAGCTGTCGCACTCCCTCCTCTATATAAACTATAATTGTGTCAAATTACATACTCCTCCGTATGCGCAATTTTCATAAAATGGTACCGAAAGTTTTCTCTTATTAATACCTCTCGTATACCTTAATATCTAAAACAATGTCATATTGCTTTATAACTTAAGGACAGAACGATTTTATTTTGTTATGTTTTATGTTTCCGTAATTAATGTAAGAAAAACTAATAAAACAGAAACAATGAACGTAAAAACATTACGAAAAAAAATCATCTACGTTTTATTGCTCTTTCCAAGATTTTAATAACCTTAATTAAATTAAAAGTTGCGTTTATGTTTATTTAAGAGCTGAGAAAATAAATTATACAACAATTTGTATAAAAATACATATTTTTTTTTTCTAATAGCATTTGATAAACGACAAGATAAATTATCAAATGAAGCAATGATATCATATTACAAACGCTATTACAGCGGTAATAAACTAATAAACAGACGTAAATATTTCCGATTATATATTCTAATGATCATTTTTACGATCTTTTTATTCATTTATATTCTTATATGTTGACTATAATAATTTCGCTATTTAAAATCCTATTTGAATTTACAATATAAAATCAAATACTTGGTGTTTATCCAATCCAAGCGCAATTATTGAAAATACCATAGAGTGTGGGACTCGATGGTACTGCCATAATAGTCACTAAAACTTACCGGGGCCCTCATCCTCCTTAGAGTAGTGCACCAGAGACTCACTATGCAGATGTGTTATAATAACAGATTTTAACTTTTAATCATCATCACCATCATGATCAGCCCTTAACTGCCCACTGCTCGGCATAGACATCCCTTCTTTTATGCCTCTTGTCTCTGCTCTGTCTCTTGCCATTCGCATCTAACTACCTCCGGTCACCCTCTTTATGGGTAAATAGATTCCATCCACAGAGTGAAACGGCTATAGCAAAGTCGATAATACGCTACAGTGGTTTAGCAAATCTTACCGAGGCTGGGTTATAGACGGGCGACCTATTGTAACACTGGTTTATATTTGATATCAGACCTTCTCCTGTTTGGGAATGCACGTAAAACAGTGGATTGCGATTAATATGAATGCAGTTTTAAAAAAATCTAATTTATCACTAACCAAGTAATGAAATAGTATAAAAAGGGAAGCAATTAGGTAAAAAAAATTGTACTGATTATATACAGCCTATAGCCCTCCTCGATAAACGGGCTATCCAACACTGTAAAAAAATTTCAAACAAACAGTAGTTCCTGAGATTAGCGCGTTCAAGTAAACAAACAGACTAACTCTTCAGCTTTATATCTGTCTAATATATAAAATTCTCGTGGCACGGGGTGCGAGTTGTGATTCAACGCTAAGATTCGCCCAAAAAGAACTACTCATTTAATGATTAATAAATAGAGACCTGACTAAGTTTGTGGTGGATTTTTCTCACTGTAGGACACGAGGAACCTCAGAAGTAGGTTTTAAATCGAAAAATTTATCACCAAAATGATTTAAAAAATATGCATATGATTTTCAATATTGCGTTATTTTCAAAAGTTACCTTTATCACTGCCGTTTAGCGCCAGGTTGGCTGGTCCATCGTCTATCTCATCGGAGAGCTCTTCGTCGCTGTGCGGCTGCGCGCGTGCCACCGACGGCGCCGTGCGTCTCTTGGCGGCGACGAGCCGAATGCGAGTCAAAGACACCGCCCCTGGCCTGGATGGTATTCCCGGAAGAGCCTGGGCTTTGGCGCTGGGCCCGCTGGAGCCAAGGGTGCGCGCGCTCTTCACGGAGTGCCTTCAGCAAGGACGGTTCCCCCGTGCGTGGAAAACGGGGAAACTCGTCCTGCTGAAGAAGGCCATTCGACCTTAGCGTTGCAAAGCAATTTATTAGTCGACTATACAGCTCTAACGGTCTTTCTTTTTCCTCCAAAGGAAAAAAGGACCCCTTATAGGATCACTTCGTTGTCTGTCCGTCTGCCTGTCAGGACTCTTTTTCTCATTAACATATAGAATTATAAAAGTAAAATTACTACTAAATTCTGAGGCCTGCGATCCCTTGAAGCTGTGGGAAAATTAACCCTCTAAGAGTACGCAATCAAAAGATATGGCCGTTTATGTCACATTTACCGATTACAAAACTATTATAAGGGAAAAGAAAGGAGAGGGAAAAATTTTTAGAAAAGAACATGGTCATTTTTCACAGACCTGAAACGCATCTGCGAGCCTTCTGATAGTGCAGTTGTCCATGGATATAGTTTGTTATTCAAGTGAACCGCTTGCCCATATCAAAAAAAACGCAGATTTAAAATATTTACTTTGTATATTTCAAAAATCAAATCGTTACAAAAACGACAGAATTAATAAATTTTAATATGAATTGGTAATTATTGCTATAGGCAATAGCCATAATTTGTATGCAAGTGGATGAAAACATATTCTGGAAGTGGCTAGAACAAACGTCGTATTTTAGGAAAACGGCATTTCCTAATTTCATGAAACTTTTTTTTATGTGAAAACCTAATTATTATTCTCATAATACAACAATTTTCAAATATATGATGACAAAACTTTTAAAACAATGCGGTCAAACTTGACCCAACCTTTTATGCCAATATACGTCTTGGGTCGATTCATTTGCACGCGAGTGTATATTCGTTTTTACCCACCGTTTTTTTATCTGGAGAAGGGGTCAGGAAAGGAAGGTGTGGTTAGAAAAGTGGGAGGCCTTTGCCCAGCAGTGGGACAGTATAGGCTAATTTAAAAAAAAAAGTTGTAGCCCGCGTCTTCGTACGCCTGAATTCAATCATTTTTGTTACTTTTTGAGGATTTTTATTTTTTTGAGTGGTTACCATAGTTATTTTTGTAAAAGTTGAGAAGCCTGTATTATTCCTTGTAACATAAGCTGTCTGCCAGCAAACGTCCCATTACAATCGGAATCGCGACCGGGTGATAGATGGGTGAACTAGTCTTACACTTTTTCTAATATCCGACCTCCTCCGTTTTTCGGAAGGCTCGTAAATCAGTGGGTCCCGATTAATGTCACTGAGTGATATTAGTCGTGAGATTGTAGAGATTGTGGGGGTTTCGGGGATGACGTCATGGGCCGTCGAACATCTTAATTGGAAGAAAAGTATAGGAATAGATAGTACAATGGTTTACCTACCAATTATAACACAGCAAAATTTAGGATGTCCTCCAAAATTTGATTTGGCAGCATGTCAAGTATTTGCGAGACATTGAGCTTATCCCAAGTCAGGTCTGGACCCATCAACTGCTGGGTGCAGTTGATAAAGGTCTGGATCTCCACCTCCGAATCCATTGCACTCAATTCACTTACTCACTTCACTTAAAAAACGACATTGATCCATTATTTATTTAACGAAAAAAAAAAAACATTCTTTTTTTTAACATGTCATTAATTTTATCTGTCAAATATTTACATCAGTTTTTTTTCCGAATATCTACTATTGATAGTAATAAGTTTTAACGGATGTTTTTTTTTAAATAAATAACATGGTAATAGAGTCTAATATTTATTATGCTTGAACACTTTTAAATCTTATATAATAACTTTTATATCTTATATAATACTAATATATATGAAGATGAAGATTTTGTTGGCTTGAACGCGCTAATCTCAAGAGCTACTGGCCCGATTTTAAAAATTCTTTCAGTGTTAGATAGCCTATTTATCGAGGAAGGTTATATATCATCACGCTAAAACTATTCACCTAATTTTACGCGGAAGAAGTCGCGGATAACAACTAGTATAATAATAAATAAAGCTATGTTATCTACGAGTCCTAGCTATTTCCCGCTAACTTGCCTTTACACCTCATTAATCTGGCCCTACCAAAAAAAACCGCTCCTAGCAGATATCTACTAACAATAAACCACCTCCCTACCAAATTTCATCTTTTGAACGTCCCGCGGTTTTCGATATTTTGGGCTAAGTGACCTTTCGTCTATATACATACACACACATATGCACACGCGCAGTCACTCAAATACATACACATGTGCACATAATTTAGTAGAAATATTGTTTACTTACCACATATTGTACCTAATCTTTTACAACCTAAGTCTAGTTTTATTTCTTTTAGCTACAATCTTCATATATCGTCTCGGAATCCTGGTGACTATAATACAGGTTCAATCCTAGTTTATGCGCGAGTTAGTTCTTAATTAGTGGTTTTACTATTTTTTTTTTAATTTTAGATACTAACATACTCCTAAGGCGAATGTAACTAATAGAAGAGCAAAGAAATAAATGAAAAGATTAAAGATTAAAATTAAAGATATAGATATTCATTTGAAAAGCTAAAACTTCTGAAACAAAAACTGAGATGATACCGTTCCTAATATCTCTCATTTAAAAGCAGTATTATTATTTACAAAATGTAATTAAATTGAATTTATGATTTTTAATGACAGAGAATTTGTGAAACAATCATATCTAAACCTCTGTAAAAGCTCCTTGTAAGCCTTTCCAACTGTCAGTAATATTTTATAAATAGCTGTCATCCCTTATTTTATTGTCCAAGTTTTGATATTTTAACTCCATCTGAGTTCAATTAATTACATTTTATTCATTACTTAAGGCGTGTTAGACTACACTTTGCGGCGCTCGTACGCCTTAATTATTTACTTTATGAAAAAAAAGTACGTAAATAAATTGTAGACAATTGTCTCTAGTTTCATTTAGTACATAACGGTTTATGTCGTGAAATGACTCGGAAAGAAGATATTGCAAAAAAACTGCTTTTAGACGCAATTTTTCCAAAATGGCGACGCGAGGGGCAGAAATACGAGGTGACAAAGTCTTGATTCGAAAAGACCACGTCAAAATCTACAAAATCAAACATATCATTTTAATTCTGTGCCTCATGTAAGACTATATTTCGCGATAAAAAATATTGTTTACAAAATAGCGGTTTTGAAACTTTATTAACCCGTCTAACAAAATCCTCGGTTCATTCAATAATTAAGTTTTATAAATTAAAACTTCATCAACGTTAAACTCTTGGCTTTTATATTTTGTTATTTTTGTAGTGTAGAACACGTCACGTCTATGCCTTTTTCATTAAACTTTCTCTCAGAGATTTTCACTTAATCACCTCATACGTCTTATTGTTTCCGACAATTTTTTCAACTGTTGCTTCGTAAAGATCCTTAGTCGCATTATATGACATTCACTGAATTTAAAAGTGTATTCCAAACCGGAATATATTCCGGAAGGAAAAGCTATGAGCAAAGTTACATTGACCGGAAATTACATTAGTAACTTAAATCTTCAGCTAGGAAAATTTTCCGTTGAAATTAATTAATGTCCTGTTACTTTGTCTGCGGTCGCGATTAATTTCGCGAGGCTAAGATTTATTTCCTGAAATTTCTTCTTTTTATATTAAAATGTAAATGTTTAAATCATTTTGGTAGCAAATATCTGTTTTGCAAAGAATCGTTACGACCTAACTCTTCCCGATGGGCTTAATTTTTTTAAATGTAATTTTCACATCAGTATGGCCAGTGTCGTGGTTTCAAAACCGACACTTAGGGATCTTCAAAAAAGAGCATGCTTAGAGGCCATCGACTCATCTGCGAGTCTCCTGATAGAGCATATATATGTCAATGGTCTTCGGTAGTCACTTAAGTGAACTCCCAGGCCGTTGGCTCCTCTTTAAATATGTATAAAAAATTTTAACAAATGTTGACTATAAATTAATTAATAAAATTCACAGCCTTCCATAAAATTTATCATGTCAATGCTTTTTTTTCATGTAATAAAATTTAAAAAAATATATAAATTATCACACTCAATTAAAATGAATATTACTATAATATAATACAGAAAAACTTTACACTAATCACTGTTATTTTCAAAGTTGAAACTTCTAGATTATCTCATGGGAAGTTTTCCGAAACTGCGTTATTGACAAGTTTATTTATTTTTTATGTAATTTACTACATGTTTTTAACATTGAAGTTACGCACTATTTTTAATAATTTCCTTAAGATAGTATCAAATAGAACGAAATTCATTAAGAAAGCGATTATATTTTTTACGTGCCGCATTAGAGCGCGCCCTACCAAGAGCCGCTCGCTCCGAGGGGGAGAATGTGTCACGTCAGACAATGATTGGGACGTTATTTGACTTGCTAGGGTGGATTCGACGACCTTAAATACAAAGCAATTAAAATCTATACGGTATTCCTTGTCGATTCGAATCTCGATGCTGCTGAAAATCATCGTATCACTTCTAACACTTTTTCTTCCTAGCGTTATCCCGGTTAAATACCAGGGTCCGCTTACATTGTAGAGGATGTAGCTGTGGGGCGAGTTAAGATGACCCTAAAGGCTCTTCTCGCAAGATTAATTTTACGCAGACGAAGTAGCGGGAAACAACTAATATTCTATATTGACACTTCATACATGTGTAGATTGTTTTTTTTTTGATGCATGACCGAACTAAAAAAAACAATCTACACATGTATGAAGTGTCAAAATAGAATACTAGTTGTTTCCCACTTCTATTGGTAAATATTTTCAGGTCATCGGATCTGTGCGAACGAGGCAGTGCCCGTTCGCACATAGATCCGATGAGCCACAGACAGAGATACAAATACACATGCAGTTACACATACCGATACACATACATATACAGAGGTATTACAAAAGTTGTAGGTAGTATAAATGTTATTTTTTTTCAGTCCCATTTATAATTTTCCATATAAGGGCGTGCAATATTTTTAGTAGCACACTTTTTTTTTAAGAAAAGTATATGGGGCAGGAATTCTGAAACAAACAAAAGTTTATATTAGAAATTGAATTTATAGCACAGTAATAGATATATATATGGTCGGCAGTTTACGTGATGGTCAACGATGCTCAGAATTGCACTACTAAAGGGTTCTACGGGTTACCAGCTTCATTCCTTAAATGTCTTTAATTCGCATAGGTTCCGAAACCTCGGAGCTGGCAATATGGTCTCTTGTTCTTCCTAGCGTTGTCCTAGTTAAGTACCAGAGTCCGCCTAGATTGCAGAGGATGTGGCTGTGGGGCGAATTAAGATGACCGATTGCCATCTGACGTCATAATCGGAACCCCCACTACTGGCCCGTTGGCGCAGTGGGCAGTGACCCTGCCTTCCGCTCCGGGGATCGTGGGTTCGTGGGTGTATTTATCTATATGTATGTATTTAAACATTTCTAAAAAAAAATGTATATAACAGGCGGCTGTTACCTATAACACAGGCATTAAGGTGTCTACTTTAGGAACAGACGTCCGTGTGCGTGCTTGTGTGTGAGTGTGTAGGTATGTGTGTTTATATAGTCCTGTATATATTTATGTATTTTTATTTAACTCGCAAAAATTGAACTGCTTGAACCTTTTACTCGTTATGAATTTAAAAAAAAGGAGAAAATATGTGTAAATGGTACCTGCCATGTATATAGATTTTTAGAAGCTCATTATTCAATAACCGCCTTCTTTTTTTTTTTGTTTTTTTTAAACGACAGATTATCGAAAACGTCAATCTCTTGAAGGCAAGAAGTTGCAGATTTATGTTACATCCGTAAGTTCATTCAATATTTGCTTTCTTATTTTTAGGGTTCTGGTTGCAGGAGCCGACAACTATAGGGTTAGGGTGTCTGTGGGCTTTCTCGAAGTACCGTTCCGAGAGGTCTTTAAAGAATTTACGTATTGTCTGGAGCTCAAGGTTTCTATGGAGGTCGTCGTTTCGCCCTAACCATGGGGATCCGGTACAAATAGGCATGAAGCGATTCTGAAGGGTAGTGATCGCGTGCGCGCTGAATGGCCGTAGTTATACCGTTTTATGACGTGTCGCTAACATGGCTTGTATAGGGATTAAATGTATCCTTTAAATTTTGAGCCTTGGTGGTGGTGGTGGTGGTGATGATGACGATGATGATGGTGATGGTGATAGTTATGATGATGATGATGATGATGATGATGATGATGATATATATATAATTATGTTTGTAGGTTAATCGTTGGAGCACCTAAGTCCAGGAGTAGGCTGAATTCAAACATAACAACGGGGCAGGTGTACAAGTGTCCACTACGTAGTTTGGATACGGAGAAACACATCCACTGCCCCCCATTCCAACTTGTACGTACAAAGCGAGTACTAAAGGCCCAATAGGGTCGAGTACATCTGCATTGCGGAGCCCGCCACGTTTTATATATTCCTCAAGAATGTGTAAAAGCTACAAGTTTTTTTTTTAAATATTCAACATGTCACAATGCACTTAATTTTCTTTTCCTTCAAAATTATTAATTTTTAATCAACATTATTAATCGTTTATCGGTTGAAACGCGAAACTTTTATACCTTTCAAATTGCACAATTTTACACGAAATTCTAGAGTCAGAAACCAGGGGAAATTAAATTGAAAGATTCCATTGCAATTATTTCTACATTTGTAAACACATTAGACAGGAGCTAATAAAAACGCGCACAGATACGCTATTAAGTGGTGAATATGAAGAAAAAAACCACAGGTAAACTCAATACCGGTAGTTAAGCATCAAAATGCGTAACCACCATAAAATTGTACAATCGAAAAAAGTCGTGATTTGATCTTCACTTTTACCGTCAACCTTAAAAAGATGACAGTTGACTTGTGTTGGCGCGCTTTTGGTGGTTGGTGGACAAGTGTCGATCTCGTATATTAAAATAAGATAAGCATTTCCTAAACTATTAAAATAAGTAGGGCTGAGTGATTAAACAACTGTTACTACCTGTGTATTATTAGACTATAATATTGTTTCCGTTCTCGTTCCTATTTTCTTTCCTTATTTTGGCATTAATGGCTTAAACATGAAAAATGCTGTCGCGGGCTGTTTTGTTGGACTGTTTAAAATAAACATTTCTTTCATATACTCTATAGTGTAACTTTAACGGTTTTTGCAACGCACGCCAAAATAGCTCGCAGATGGCAGAACTTCCTCCTACTTACTTGAAACTTACGGTTATATTTTGGACAATTCACATAATATCTTTAATATTTATAGCCTATGTGTTATTCTGACACTCAAACTATATTACTGTAAAATTTTATTAAAATCCATTCAGTAGTTTTTCCGTGAAAGAGCTTCAAACATACACCCAATCATCTATACACCCATACATCCATGTGTACAAACTTTCGCCTTTATAATTTTAGTAGGATATAAAAGTAAGGTTTTATTTAAATTCATTCCGTTGTTTTTTCGTGAAAGAGCGTTAAACCTACATCCATAAAACAAACTATCTTTCGTGTTTATAATCCTACTAGGATATAACTAATATCACATGTCTGTAAATTGGAGAGGCTTGGGAATTTATATATTAAGCTGATTCCCCTTTTGATTACGGTTCTTGTTTTTATTCCTAATGAAACGAGCTAAATTTCTTCACTGTTACTGCAGGTTTGACCGCATAGAAGTAGTACCATACCACCAACTAATCTTACTTTGATCGTTAATTCTTTGCCCGTAAAACTACGGAACACAACAGGTAAACAGGTAAAATGTGTTGCGCGTGGGGGATGGGGGAAGGGGGGCTTCAAGCGGTAATATATCTCTGTCTACGGATAAATATACTTGAAGGGTAAAAAGTTGAAAACAATAAAAAGTCGCAATTTGACACTTTTTAACACTATACAAAATTTGTTTTAATATTACGACATTTGACAATTTAATCATCAAGTAGGCAATACCTAGTCAGTTAACTATACAATTCATTACAAACATTAATTGATTAATTATTCATTGATATGAATACTATGCATTAAAGGTTGTCACCATTAAGATGAATTGAATATTATAGTCGGCTCACTGGCAATGATTTTGAATACTCTGTCTAAATATTCAATACCTTTACCCCGTTACTAAAATTATCAAACCCGCTCTTTATACCCCTCTCTAAACAATCAGGATCCGCTATGAAGATTAACAGAAACATCAATTATTTATTGAATATATTCAGTGAGATTCAATTGTCAACCTGAATATTCATAAGTCAATATTGCGACGTTTATCTCGATTGCTTTATCAATATTTCGGGGAATGGACCAAAACCGAATTTAAAACTTCCGTGATCAGCAAGTGTACGATACACCAACGGAATTTGGCAGCTGGCGGGGCTTATTTACTCAAATATTCATTTACATTGCTTAAAATTCAAAACTTTGTACAGGTTCATGAAATGCGTAGTTCACTAAATAATTAAGGAATCGTTTACATATAATACCTCAGGGACGGTTTTTTATGGAAGTAAGGTGGTTTAACGATTTCTAAAATACATAGCACGATTTGACAACTATCCTTCTTATATTAATCTAACATCTAATGACCAGAAATAGGTATTCCAATCCTAAGCGAGATGGCGTCACATGAAGTGGCTCCACTTGTCAATATTATTCACAACAAAAATTTGTAGTCTAAGATATAGGTAAAACAAACAGTAACCTCACAGAGACAGGATCCCTATTAGGCTTTACAACAGCGACGGTGTCGTTATCGAACCACTCCGTAACCGAAGCACCTGGTATCAGTTTTAGGGAGCCACGCCCGTATACGTTACCCGACCCACTTTACCTAACCTCCTTAAATATTACAGCTGCTTGTTAAGTGTCAGTAGAAGTAAAATTTACAATTACGTGTAACGTCGCTGGTGTAAATAATGATGAAGAATGAATAAGGACTTAACAAACCCCTATACCTTAACTGAACCGAAGTCCGTAAACGGACTTGGTTCCATTCCCGTGTCCAGTGCCGTCCCGGAACTTGCCTCGGTAAGTTCCAATAATGACGACCCCTTTCTTGCTCTACTTATTTATTAGTAATTAACTTTGTTGACTTAACTGTTGTGTGTTATAAAAGATATGATTAAAATGATTATCATAACAAACTACTTAAATGCTAGACTGGCAAGAATTGTCCCTAGCTCAGGTGCCTCTAGGACATGGCGCCTAGAGCGATCATTTTGTTCGCCCAAGGGCCGACCGTGCCCAGTGTCCTTTGGACTATTTTGTTATTTTGTTGCACCCACTCCCAACAAAAGCTTAATGCTTAATACGAATATTAAGCATTAGTAAATTATGCTTAGTAGCTAAGAATACTAAATATGTGCGCTCTAAATATAAACCAAAATCTATCTTATGTTATTAGCTTTCTGTGAACTTTCGGAAATCATCACGTAAGTAAGCATTATAAATATTTCTATATATTTATCTTACATCAGAGAAATCTATTATATAATTATTTCTCAAACATGCTTGGAAATTTGAGCATTGTTTTGACAACCTTCTTAGAGATAGATCGAACTTGCTGTACTGGTCGAGCAGCGGCCGGCAATAGTTGTATGAAAATCCATATCTGTCGTGTTTAGCGGCCAAATACATTACTATGTTATATCATATTTGTAGTGTAATTTAAAAATGGAACTATCTTCTACTCCGCAACATGGTGACCAAAAAAGAGGTAACTTATCAAAGGTTTAATTTAAATTTCGAACTGGCTTGCACATAGAAACCGAAACCCCAAAAAAAATTGCAAAATTTGTAAAAACTTTGAGCACAAACTCAAAGTCCAGCTACATTCAGTGATCAAACATGTGTTCAAATATAACAAGCGTCAGCTTTTTGCAAATATTTCTACTAAACTTTGCGCAACTACACAAAATCCCCAGCTACACTGAGTGATCAAAGAAGCTAAAAGTGTGTATGGAGTAAATTAGATCAAGCTCAATGGATAAAAAAAATCTACTACGAGTAAAAATAGACGGTCCTTAAGATATTGAAGGTCCCTAAGTTACTAAATGTCCCTAAGATATTGAAGGTCCTAAGATATTGAGGGTCCAAAGATATTGAGGGTCCTTAAGATATTTAAGGTCCCTAAGTTACTAAAGGTCCCTAAGATATTGAAGGTCCTAAGATATTGAGAGTCCTTAAGATATTTAAGGTCCCTAAGACATTGAGGATCCTTAAAATATTGAAGGTCCCTAAGTTACTAAAGGTCTCTATGATATTGAAGGACCTCCTGTGTACAGAGCCTCTTGCCACTCTCCTTACATCAACCCCGTTAGACCTCCCCCAAATGCAGCCGTATGAAAAAAACTAATTAATTTAACTATAAACTATGTCTAGAGCGAGGTACACCATTTGGCTAGAGGAAGTTCCGCTGCCAAGCCTGTTTGTGATGCCTTCTGAACATCTTTCCTTGCCTCGGCAGGTCTGGAAGTCTTTAAACATATTTCGACCACAAGTGGGCTGGAGTAAGGAAAATATGTTTTTTATTTTTATACTAATAATTAAAAACCATCAAACGAACGAATGCTCATTCTACCGCCACTCTATCAAATTCTGTTACTTTAAATAGACGTAGAACATTCTTTCGTTGTTTGTTTGCGTTCACAAAGATTCTTGAAATATTCTAAGGTTGATTTACATCAGACGAGCGAATGCTCATTGTAGCCCAACTCTATGAGATTCTTTTAGGTTAAACAGACGTAGAAGCATTCTTTTCTTGTTCTGTCTGTGTTTTGGTTTATACCAAAACACACAAAAAGGTTTGGAGCAAAATTTTATTCAAGCGAAACCTCTGGTTCGTATCCATGCTAGGAAAACTTAGGGTTCGAAAAACATAGCTGTGAAACATAATCAGGGTTTATATCGAAAAAGGTTGTTACTTCCTTTAATAACTGGACCGTTGACAATGACCCTAGCAGCCGCTTCGGGGGTTGTGGGTCCCATTCCAGCCTCAAGTCTGGGTGTATCTAATATATAAAATTCTCGTGGTTTTTCAGAAATGCCTTTGACCCTTTTTGGGGGTATAAATATAAAGTTTCATTTAATTGACATCATTACTATTAAAGGTGTCCTTACGAAAAAGCCAAGACTAATACGAAAATGTTGAAAAAAAAATCGAGCAATCACGCTGTGTTATCCTTGTTTTGGGACCAACTTTATAGTTGGTCCCAAAACAAGGAAAGTCTCAAAAATTAATTCACGAAGAGATGACGGCTGTTTACCAAGATACTGTCCCTTCATCCCGGACGCGCCAAACCAATTCGGTTGCATATCAAAACACAACATGGTTAGACTTAGATTCAAAAATATCAAAGTTGTTTTAATTTTTTTTTAAAAATTATGTTACAAACAAAATATACTTCACACCAGAAAAATCGAAACACTTTCGTTTTTAGGGTTCCTTAGTACTACAATAACCCTCAATACAAGGATCCCCATCAGATATCTGTCAGTGAAAGACCCGATGAATTTGGCGAAGCCATTTCGGAGGTTAGTAGTAACTTGGATGAACTGCTTGCTCGTTTGCCTGTTGTAACATGAAAAAAGGAGAGGTTATATTATATTATTTTGTAGCAACTGGAGATACCTTCAGGTACCTCCGTTAACTCTTTTGGCATCTAACCTCTTAATTCTCCTCTCCCTATTACTCTGCACCCTCTTCTTGTCTATCTTCTTCTTCTTCCTAGCGTTATCTCGGTCTAGTACCAGGGTCCGCTTAGATTGCAGAGGATTTGGCTGTGGTGTGAGGTTAGCAGACGGGATATTGACGAAAATTATTTTCTTTAAAGTCTAACTCCCTAAGCCCTCAAAGTTCCTTTTTGGATATTAATGATGAATATAGTTTTACATTCCCAGTATCTTAGTAACTTTTACAATCATTGAAAAACTCAGACACAATCTTGAAGCAGTGCTTAGATAACAGCATTGTGACCCGTGTGCTTACTAAAACTCGCACCTACAAATTATTCCATAACGCAGTGCTTCCTTCTTTGATTAAAGGGTGCGTGTCATCGGTATTACTTCCGTACCGCACCGAAACAGGTTCTAATGGTGAAAAAATTTTTCAAATCAGCCCAATAGTTTGAGACCCTATTCGATGCTGCTTGCATTGAACAATGAAATGTTTCCACTTTACAATATTAGTATCTGTTCTAATATAACATGAGTTTGCAACGTAAATAAATTGCGGCGCACCTTAATTTAATTTTGTCACTTTGTGGCCCTTACCTGCCTTAATGCTGCTGCTTTAAACCCCGGTAAGGGACCTTCTTTAGAGGACCTCGTCGAACGCAGGTTCCGAGAATTGTTCGTCGGGAGGTCTATATATAGTGACCGTCTGTAGAAACTCCGCTAGCGTGAGTTAGATTTTGTAATGGACGTGACAGCGTTTGTATTGTGTCCTTCGACCTGTCCGGGCCGCGCCATCTAGTTTGCTTGTGGTGTTTCTGTCTAATGGACAGCGTCACCATCTTGTTATTTAGCGGCTACATAATAAATTATTCAGTACGTCAACCGTCATCAAAACCTCCACTGGTTTTCTAATTTTACTTTACCCTGAACAAACATTAACTGTGTTGTTTTCAAAGAAGAATTAAAACCAATTCAAATGTACTGAAATCTGCACTAATGCTGTCGAAATGCTACTTAAGAAATCATAACTAAGAGATATATTTCGATTTTCTTATTCTGCAGAATTTATCCACATTGAACGTTCAACTCTTGCTACAAGATGGCGCGCTAGTGAATGGAAATCAGATGGTGCAAATTGGCGACGGAATGCTTTTAGAATAGCCGATAATAATTATTAGAGTTGATAGTTTTCTTTTTTCATATTATTTTCTAGGTGAATTTTTAGTTTTATAGAAAAATTTTCGTGCACTATCTGAGATCTGCAGCAGTGCTACTTTGCAATTCGATGGTGATGTCACTTTTAAAATTATTTTTACTCCTATCAAAGGTTCAATTATTGTTCCGATTGTTGAAAATTAATATTTTTCTATTAATTTTTACGAAAATGCTACTGAATAGTTTATAAATCTACCACCGATTTGTTAGCTTGGATTAATAGACGAAGAGCCCCTGAACAACCAGATTTACGGTATTTTGTAACAGCTGAAAGTTTGTCAGCGCATGCTCTTAATATATGTAAGAATAATGAACCATTATGAAGTTTGAGTGATTGTGGCTTTGGCAGATATACGGCACAAAAGGTGTGATAAATGTGAATTCACATTTTTATCGCCTCTACTGCCGTATATTTGCCAAAGCCACGATCACTTAAACTTCATAATAAGCCATTGTTATTACCTGTGGGCATAGAAAGCATTATGAATAAAGTGAATTTACATTTTTCACACCTTTAGTGCCGTATATCTGCCAAAGCCACAATCACTCAAACTTCATAATGGGCCACTGTTCTTACCTGAATATAGATTACGAACAAAAATGTGAATTTACATTTTTATCGCCACTACTGCCGTATATCTACCAAAGCCACAATCACTTAAACTTCATAATAAGCCATTGTTCTTACCTGTGGGCATAGAAAGCATTAGGAAGAAAGTGAATTTACATTTTTCACACCTGTAGTGCCGTATACCTACCAAAGCCACGATCACTCAAACTTCATAATGGGCCATTGTTCTTACCTGAATATAGATTACGATGAAAAATGTGAATTTACATTTTTCACACAAAATGTAGTGTTGAAAGGTTCGCCGTTGCGAACACGTCAAGGAGGACAACATACATCTTTTTCACACCTTTAGTGCCGTATACCGGCCAAAACCACGATCACTCAAACTTCGTAATGGGCCATTGTTCTTATCTGTAAAGAGAACATATGTGTTGTCAAACTTTCAGCTTTTACAAAATACCTTACGTCGGGTTGTTCAAGGGGTTCTTATTCTATAATAAAAAGATCGCGAAAATTCTTGAAATCTTTTACATTTCTCCCAAGTAGAATTTCTTTACGTATTGGTTGCTATATTGTAAGGATTTATTTTTACTTTAACATAAGCATATGCTTATGTTAAATTAATATTGAAACATAATAACGAGTCTACAAACATTTTTTTTAATATCTTGCATGTTTTAAATAAATATTGTGCATATGATTAAATTTTATATTATCTATAATTTGAGAGATTATCTCCATTTCGTTCCCATTGAACATTTTTACTTCGATACGAAGCTATGTATTTGTTTAATAGATTTTAAGTGAAATAAATGCTTGTTTTTATTTTAAATACTTTGTTTTATTTATACTTTTAATCTGTTTTTTTTTTGTATTATGACTTATTTAAAAGAAAAATCTTGTATAATACTACATGTATGCTAATGTATAAAGCTGAAGAGTTCGTTTGTTTGCTTACTTGGACGCGCTAATCTCAGGAACTATTGATCCGATTTAAAAATTCTTTCAGTGTTAGATTTAGCCCATTTATCGAGGAAGGCTATATCATCATGCTAAATGTTTTCACCTAATTTTACGCGGATGAAGTCGCGGGCACAGCTGGTAGTATATAAAAGCGAAATGTCACCAATCTCGAGAACCACGGGACGTACAAAGTTGAAATTTGGCAAGGAGTTACTTTATACATAGTGTTATCCGCTAAGGACGGACTATAGGGCCAGATTAAGAAAGCCTAAGAGCTCTTCCGTTGCAATCGCAAAGGATTATATGAATGAATCTTGGAATGTATCCTCTAATTGTAAGTTACGTATTATATTCGCGATCGTAATTATTATCGATAATCGTTTATCATCGATAATGTTATCAATGATAAATTTATATCTCTTCGCCATTAAATTGGACGCTGAGATTTAGTTGTGTTGTGTTATTTGGTGAATACAAAAAGGTAAATATATTTGTGTGTTACGTTAACACCAAAATCTTGTATATCTCTTTTGGTACTTTAGTCTGCCCACTAAATTGACAAATGATGTAGAAAAATCAGTTATTAAGGTATATTTTTTTTATTGCTAAAATATTGGCGTTGACCAAGATCTGGAATTTTCGTTTTTCGACAGCCCTCCATTCCTTTCCACTACTCCTGTCTTTCTAATTAGAGGTAGCGCGACGCTTGTAACCGAATTGGGCCGGCGCGTCCGGGTACCAGTACCTCTTTCTTACATAAGAACGGCGTGAAGTGGCGGCAAAACGACAGACAGCTACTGATAAGTCGGGCTATCAAAGCTCCTGGTTAGATTAAGCTTTGCTTAAGTCCTTAGGCCCATAAAGAGGGAAGATTTGATAGTTTCTCTGCATAGGCTCTGAAACTCTTGGACCGATTTGAAACCACCCACATCAGAAACCTACATTATCCCTGATGAGCATAAGCGATATAATATTATCAAAAAAGTTAGGAATCCGTATGAAAACGGGAGCCCAAGAAGGGATTTTGCACAATACGTCGCTAGTACCTTCGGAGGTGTCCTTTGCCGCGCTCATGTCGCGAGGGTATGCCAGATGTTTCAGTTCTTCTAATGTTTGAAACTAGCCGTTAGCCAAGATATACATGTATAATATATTGTGGCTATGTGCAAAAGTACTATTCCTGAAGGTTTGAATTTCTTGACTTTAATTGCGAAACGCTGCACGAATAACCCAGCTTTGTGAACGAACTCCCAGGGGTTGGACCTTCCTTTATCTCTCCGATAACTGGAGATTAATTAAGTGTTTGTTTAGTAAGCAGTGACCGGTGATGGTATCTATCATCCTGCGATCAGGCATCTGTTCATTTGTGTGTGTGTTTCCACCTCTTTGCAGTCCAGTAGGATGTAAGATGGTGTTTCTGGTGCGTTCATGCATCTCCTGCAAGGTGGACTTTTAGTTATACCTAGATTAATTAAGTGTTTGTTTAGTAAGCAGTGACCGGTGATGGTATCTATCATCCTGCGATCAGGCATCTGTTCATTGTGTGAAGTTCTTCTTCCTCCTATATCAACAATATCCTGCATGCCGAACTCACGGTGCCCTCTTCTAGGGTGGTTCCTTGCCCCGTGCGAGTTTTTCTTTTATTTAAGACAGTCTCCCAGGCTGGTGGTAGCTAGAAAAATACGAGAAGCAATCGGAATAAAATCGAATAAAAAAAATTAAAAAATTGTCCGCCACCCGAACTTCAACAGAGAGAGTAGATGGGTGCTACCTGTAGTGTAGGTAGCTTGATAACTGAAGTTTTATTTTCACTTATTTTGGAACTTCAGGAGCGCCAGTGGTTTTTTAACTGTATGCATTGTTTTTTTTAAGCAGTATATGACTAAATGCCCGCACGAGAGAACATTCGATTCCATTCTTGATTTTTGGCTGTTATCTGTGCCTTGAAAATCTATAATGCCAGAGCCAGACGTAGCTCAAAGTGTTTGTACATTTTTGTCATTTAAGTCCACAATGTTCTACAAAACATTGTGCAGCTACACAAAGTCTTAACACACTTATCGCTAATTTTAATAGTCACGTCATTTCACTGATACGATTAAATCGGTTCGAACCCCCCTTTTTATCGCTTGGAAATGCTTGATCCTGCCCGTTGTCACGCATTGTCACCATTGCCCGATTAACGTGTCATGTAACTGATGTGTGACCCGTAAGAAATATAATTTGAAATTAATAATTATTCTTACTTAAAATTCGTGCGGTCTTCCAAAATTCTTCATTCATCGCCAATAGCTCCATACGACAGATGGAAATGAAGTTGTTTGTAAAATACTTTAACTTCAGTTTGGTCCATGATGAAATTTGATAAGTCTTGAGAAATCCACGATTGACTGACATTTTCTATATATCTAAATACCTATGGACAACTGTATGGTGTAGAGGTTCGCAGGGATGCCTTTGATAATTGTCTCTGATGTCGGAGCCAGACATAGCTTCATTTGAATTATCAGTTCAAAGATCATGTAGTACAGTCCCCGGCGGACTGTAACTGCGCACCGCCTTCAAGCGACAAGAGAGCAACATACTCGTGGCCACAGACGTCGCTGGTATACACGACATAACTTTTTTTTACTTTATAAGTTTGGTATCGAATAGTTCGATGACTCCTACGTAAAGTACTGTAAGCCATATTTTTGCCTTGGTCACTTTTTAAAGATTTCCAAATAACCTTGATGAGTTATATTAGAGTAGCCGCAAACGGTCCACACGCCACATCCACAAAACGCCGCCACTGGCATATTTTGTGACATTTAAACTAACTATTTTTACCTCTCCGCAGCAATGATTTAAATTATATAATAAAGCTAAGAATTCGGCAAATATTGGGTTATCCCAGTGGTACCAGTTGATATTTCAGTACTGCTTATTTGAGCACAAAAAACATAGCTGCATTTATTTTGTACATAAATGAAAAACAAACATCAATAAATATTTCCAATAATCTGTTTTTAGGTAGACGGATTTTTACAATTACTTAAGAATAATTATTTCCTTACTACTACAACCTTACGACAAATATCACTCAGTGGCATTAATCGGGTCCCACTGTTTTATAATGCTCTTATTTATTGTTAATAGTGTATTTTATGTTGATAATTAAAGAAACTAAAAAAAAAAACCTGATACGTGCCTTCTGAAACACGGAGAAGGTCGGATGTCAAATATAAACCAGTATTACAACCTTACGACAAATATCACTCAGTGGCATTAATCGGGTCCCACTGTTTTATAATGCTCTTATTTATTGTTAATTTGTGATATTAGTCGTAAGGTTGTAGAGATCGTGGGGGTTCTGAGGATGACGTCAGATGGCAATCGGTCATCTTAACGCGCGCCACAGTCATATCATCTACAATCTAAGCGGACCCTGGTATTTAACCGGGATAATGCTAGGAAGAATAAGTGTGGGTTCGTTGCTGGCAATTCTTAAATAAATAAATAATTGATTCAAATCACGCCATTCATGAGGCCTTCACTCAAAGAAGTTATGTCACATATCCTGCGATACACACTTACGTCAGGTACCAGCTTTGTACACTAATCCGAACCAATTGGCTTATTGTATAGCCTACCTCGATGCTCGTGTCGAAGGTAACCTGTAATTGAAGCAAAAATAGTTCTTATTGTGTACATTCTTATATAATATCCTCGTTCATATTCCAGTGAAGTATTTTTAGTTAGAATGAAAATGTATTGAATATCTTTTTTGTAAGAACTACTTTTGAAAGAAACGAGTTTCTTGCTGGCTCTTCGTGGAGCTAGACTTTTCCGAATCACTGGTAGCTTTTAAAATATTTGACTTATGTTAATAAAACATCTCTTGGTTTGAGCAGTAAATTTGGTTTAAGTAGTTGTTATATGAATTGTTTTAAATAAATTCATTAAACTTTTTAATACATATCTACATTCGTGAATTTAATTTCAATTTATTTTTATATCAAAATGTAGTAAATATAATAGTTTGGAAAATCCAAAATATAGCTATGCAATCTCAAAAATTCAAAATATAGCAATCAATTCTAACATTGGCGTTAAGCGCCATCTCTTAGAAGTAGCAGAATACATAATAGTACGGTAATATTCCAGTAGGTGGTATGTCCAGCAGAAATTTAGTTTTTATAAATAAAAAATACCGCATTACAAACCCATTTTCAAAAGGAAACAGCGCGCTTTTATTCTTAAGGTAATAAAAAAAACATTAACGCTATAGGTTGACAGTTTCGAACGTGATTGTGCCAAATTCACACACACTGACGTCCGGACGTTTAAGGAAATACTTTTTAAAATAGTTTTTTCTTACATAAAATAACATAAATTACCTTGCGAAGTATCAAAAGTGTGAAAACTCAACTTTCATCTTTATCTGCGGGTATTTGAATTTATCAATAAGTGTCGTACCAAAGGAATGGAGTGAGTTTTAGTTCACGAAATCGCTCCATTTTGATTAAGTGAGAGTAGAGCACTCCGCGTAACGCTTTGCGTTATGAGGCGTGCAATATACAAGTCTTAAAATTTAATGCTTACATAGAAAAAAATAGTCAAATATTTCCTTTGTAAAACACTGGCATAAAATAAATTACGTTTAAAAAGAAGAAAATATAACTACGTAAATGACGTTCAGGTATATCTTTTTAAATTAAAAAATTTTACCTGCAGTATTTTAAATAAAATACCATATTGAAATGGTAAAATCATTTGGTTCGTAAAACAGTGGTTTGCTGGAAAATTTTCCGGGAGTTTTGTAAATTGGCAATTTTATACATTTTGATGTGCTCTTTTCGAAGCGACTTTGCCACATCATACTTCTGTCCCTCACGCTGCCATATTGAAAAAAATGGCGCCTAAAAGCAATTTTACTATATCTCCTTTTCGACTCATTTCGCGATAAAGACAGTTATATACAAAATGAAACTAGAGACAATTGTCAAGGTTAAAATTCTGAAGGAGCGCATCGAAATCTATTAAATAGCCAATTATCAAAACTTCCGGAAAACTTTCCAGAAAAACAACCAAATGACAGGACTAAAATACTAAATAGAATAACAATACTTCCTATAAATAGAATAACATTTAAAAATTAACAATGCGCGCTGGTATTAGAGAATCATTTGTCACTTAACCGTAACTGATTTTGTTTATACGGTTTTATGTGTACCGATGTCATAGCTTTTGTAAAACCTAATACGCGTGTCAAATGCGAAACTATGTACTTACATGGAAACGGTGATTACTTTAAAATGGATTTTCAAAGTTATTTAAACAATTTGTCAAGCGTTATCATCTAAATTTTAAATTTACGGAACACAAGCGTCATTACAAATTTTTCCTAAGAGGCTTTTTCAACAATATTTTAGAGTTTAGTTTGTTTTTATTTATTTTTTTTGAAGTTTTAAAAATAAGCCAAAAATAATTTTTAATGGAGTTGTAAAAGAACTCTAGTCAATCTTTCACAAGGTTTGTAAAACGTATAGTCATGTCATTTGCACACCTAAACTTTATTGACTTCATGAAAAAAAAAAACTAATACATAAATTGTAGGTCCTCGTGTCTCTAACTTCATTCTGTACATGGAGACTACAAAAGGAGTAACATCTCTGTACAACTGTCCGTCGAATTACGTAAAAGAAAGTCCACAACCGTCCGAGTTTCTAGAATTTCCTAGAAACTTCTTACTTCGTACAATTTCTTCGAGGAAACAGTAACCAGTTTCATTGTTTCTCAATCGATACAACTTAGGGACCTGTAGGAAAGAGCATACCCATTCCTCAAAGGCCGGCAACACAGTTGCGACTCCTCTGGTGTTGCAGCTGTCCATGGGCGTTGGTAGTCACTTAGCTGAACCGCCAGCCCATAAAAAAAAGAAAAAAAAATCGTACCAATATTATAATATACTTAAAATAACGGTCTCTTACCAAACCTACGTGCCGGCGGTACTCTCGTAACGTGTTATGACAATAAAGATATAGGTAATGAGCTAATTAACGCGGTGTACGCGGTTAAACGTGCATTTTAGGGTAATTAGTGTTAAAACGATTTCCTTGTTTCGTGCAAATAAAGAATTATCTTATCTTATCTTATCTTATTTTATCTTATCTTATCTGATCGATACAGTGGTTCTTGAGGAAGGTTTACATGAAGATGGCCATGAATTGCAATAATTTTTATAAATGGGGTTTAAATCCATTACATATAATCTGCCATATTAGAAAATACATGATTTAATAACACACCGCTCCTAAAACACACTTATCGTCTGTTCAAAAGATTTTTTTTTCTTTTTTAAAAGAATATTAGGAATACTTTTTAGATATGTGTAATATTCGCTTTGCCCCTCCTACTAAGATTAAATTAAAAGCTTGTATTAGAAGTGGGTGCCCAACGGCGGTGGGGCTTGACCCGGGTACCTTGCGGATTTCTATCAAAGCCACAATCACCTAAACTTCATAATGGGCCATTGTTTTTAACTGTATTGAGAACATGCGCTGACCTTTCAACTTTTATAGAATACTGTAAGTCTAGTTGTTCAGGGGCCTTACTCTAGAGAAATCATAAAAATTCCATTTTATTTTTTTAAGATAAAAGTGTAAAGCAAGATTAATTTCTTAGCATTCCATGGTTTCACCGCCATCGTGTTGCAGAGGAAGGAACTATAACAGTGCTGGGACTTCAAATTCCGGTACAGAATACTTAAAAGCCCCCCCAGTGATTTAGTGCTTTCTTTTGTCAATGGGAAACATGTATGCAGCATACAATTTTTGGAAGCTCACTTGAAACAAGAAATAAGTACTGAGTTTTTTCGTTTGTCAATTTCAAGCAGGTTGTTGTGTAAAGTGAAGAAATGCTTGCATTTCGCGAACAAAGACGCGGGATACAGCTAGTTGCATATAAAAATCACACCTGTCCGAGAACCTCTCTCTCGCACCGCTTGCTCGTTTGCCCCTTGTAAAATAAAAAAATGTAGCGCTTTGTCCTATTGGTAAGTAGTAGGTATAGTTTAAAAGAAAATACCGTTTATGACAAACAACCAATTAAGTAAATTCATTATTAATAGAAGTAACCCCGAACGTATCAATAGTTAGCTCTTCTGGATGATGATCAACACGATATATGAAATGAAGTCCCTATCTCCAATAAAGGCTTTACATAATGTATTAAACACATTGTATCTGGGACAATTGATTGCTCACGTGCCAGACCTAGGACTGACTATATGACACACAGACATCTGTTCCTAAGGTAGACTACTTAATGCCTGAATTTTGGTAACAGACACCTGTTATACACAAAAAAAAATTTAAGAAATATATAAATAGATATATATAGATGACACACCCCGACTAGAGGCGGGAATCCCGCCTTTGATTCCGCCTCCAGGCTGGAATCGAACCCACAACCCTCGGAGTGGAAAGCAGGGTCATTACCAACTACAAAATCTTCAGCTTTATATATTAGTAACATCATCATCACCATCATATCAGCCTGGGGACGTCCACTACTGAACCCGATGGACCGGGCACTAAAACTGTGAATCCATGAAATGCTAAGAAATTCGTTTCTTGGAGTGATAAAGGCAGGCAAATTTAGAAAGTATATCGAAATATTACAGCTAAACCAATGATATTGGAAACAATACAAAAATAGTTTGAAAATTTTACTGTGCATTATAGAAATATGCATCCTATATTATTGTAAAATTTTATAAAAATCTATATGTTCAGTAGTTTTACCGTGATAGAGCGTCAAACATACATCCATACATCCATGTGTACAAACTTAGTTCCCCCGGCAGACTATGTTCTGCCTCTTATTATATACTTCTATTATCCTATATCATCCCCGTTCCCGTTGCCGTCTCCGTTGCCGTTCCCGTTCCCGTTCCTGTTCCCGGCCCCGTCCCCGTCCCCGTCCCCGTCCCCGTCCCCGTCCCCGTCCACGTTCTCTATCATTTGCTTGTGTATCGTCGGATTTTTTAACTGCTAAATCATATGTCATTGAAGCAAGAGACATCACCCCACATTTAACATAATGACGTTACAATTTTTTTGTTTATATGACTTTTACAAAGTATCCGTAGTAGTTTGGTTAATAACATCTCCCTTAGGCAGGGGTTCGCAGAATTCCAACGCTATGCAATCATTCAGGTTGTAATATTTGACAATTTATATTTTTACCGTCGTCATGTCCAGCATTGAACGAACGACCGTATAGAGATACACATAATAAATATTCATTTTCGAATCCCTCTACAATAACCGTAGAGGAAGTTAGATCTTTGTTACTGCCAGCGTTAGTAAAGTAGTAAATTTAATCTGGATACAAAGATCTCGGCTTGATATGAAAAATTATAGTTTCTAATAAAAAGGATATTCTTCAGCGACACTAGTGGGGTTACAATTTTGATTGGGGAGGGGTGGAAACGCCGGCACTCTGGGTGATCTGCCGTTTATTGGTACAGCTTCATATGGGTACAATAAGCTATTTGTTGAGTAATATATATAAGGGGTCGTTCAAGTATGACGTAACACAATTTGGATGGAGTAGAAGTCAGTGTAAGATGCGTTACATGAGAATAGGGAGGGTCAAAAATCACCAAAATTTACATTAACGCTTGAAAATACTCGAACGTACCCCAGCATACTATTCAGGGGACGTATGGAAAAGAGGTCATAGACTTAAGGCGTAACTTACCTTTAGGAGTATGAAAAATAGCTAGTAGCCGATTCTCGGACCTACTGAATAAGCATATAAAATTTCATAACAATCGGTCAGGCCGTTTCGGAGGAGTATGGTAACTAACATTGTGACATGAGAATTTTATATATAAGAAATTCTGGTGTCACAATATTACTGGTACTCCTCCGAAACGGCTTAACCGATTTTTATGAAATTATATAACCATATTCAGTAGGTCTGAGAATCGGCTAACTATTTTTCATACTCCTAAAAGTCGCGAGGTACAGCTAGTAATACTAAAAGAAGTAAAAGGAGTATTCTTTCATTAGTATAGTAATGTAAGGTCATTGCTTAAGTTCGTCTATTTTTCAGTCTGTCTGTTTGTAACGGGGAATCTCCGAAATATTAAACTGGTTCTGGTGTGATTCACCATTGTTATAGGCATATAGCTAAAACAGTTTAATTTATATTAAGCAAACAATTAAAAATTCTGGGCAATAATTGAAAACGCTTCGATTTAATTTGTCAAAATCACCGTAATCAATGCGAACGAAGTCGAAGATTTTAAGCTAGTTTATAAATATACTGTTCAAAGTAAAACGTCACATAACACGAATTCTCGAAAACAGCGAACGTACAATGATGAAGTTGAGTAAGGAGGTTTATTACAGTTAGCAGACATCCGCTATAAGGATGGATTTTTCGATAGGGCCAGATTAAGGAGATCTAATTGCCCTTACAATTTTACGCGGACAACGTCAGGAGAAACAGGTAGTAATACATAAAAAGCGTGCACACACTATAAATACATGCGTATAATTTTCCTTGAGCTCTGTCACGTTCCTTTATTGGATTTTTCGCTTTCAACCCCATCCCGCATCGAAACTTAATTAAAATTCCTGCGAAGAAAAGGGATAAATTTATGTTTTGCCCAAAAACCTCGGGTGTGCTTACGTTTAAGGTTACCGTTGCCAAAATATGCCAAATATTTGCCGTACAACTACACAAAACAGATATGTAACACGTGGACCCTCTCATCCGAACGTGGACGAAAAATTATAAATAAAATGCTCTTCCTTCCTGCGTCAGTGTTTCCTGACAAATCTCAATAACTTAAAAGGAACAGTGAATAGGCATATTCTTGGTAAGCGCGCTACATCCTAAACTGCATCATTCCTTCTCGCCAATTGTGATTACAGTCAAGCGCAAACCTATCGTACATAATAATAAAAAAAAAATTCTAAGTTCGTAATAGGTGACCTTCGGCTTTAATATACATATATATAGACACTGAGCTCTATTTACTCTCTATATTGAGTAGGATGGAAAAATTCTAATTTTATGCAAAGTGCAAGCACATAATCTGTTGATCAATCATTTCGATTAAGCTACGGCTTGCTGTTTACTACCCCGGAATCCATTTGCATGGACTGCTAAAGTTGGAGGCGCAATGAGAGACTAAACTTCTTCGGCGATGAATAACCTGCAAAAAAAAGTCGAAGTATCTGTTTATTACGAAAAAAGTATAAATTCCACGAACGAAAGTTTAATTTAAGATTTAATTAAAATTAGATGACGAAAGCAAAATGTAGATTATGTATAATTAAATAATAATGATTATTTCTAAGCCAACCAGGCAACTATTAAATATCGTAATACCGCTAAAGGAGGCACATGGAACAGAAAGAAGACCGAATAGACCAGCCCTTTCTGAAAGGAGTAGAGTGAGAGGAAGAAGAAGACGACAAGTTGTTCGTCTCTTTCCCACGCCTTAAACGTAAGCTAGGCTGGATTCATTCAGTGCATCAGAGTGCCATACTCACAAAGGAAGTCTCTGGTGCCCTACACAATGGATCATGGAGGCTTCACTGAGTTTCAGTAGGTATTCCAGCAGTGCCAGTGACTGGCCGCACTTCCGTGCGTAAATGTATTTACCGGCGGAAAAACAAGAAAACTATTAATTTTAAGCTCTTTCTCGATGAATGTATGTTCCTATCCGATTTCGGCTACGGCGACCGCTTTGATAAACTGCCGTCACAGTGGTCCTGCTGCCTTTACGTGTGTGACGAAAGTGGCTAGCGAGGCCATGTATGATCACACTCAAGACAGATCAGAACACTACCGCGATAGTTTTATATAATAGCCTTAAGTAGTTTGGCTTTAAGCTCATCTCTTTTAGAGTCAAGCTCTTTCTCGATACACATTTAATGAAGATGCTTTAAAACATACCGAGTTCTGCTCAATGAGTAAATTATTACTATTATTGATAGTACAAGCAAATTATCTGTAGATCAGTGATCACGATTAAGTGTAGTGGCTGAAGATAGTCATGCCACTGAGGATACACATAGTATCTAAACTAAGACACGCTGTAGCCGTTAGAAAAAAGGCACGGTCACAGAATAGGGCGTGAAGATCCCTTGTAAATTAAGATCTATGTCGAATATAGTATCACCAGAGCTTCACACATTATTAAAAACATTAAGCTAAAAATGACTTTCACAAGAGGTGTAAAAAACCTAAGTGAATTAATAAATTTTGATTAGATTTCATCCTACTTGATCAGATCTCGTTGTGACCACAACTTAGTTGTGTAGTGCGAGCGTTCTGTTCAAATAGCGTCCAGCAATTTGCATTAAAAGCGGCGTCGTTTGAGCACTTGAACACTTGTCAATCGATTCCGATCTCGATAGCAACATTGTTTAATCGATTTTAAGGTACATTCAAATACAAATTTCTTTTATTCACTTAGGTTTTTCACAACACTTGTGAAAGTAATTTTTAGCATTTTTTTTTTAATAAATATATACAGAACTATATGACACACGGACGTCTGTTCCTATGGTAGACAACTTAATGCCTGTGTTATAGGTAACGGATGCCTGTTATACAGAAATATTTTTTTAGAAATATATAAATACATACACGCAGAGTTGTCAAGTAGGCACTTCCGGTATCACTCCACTGTTGTATGTCCTCCTCCACTCCCCAAATAGTACAGTTAGGGGAGCTAATTTTTTTCATAAGGCATCCAAATTTATTTATCGGAAATTCTCATATTTAGAACATTCGTTTGTATCTGTATTTATAGAAAATACTTGAATGGTATGATTTGGCATAATTTATCTGACAAAAGATTTTTATACCCCACTATCGGGGTCATGACTTTTTTATTAGATTGTACACCTTTTGGATGATCGGCCGCGGAACGTATACCCTGAACATTCCCTTGTAACACACCATTATACTCACGTCGTATAGTAAAATGGAGACTACTATTAGGAAGATTTAAAAGATTTTATCTTAACGACGCGAAACCGCGCAACTAAAATTGGAGTTTCAATTCTCGACTAGGTGTAAATTAGGGTTTATTTAATTCAATGACTACAAATCTGTTTTTTGCTAGTAGACTTCAGTTTAGACTAGTTATCACTGAGTTTTGGCCTCCTACAGGAATTCGCGCCACTTGTTTCGGTCCTGCGCTGTCTCTTGCCAGTCGCCCGCCTGGAGATCCCGCAGGTCTGACTCTACAAGGTCACGCCAGCGATACCTGGGTATTCAAATCATTTATATTTTATAAATATTCTGTCAAGTGATTAGAAATTTTTATAGGACGCTGGCTTGTGTGTGTGCAGCGTTTTTATTATAAAACTCAAACTCAATCACACACTGTAAGCCGACGAGCGATTCCACGCTTTTAGTGTTGTGCTGTTAACACATCACTAAGCCCTCATTCGCACGAGCCCTTCGTTTCTAATATACCAGTGTGTCCTGACGAATACTTTTGTCTGAGAATAAAAACGTTACGCATGACGTCACGTTGATGCATGTACTTTTATTTGTGTGTTAGTGTGCTTGTGTGTGTGTGTGTGTGTGTGTTTGAGGTTAGGTGAATGTAATTTTTAAATCAACTTTTTTAGGATTTCAATAAGCTTACATCACGTTTGTGGCATGCACACCAATGACATACAATTTACAAACATATGTATGCATTTTACTATAAATGTGTGTCAAATCGTAGTCATATTAAAATAAAACCTCACGCACACCAATGTCAAACGATTTACACACACATGTACACATTTTACACTAAAATTGGTATTATAAAATATTAATTGTCATGCGCAGCATCCCCCCCACGGAATATTACATGAGTAAGTAAGTAGAGTAAAAACAATATTTCACACTAGCGCCCCTGTGTTGAAAACTGCATCTAAACGCATGTGCCCTAACATTTGTAACTGCTATACACGTTTACCGTTAACGCTAAATTGCACCATGATAGAAAGCCATAAGCCTCTTAGTTGAACTAAAAAAGATTTATACATATATGTACATATAAACATACGTTGTACTCACACGAACGTACTAACTGTGTTATGGCTACTCTAACAATATGATTATTAATTTATTTTAGAAGAAAAATTATATAAGTAAACAATTTTTGGCGCGAATTCCTGTCGGAGGCCAAAACTCACTTTGGGTTTCTGAGCCGCTCCAGTAAGTAAGTATTTTTGCATCAAACCGCAATGTAAATAAAACCTAAAAGTACGTAACACGGGTAGCGCGGCGTGGGTCGTTGACTTGTTTTGCGCGTCAACATTTTGTTGAAGATTGTTTCCCAATGTTCACTATACATTGCGCGCTCAAGAATGGGATGAGGATGGCAATATCTGTAACTTTATCATAAAGTTTGCGGTGCAGATGTCCATGGGAGTCGTAAGGCACTTAGGTGCCTGCTTCCTGCTCGTTTGTAACATAAAAAAGAGTCCGTCATTATTGTATGTATAATTGTATACACAAATATGTCATATAATTTCAATTTAAATGTTTGTAACGCTCTACTGTGTATTTGGGAATTTGGGGTTACAACAATTTACGGGGAAGGTATTGATTTGATGATCATATATGACGAAAAAATTAACATTAGATGTAAATATCAATTAACTACTTTGCCTATGAACGATTTCTCTACCAGAAAGGTTGCATATAGGGTGATGAAAATCACGGGACGTACAAAGATGAAATTTAGCATGGAGATGGTTTCTAGATTTTTTTTACACTTGAAAAATGTGTTTATGCACCCCAGTCGACACTGAAACCGATACTCATGTTCAGTCTCGACTGGGAGTGTGCTATTCGCCGGAATACCAACTGAAAACCAGAATTATTCTGAGGCGTCGCAGGACCGCTGGTTTTGTCAGGTTATTTCTTAGAGGATACGTACTGACTTAAAGTCCCCCTTTGCCAAATTGTATCTTTTGAACCGTCGAATATTTTAAAAGCTACCGCTGATTCGGAAGAGTCGAGCTACGCGAAGAACCAGCAAGAAACTCGTTAGTCACGCTTTAATAAATATTTCTTACAGAACTGAGTTTAAATTATATTTTTCCATGTTAACTAAGTATAAAGTACTAAGACTGAATACGTCCCGCGGTTTTCGAAATTTCCTGTTATGGCTTGGCCGATCGTACGTATAGGATAGTAGCTGTACCCGCGATTTTGTCCGTAATAAAATTAGATAAAACTATATATAGCCTTCCTCGACAAATGGGCTATCTAACACTGAAAGAATTTTTCAAATCAGTCAAGTAAACAAACAAACAAAATCTTCAGCTTTGTATATTAATATTAGTAAAGAGTATAGATTTCAAAAGCTCATATATTTTATTTTTATTTAGTTTTAATATTTTTTTTTTCATTATTATTATTTTTTAATGTTCTGTACCGAGAGCGTTCAGCTATTGAGGCTCTATATCTGCACTTGTCTAACTATGCTACTGTATAGCTAAATGATACTTAAAAAAGTGTCATTTAGCTAGCAATCAATACAAATAAATAAAATCTGTGTCAAAATGTTGTAGCACGCTGCTGCGATAACAATTCGAACTTTGTTCTTTGTCCGACTTAATTGGCCGTGATTGATGTAAACACGATTGCGTTGGATGACTTAGAACAAAAATGATACACACACATAATCGGCTTATTTATTATCTGACGAGCTCTAATGACAATATTGTGATTGAGATATTACAACACACATATAGTGTCACAACTATTAACAAGTTTAACAGATAAAGCGAAAATAACTGCTTCTCCTTCTTCCGAACGTTATCTCGGTCTAGTACCAGGGTCCGCTTAGATTGCAGAGGATGTGGCTGTGGGGCGAGCTAAGATGACCGATTGTCATCTTACCTCAACCTCGGAACCCCACGATCTCTCCAACCTTACGACTAATATCACAAAGTGACTTTAATGGGGTCCCACTGTTTTACGTGCCTTCCGAAACACGGAGCAGATCGGATATCAAATATAAATCAGTGCTAGAATGGATTACCCATCTATCACGCGTTTGCAACAAGAGCTACTTAACCTATCGACCGACTCAACTGTCAACCACTCATTCGGCCACGACCTTAACGAAAATATTAATTACTTTTGAACCTCTTTTCTTGCCTGTACCTTATTATGTGTTAATTTCTTTCGTGGTGTACAATAAAGCGTATAAATAAATAAATATTTATACACACAAATCTATATTTATCTATACAAATAAAAATTAATCGCCGAAATGTATAACGCGAATAACTTCTAAACGACTGCACCAAATCAGATAATTTCTTTTTTCTTATGTTTATAATTTCAGGACGTAATTTGTAGAACTAAATCATTGTTGTCTGTTTGATACAGGTAATTTCGGAAACGGCTGGATACATTTTAGTGGGACTTTTACAAGGAATAACTTTAAGCAAAATAATAAGCGTTCGGCCCAAAAAAATTAAAACCAAAACATAAAAAAATATCTAAATTTTCAGGCTTCTAGCTAGTAAGTACCTAAAACTGAGTCCCGATTTATATTGGCCAAAACTTGAGATCGGCTCAACAAATTTAAGTATGTTTATCTAAATATTTCTTTTCATAAAGGTCCGAAAACGAACCTTTATTTATCAGGGTTAACGCACAAGACAACAACTTTCTTTGGGCACCCCAACACTTTTTGATACAGAGCCCGTCTATTGGGCAAGTTACGCGACAGACGTAAACGCTAGTCATACCTATTTTTAAACTGCGATTAATCTTAACATTTATGTGATATTTACCGCTAAAGTGACTTATATACAATTCTAAAGGTAATTAACCACTTTACAGTACTGCATAGAATTGGCTTTGTATTTTAATAAAGATCTAACGGAATAGTTCTATTTCTGTACCTGTAGTATACAAATAATTATTAATTACTAGCCCGCAACTTGCCCGCGTAAATCCAGTGATTTCGTCATAAATTAAAGATTTTAATTTTTTAGCACAGAACTCAAATTACTTTGCTATAAGTACGGTAGCATATTTTATTCTATGTCAAAATTACTATTGAAAGTCCCGTCAAAACCGAGCCAGCCCATTCGGAATTTTTCCGTAACGAACAGACAAGACATAAACTATTTTCGCTATGAAAACCAGTATTGACAGTAACAAACACAACCAAAAAATAATTATCCAATTTGGTTATGTCGTTCGGAATTATGCGCGTACATACATTTCGGCGATTCATTTTCTATACTCTGTGGTAATATATAAACCTGAAGATATTGTTTGTTTGCTTGAACGCGGTAATATCAGGAACTACTGGTCCGATTTGAAAAATTCTTTTAGTCTTATATAGCCGATTTATCGAGAAAGGGTAGAAATATTATCACGCTAATTTTTTTTACCTAATTTTACGCGGACAAAGTCGCGGGAATCAAGTAGTCAGAAAAATCCATATTAAAACTTCACAATGAAACCCCGTATATTAAATTAATTATAATTTATAATCAAATTCGAACGAAAGAATTTATGCTTACGCACTTTACTAAAACGGAACATTGGTACTTCAAGGTTCTTCCTGCTTCGTATCATGTAAATTAAATTGATTTAGATATTTTAACCATTTTAAATCAGTTAAAATATTTATATATACAATTTTTAAGTGTTTATTATATAATCTGCATGGAAATACTCGTTATGGACGAACCGAAGGCCGTTCAGTGCCGTATAGCCAGTGTGCGATGACCTTTACTATGCTCCTCCAGAGAGCAATTTTAAGTTATTATTTAAGTGTTGTTTGTGCGGACTGGTGTTGTGGGAGTTTTGTGTTGTGTGGATTAGTGTTGTGTTTTATTCCAAATAGACCAGCAAAGTTAGTCTTTTATATTGTGTTTTTGTTTAAAAAGAAGAAGATCCGAGTTTTGTCATTGTCTGGATTTATTTTCAATGTAAGATTATACAGTGCTATATTTATTAATATATTTTACCAGATAAATATCAGAGTTATTTATATTACTTTATTACTCATTTAAAAGATGTTATAGTCCAAGATGTTATTTTTTTAGCGCAGTATTAGCACGGTGTCTTTAAAACGCGTAGTGTTTCTTTTCCTCATTATCGTACTTGTTAAACTTGTCTGAAACCCACGTCGTTAACCCACTGGGGCTGGAACTGAGCACCGAGAGATTTCAGTCCACTCTTGTACCGCTGAGCTACCGAGACTATGTCCACAAGTCCGTTGAGGCACCCAATTCGTCGGTCTCCCAGCTCGCCTCGGCAGGCCCCGTCCCGGTCCTCGCGCCGGGGGCCGTGGTTTGAGGAAACTGGCTACATAGTGCACACCGTTTTGAGCTTTCGATGTTCTGTTCGGTGTTTTGGTACGATCACTTTTTGTTTCCACCAATATGAATTACAGTCGTGTTGGTTAGTTTAACTGTTACACAATCATCATTCAATTCTCTTTTTGTTTAAAAAGAAACGAAAGCCTGAATAGCTGAGGGTGGGGAGTTGGACTGAGATCCTTGAGCTCTGGACTGTCATCCCGCTTACTTTTAATGTAAGGTTTGCGTGGGGCTCAGGATTCTGTGTATAGACTCAGAGTTGCATAAAGAGACATGGAGGGGGTGTCTAACATTAAACTACCCTCCCTGCTAAATTTAATCTTTGTACGTCCCATGGTTTGTGAGGTTAAGTGAACGAACTTTTTGGTTTCGACTTTTCCCTTTTATGTATAAAGATATCCGGGTTAGTTATTAAGTAGGCTACCTAACACTTTTCTTCCCAATTAATCGGTGCTGAATACTGTGTCCAACTTGGAATCGATTTTTATTGTATAAATTCAGTATAAAATAATCCATGTCTTGCCATGTCTTACCAATAATTACAATTTGAAATAACGATGTAATCTTAAGACGTAGTAGTGCGTGTCTGTTATCTTATTATTCTATTCACTATGGTCTTATACCGGAGCCAGACATAGCTCAAAGTGTTTGTACATTTTTGTCCAGCCGCCAACGCATTACCAACTCCCTTGCAGCAGGTGGCCATGGGCGAGGCTGATCGGATGTTTTAGGTGATTTAATTGTTTTCTTAATAACAGTATAAGGGGTCATCCACAGGGCCAGCCCTAATATAGGGTGAACGGAGCAGATGTTCCAGGCAGTCACAGCGGGCACATATTAATATGTAATTATTTCAATACATTTTATAGAAAAAAATTAAAAAGGGAAATTAAGTAAGGGACGCTAAAATTGGATCTTGCTCCATCCTAAACTTTACCTCGGGCCCACACAGGTTATCCATAAATCACAGTCGCAACGTCACTGTTGAGTCCCAACAGAAGTGAAAACGAATCGTCACAGGTGTCGGTAAGGGAGACGTCAATGGTTCAACAAAAAGTGTGAAATTCGCGTCATCGTCACCGAACTTTTGACATTGACTTAAACTTTGACGTCACCGTTAAAGACACCTCTGGCGATTCGTTTTCACTTCTGTTGGGACGTTTTTAAAGTACACTTATATACACAGTATACATACATAACCTATAGTTTATGAAAAGCTTTTGGTGACGATGACGTGACCCGATACTTTTGGGGGATTTATTGTTCCTGTTGTAGAAACAAATTTTGTAGGTGGTAGCGCTGTCGCTGTCCATGATGAAGAGAAGAAAAATTCCGGATTGTCATTTGACATACGTCATCACACAGATTAGATAATATACTCTGTGAATTGTTCGCACAGGTGTGCAATAAAGAAAATTCATTCATTCATTCAAGAAGTATTCACTTCAAAATTTAGAAATAATGAGATAGTTCAATACTTCGAGAAGAAACCTACTATTTTTAATCGATATTTCGGCAGTGTTGCATCCACTGTGGTCCCGAAAAACTTATGGTACTTTGTGCGTCCACCTTTACTTTTAAATTGTCACTGTTAACAACACACTACGCTAACCGTATCGGCCCGTCCCTTACTCTTGAAATTTTTAGTGTTCGCGAATTACGGGGTCAATCTAGATGACAATCTCACATCATCTTCCCGATGAAAATGTTTATATTTTTTAATCTTTCGTACAAGCATTTCAATCCGGAAACGGGGACAATATTATGGGATGATAGAATGTAGTTACTAGTAAGTAACGCAACGTTCGGGCAGAACAGCGTCTGCCGATTCCGCTAGCAAGGAATACAGATTTTCTTCCACACGAATGTCTTTTTCTAAGGTAGACAACTTAATGCCTGTGTCATAGATAACAGACGCCTGTTATTCACTAACATTTATTTTGTAGAAATATATAAGTACATGTAGATAATACACCCACACTCGAGGTGGGAATTGAACAAATACAAATATTCTTTATTTCCTTAACTTAAATATAATTTACATTATATTGATGTGAGGTCCTCTTTTAAGTACGTCCGTGCCTGTGTTAGAGGGTCTCGCTCTTCCATGGTAAGTACACGACCAGATCACCTATATTTATATGTGCATGTATGTATGTGTATGTGTATGTGTGCGTGTGCGTGTGCGTGTGTGTGTATGTGTGTGTGTGTGTGTGTGTGTGTGTGTGTATTTATGTGTTTGTGTGTGTGTAAACTCGTCATTAAAGGCCGGCAACGCATCTGCTATCCTTCTGGTCGTGCAGATGTCCATGGGCGTCGGTAGGCACTTCGGTGCCTGCTGCCTGCTCGTTTGCACCTTGTAACATATTTTAAAAAAAAAAGAGAGGCCAATAACCCGCAGTTAGAAAGCAAGGGCTGCAGATGATGATAAACTAATATGATAAATGCAAATATAAGCTTAGGCTTTCACGCCTTAACTACAGTCCAGTCGCGACCATGTAACTGGATCGAAATATCGATAAATCCAAATTAATTATCGTGGTATGTACTCATTATAATTAGATAAAGAGTTTAAAATCTTTAATTACCCAACCGATTATGATGAACTATGATGTTGCCAGGAGTACAGAAAAATAAGACAGATCTTTCATCCAGATAAATTAAAAAAACCTTGAAAATTAATAGGTTTCAGAGTATTCCATACCTCGAGCAAGTTCCGTACGTCCCACTTCTCCCGCACCATGTTGTAGTGCGCCTCCCCACCGCGCACTCGCGTCGGCTCCGAGTGCACCAATATCTTCTTGATCACGAATCCCATGCCCTTGAACCCATCGGCGTCCTGTAATTGTTAATACTGTATGAAGTATTGTCGCGACATAGACCTTTTATGGTAAAAGACTATAAAACTAAATAATAACTTGATTTTTCACAAGCTTGCAGCTATATAAACATAGATTAATTTATTTTTTCAATTTAAAAATTCTTACTAATATTATAAATGAGAAAGTAAGTCTGTCTAATATGTTTTCAAGCGTAAACCACTGAAAAAATATTGATGAATTTTGGTATAAGGAGAGATTGAACCTTTGAGAAGAAAAAATAAGCTACTACTTTTTGACGCGAAAATGAAAGTTGAAAGGGGTGAAATAGGGATTGCAAATGTATATGAATGTCGAAGAAAACAACACAGACAACATCACAGGCTGAAGCTAGTTTACTAGTTCATATTGAAATTTGTTAATTAGTTCATACTTACTTGCCGCTCTTGCCACACTGTGTCATTGTATATTTTATGAACTCTGTCTATAAGACTGATCTGAAAAATTTATTACACATGTATTTAAATAAAATTTGTTATGAAATAATCCAATATTCAAGCACATAAAAATACGAGACATGAAACTTGCACTTGACTTTGAAATTAATTTAAAATTATGATATGTTCTCTTTGCTATTATTATACATATTTGACTACAAAAAATCACTCACCAAGTAGCTGATAGTACTTTTTGTATTGCTGGACCCCATTTCTTGAAAAAATCTATAATCAGCAACAAGAAGCAGCGGGCAGCGTGTTTTGGTGGGAGTATATTCGTAGTCACTTTGTCTCTTAACTCTACGTCCCTTCCTCTGTTTCTTTGCATTGTTTGAGTCATCAGAGGTATGTCCATTTTCCTGCTTTTGATACAAATATTTATCTTTTTCCAACTGCTCCTGTTGAGATTCTAGTTCATCATTACCATCCACATAGTCTTCCTCATCATCTCCTTCTAATTCTATGGCAAAATAAAATTTTATTTAAATATTAATTTCCTTATCAGGTAAAGATTGGTTTTAAAGAAAACACATTTATTAAAAAAGTCTTTACAAGAGCATTAGCAACATTATAATTACCTATTCCTTCTTTAACATACCCACAAACACGTGGCTTGCTTTCTTCAGAACTAGACCAGCTGAACTTTATATCTGAAGAACGATATGTGATCATACTTTTCTCGTCGCTTTGCGGCAAATGTCGCCAAGCTGGCTATAAAAGAAAAATTGGTTGTCTGTAAAGTATATTTCCTCGTGCGTGCCTCTTTATCGTTTGTTCTGTGCTCCCGCTTGAACAATCGGCTCAAGCGGAACGTGACAATGAGTCATACTTTTCCATTCATGCAGCAGGCATTATTCAATGTATAAGACGTTATCAGAACAAAATATGAATCAACATCTAAAGGGGTTTGGTTTTCTAAAAGGAGGGAGGATGGGTAAAAGCAGGTGGGTTGTTTCCTTAATTATGGATGGCAGGCATGCTTGTTATTGAAGTTCCTTTTTCTGAGCCAGTTGCCATAGTAACCAGTGCCCAAAGTTGCCATAAGACAACATCCACATAAGAAGTGAAGTGGTTCTACTATAAGATATTGTTAACAGAAACACGGGGCATTGCACGTCACATGCAGCGTGGTGTCTTAGTTCAATGCAGGTCGCACTGCCACATGCAATGCATGACGCCCCATATCTCCTAAACGAGGCCTAAGGTGAATACCATTTAGGATGTTTAAAATTCTAAGATATGTAATTATACTAGCTGAGATATAAAAGTTTTAATTTGGTTGTTATTGTTTAAAATTAATTCAATACATTTGTTTCCAATTCCCAGTAAACGTTTCAATATCTGTGTCTAGATTAAGTTCACTATTGTCTTCTCTACCTACTTGATATTCTGCAATAGTTTAAAAAAAAGATATTTGGTTTTATTAAACTAATAAAGTCACTAATTTTCCTGATCTGGAATAAGACTTAGTGATTTATAGAATGTATACATGTAGACTTATTAGTAAATTGTAAGAGAAATGATACTTCAACTATTTTTAGTAATAGATTCAACTAATAGATTAATTAATATCATTCATACCTCAATGTGATAGGTTTCATCTGGTGTGTGAATTATACCAGTGATAATTCCATCTTCGATATGAAGCTTCACATCTGAATGAGTCTCCCCAAATACCCGACCAGTGTAGAAATTATCATAATCTGTAAATAATACATTATTTATTTATAAACACTGTATCATGTCCCTTATGTCCTTACACCTGTATGCATGACACACTGTACAGATAGGTCTACAGATATAGTACAAACGTTATCACATACCATACAATATCTAACTTATACTAGCAAAGTTTCTAGGATCTAGGACTTTTCTCTAGGATCATTTGATTTGCTACCAATTTGAATAGAAGAAGAACAGTAAATATACCAATCACACTACCTTCATCTATCAAACATATTTAATTTATCTTCAATTTTACTAAATATAATGTTAAAAATTATGAATACACTACAAATGCTTTAAATGTGATTTTTGCCTTTATAGCTCATTTATGTCCAACCAAGGAAAAAATTCTATAAAAATCCAAGATTTATTTAGAAGCAAAAAAAGCTATATTTAACACATGTAAAGCATAACAAAAAACAAAGTTCACTTGATAACCTAACGAGATTAGTGTAAATACGAGTTAGATCGGTAGAGGCTCTGTGATTTACCGGTGAACTCGCTGTGGGCGGTCACAAGTTGCTAAATTCTAAGTTCCAGCTCAAAGGTGATTAAATATTGAAAGTACCATTTTCCCATTAATACGGCAAAAACGTTATTGATAAATCGCACTCGGTGAAATTTCAGAAAGTTTTCATTCATTTTAATAAAATAATATACTTGTTATGAATCTAAACTCTCGTTTATTTGTTTTTGTAATAGAAACTGTTACTTTGATCAATTTCAAAATATGTTTGCTTTTAAATATTAAAATAGATACCTGTCATCAGAGCAGTGCATTTAGTTGATCTATCCATATCATATATATATAGACAAAATACATCTACTCGCGACAAAAAAGAATTAAATAAATTATTTTGAATAAAAAAGAAAAGACAAAAAAAATTAGCACTTTCATACAATTTAGTAGACACCTACTAATGTGTTGAAATCGTGTGTGCTATCGGTTTATTGGAGGACCTGTATGGCTTGGTACCGACATTTTTGTAGGCGGTTTTCCTTTTATTTAAAAATAATATATTCACATCAAAGTAATACTGTCCTGTTTTTATAATGTAGGAATAACAAAAAGCAAATAAATTTTGGTGTCCAAGCAACAAACTCAATCTATATTTTATTTCTGGCGTATTTGAGTTCAATATGGCTAATACCCGTTTTGTACTTAATCAGGACAACCTGATTTTGGTGAAATCAATTTGGAAAGCAAACTTTTCCAAGTGGGCGTTAGGTCTGCTGTTTGAATAGGCTTTAGCCGCAGCAAGTTACCGCCTCGCCCTCCTCATTACTTAACATCGGTAACCATCAGTATAAATTTGTAAGGCAAAAAACTTTAACTGAATTTTTACGTTTCTTTAGGAAATTTTTAAAAAAAATTAAAAAAATTAAAAAAAATATTTTACAACTTAAATCAAATAACTTAATAATATTAAAAAAATAATAATTAATAAACGAAATAAAATGCATTGATATTATGACTTCAAAAAATCAGCCTCTATATGCCCGGACCTACGGAGGCATGAAACCGGTCTTGTCGTTTGCTAATGAGTTGCACGGTAAGAAGTCACTTTTGTTTATAGCTGCGTTGTTTTGTTTTATATAATCGCATATTGAGGAATATTCATATCCTCACAAACTTATGAGAGGTTTTTGGATATGAAATTGTATACAACTTGCTATATAAATTAATTTTAAATAAAAAAAAATTGTAATAATGTCAAAACAATAGAATTGTGAATAAAATTTGTGGTCTCGTTGATATATTGATTTCTTATGGAGAATTAAGAAAATTACATAAAACTTTAATCCGTATCAGCTTTTTACGATCTGTCACTGATACATAAGGGAAAAAAACAACAAAGATGTGCTTGAGATCACAGGACTGAAGTGAAACTTCTCTAGTTGTCCTAACGTCCACAACTGTGCGCTTTTCTAGACACTTTTTGCCTCGCACAATTTCTCTGTGGAATCAGTTGCCGGCTTCGGTATTTCCGAACGGATACGACTTAGGGACCTTCAAGAAAAGAGCGTACTCATTTCTCAAAAGCCGCCAACGCATCTGCGAGCTCTCTGGTGTTGCAGTTGTCCATGGGCGTCGTTAGTCACTTAGGTGAACCGCCTGCTCCATCGCCCCTTGTTATATATAAAAACAAAGTTCCACCTATATTAATGTATATTTATAAATGTATACTTGAATTTATAATTTTATTCATGTTAAACACTATATTGCACATATTTTATTTACAGACAGAAATACCTCTTTCTACCTCTTGCCCCCACAGTAATATACGAAACGTAGCTGTCTGTCTTTCTATCTTCACTAAATTATATTTCCCTCTTAATTTTCGTTCGCTTCGCCTGATCACACTTCCATAACGCTCTCGGCACGCATATACCAGCTTACTCCCCAAGTTAATCTTTCGTAAAAAAGTTTTACTTCAAAAATGGAATGGATACATCGGTTAGCACTCCGAAGAAGATGCGATCAAGAACTAATATAAAATAAAAAATTGCTCATGCAATAAGTTTAATCCACTGTTGTTACTATAATTATATTCTAGCCCGTACAAGATTTTAAATTTATAGAAGTAAAATTGCTAAATCTAAGTAGCTTATCTTGTTAGTCAACGGTAGCTTTGAAACGTTATAATTGCATTTAAGGCCTCTCGTACACCGAGCGCTTCTAGAAAGCGTTTTAATTCTTAATTAAACTTTTCGGTAAAAAATAATCATAATTATATCTAACAATATAAAGTTTATTAAAGAATGATCAATCTACTTGAAAAACTCGATAGAATAATGAATCAAATAATTAATAAAGGGTGTTATAAGAAATGTTTTCCTAAAACTTAAGTGTAAACTTTTATAACTATTGGACAATAATATGTATTACATTTTTGCACAAATATAATTTGCAGTTATAATAAATTTCCTAGTAATATCTTGACAATATCTATGAGTTGGTAAAAAAATTGTATCTTCAGATAAGCCGACTGCCGTTTTTACGTTGTTATATAAAAGTGTTGAATTTTTAAGAAACTTGGATTACTTCATGTATGTTCATATTTTATGTGGGCGCGACTAGCCTTAATGGCGTCGAGAATTGAACGAGGCATCTTGTGGGTTTGAGTCTACCCTTCCAACAGTTTGGCTATAGAGAGTTTGAAGATTTAATATGTGTGCATTTCGTCAGTAAACTACCTATAACGAGTCTGTATTTGTATTGTGAAGGAGCGCCTACTGCTGTCAGTGCTTCCACGCCACGTTGCCATGGAGATGAAGGCGGACATCGCCAGCCAGCCCCGTCAGGAACAATTCCACAAGATCTACATACAGAGATACGAGAACGTAAGGTTAGTGTGCTAGTAAAACGTAAACTTGGCAGTGATATTACTTAGTACAATTGTAATATTCGTCTTATACACAGAAATATTTCGATATTTTAATTTGTAGTAAAATCATTTGTTTCAATTATGAGACAAGATTAAAACTGAAATTGAATCTTCTGAGTTTCAAGCTAGATATGACAAGTCATGAACTTAACTCGAAATTAAGTTCATGACTTGTCATGTCTAGCTGAACGACTCACGACAAATTGCATTTCGGCACTGAATGACTAAGGCTAGCTGAAGTCAAATCTCCGGTCGAATGCTAAATATTACAAGTACCTAAGTACCGAATGCGTTCTGATACATTGTACATGTTTTTTTTTTTTAATTTTAAAATTTTCTCTCGGATTTTATTTATTTGTAAAAGTTAATTATTGACAGGAAATGAACTTGTTTTCTGGAATCGCTTGTTTACTGTATCAAGCTCAGCCCCTTAGGAGTTGAACTGGAAATTTTCTACGAACTTCTATATTGTTATTGTCTTGTACATTTCGCGATAATTAATCATTAGTTGTATTTTCTGAAGCGTGATTTTCTTTATTCTCGTGTCGTAGTAACGGTCTGTTATTTTCCATTGTTTGTCGAGAGTGGAGATTTTCTAGGAGCGAGAGACTTTACTTTTCTGAGGCCAAGATCCGATTTAGGTCACTGTACCATGTTAGTCAGTTAGGAATACTTTACCTATAACGTCATTTCTCCGTGAGTTGAGCGATTTCATATATCTCCGACTTCTGATGACACTAAAAGATTACATCACTTTGTTTTCCTTCATTGCAAATATTTCAATGAATTACTATTACTTAAGGTCGTCGGCTGGTCCAAATTCACCCACAACTTTTTTGATTTGCGTACTTTATATAAAATTTTTGAATATCAATATGAATTCTTTGTATAACGACATCGTTAGGTATATCTGACAATTAATATTATCATGATTACACTTTGACACCATCAGTAAAATGTATACATGAATGTGTAAATCATTTGGCATTGGTGTGCGTGTCGTTTTATTTTAATAATTTAATATATTAACAATGCATATTTTATAAATATAGTAGCAATCGGTCTTCCTATATAAGCTATATTTGTGTCGAATTTCATACTTTTCCTTCCGAGTAAAATGGTAGCGCAAGTTTTCGCTTCGCGTTTTAATATATACGTTATTAGTACATATTATTATTTCTATTAGTTAAACTTAAACGATTACAACGACTATTACTTATTTAAATGTCTTATCCTAAACACATTTTTAAATATTAATATAAAAATAAAAACATTTAAAAATATATGAAAAATAGATGACCGACGACGGCGGGGCAAGGATCCAAGCAACCGGTGGTTAGGGCTCCTGATTGAGAAACTTCCTCACATAAACCATATGAGGTGGCTTGCACTCCTTGCGTCAGGGGTTATAGAGGGGGGGGGGGGATTTCCAAAATGTGACATGTCAAATTTAAAATAATCAAAAGATGATTTATAAAGAAGAAAAAAAGGCGCTGTTATCTTTTAATTAATTATTAATAGTACGTGCATAAAAATGGAAAATATGTCGCATGAAGGGGGAGGGGGTGTTGAAAATGAGACAACTTGTGATGGGGGGAGGAAGGACTTCAAAAAATGCCTTTTTATCTAAAGGATAAAAATATTTATACCCAAAAAACCTTTCAATTGTTGATCAAAACCAATGTGAGTCGAGAAATTTTTAACTGACTTATTTTAAATGTTGGAAAGCCACGTAATACTTCTTTAAATTTTATCAGTAAAATAATTCCATTTAATGATTTACAGCTTTTATGACTTATGACATATTGATAACTATAATAATAAGCCAAATCATTAAGTACGCAATCGTAAACATTGGTAAAGAATTAATGCTACTATAGTGCGTTCAGTCTAAAAATGCTCGACCCTCCACTAAATTCCATTATTTTCAAGTGTCAAAGAAAATATTAACGCTTACTTGTGTGTGCGCGCAGTGACTTTCTTGTAAACTCAAACTCAACCACAAATTGCAAGGTCAATTAATCGCGCAATTGGTTTAGCGCAGTTTTAGCGGTTTAGCGGTTTGGAGGGTCGTACGTTCTTTTTAGGTATTATATTGCAAAATTTTGTAAATAAACTTTCGGTTTACACATGATTACAGTTGATTACATTATGTAAATAAACTCATGAGACATATAGTTGTCCTAAATAATACATGATATATGGAGAACCTATTCCCAAGGCTGATTTGGCGATGATTTATTATTTGCTTAATCTAATTTTCATATATAAAGAACTCAGCATCTGTCATAATTAAATCTTACGCAATGTGCGAATAAACACCTATTTAGTATCGACTAAATGGGTCAACTTTCTCATTTAGCAACTGTTTAATTGTACACAGACATTAGTATACTAATGTCAGAGCTTAGATGTAAAGTGGGCTGTGAGAAAGTTTTTTTTTTTTTTTAAATTGGGCTCTACAAGATTTGTTGCAACCTTATAACTAATTTTCACAGCCTATGTTTGGTAAACATAAGAAAAAAATAGATGCTAAAACAGATAAAGAAAAATTTCATCATAGATTAGGGAATTTTTTAATCTATATATTAATACGTGAAGCAAAAACTTTTGGTACCAATTTACTAAAATTGCGCTAACGGAGGAGTATGAAATTTTGTAAAATTACAGTTCATATAGAGGAGGTCGTGCGAATGCTAATATTTTTATAAAATAAGTTATTAAAATAAAACTACACGCACACCAATGCTAAACGATTTACACAAACATGTATACATTTTACTATAAGATGGTGTCAAACACACAGAAAAATAAGAACAAGGTCAAACTGCAGTCATGACGTCTTTTTATTTTTTTAAAGATCAAAAAATGTTAAAAAATTACAAATACATGACAGCCATCTTGTTTAGTAAGCGAACAGTGTTTTAAGTTTATTATCCAAACAGTTACATTTCTTCGAATGACCACGGCCGATCTCACCGCAGATAAGAAAGGACAAAACGACACAGATGAAAAAATATTTTGACAGGGGTAGCAATAATTTGCTGCCTCTAAAAAGACTATAAACCACTGATAAATGTTCAACATGGTCATGTGATGCCAGGCGGTCATGACACGCCAAAATCTTCGGCTGACCACCTGTTACCGTCCTATAAATCATGTTATATCAAAAATCATCTTTAGTTCCACATTAATTTGGAGAAATTTATACGTGTAGGGACAAATCGTTGTTTCTTAAAAGATGTTAGATGTAAAGTTAGCAAAAAAAGAAACAAAATAATATAATACAAGTTTTAAAATATTCATGCGCAATTTCGTTTTTTAATATGTTTGAGTTCATTTTTTTTTTTATAAATGGAAACGTATCGAACTAGACCTTACCACACTAATTAATTGTAATAGTTATTCACTACCTGGTAAAAAGAATAGCCTAAAATTCGTAATTTGCCATGCCAAAAGTCTAGAATCCCCTGAGCCATTGTCCAGGCACTCTTAATTCAAGCTTTATGCATTTGTCCTAGTATATTTTTCGAGTTTTTTTTTTTATGATATTCATCAAATTTCAACTGATCGTTGTGTAGTTTGCTCTAATACACCGGTAGAGTTATCCAGAGAGGGCGCATACCGATGCCTAAATATTTGTGCATCAATTTTCTAATAAGAATTATTGACATCTATGTCAAAGTCAAAATCGTTTATTCATATAGACTTTGTTTTATAAGCACTTATGAACGTCATATGTATAATATATATTTTTTAATCATTTAATAATTTGGTGATAAAATTTACTAGTTAAAAGCTAAATTTATAAGGGTTCCTCCCACTCGGCACTGAGAAGAGTCCGCATCAAACTCATTCGGGTAATTTTTTGTTATTACCATTTTTAAAATAATTTAGATTTGGTTAGAGCAATTTATTCCCAAGCATTAATAAGATCATTTAAATAATCCTTTACATTATAATACGATTTGTGAATGAGTTTACGTTTTATAAAATTATGATTTGATGAAATTTTATCCACAATGCTCAGGGCTCAGTTGAGTTTATTAAGAGAGCTAGTTCCTAAATAGATGCTCTATTTAGTATATGACGCACATAATTATTTTAGTGAAAAAAACTTTATGTAAATAGTTAGATTGCAATTGTTTGGTTACCTTTTAATTAAATAGTTAGATTGCTTTTATTTTGCTATCGCTATCCATACGCAACTTGGGCACGCACCGTTTTTTGTCGCTAAGCGTCGCGGCCATCTGGTAAGGATTTTTTTTCATACAAGTGATAGATGGATGATCCATTCTAACACTGATTTTCAAATATCCAAAGTCTGCGTTTCAGTAGACACCGTAAAGCAGTGGGTCCCGATTAATGTCACAGTGATATTACTTGTGACATTTTTGAGATTATGGGAGATCCGGGGATTACGTCAGACGGCAGTCTGTGATCCTATTCCACCCCGCAGCCATATCCTCTGCAAACTAAGCGGACCCTCGCACTAGACCATGATAACTCTAGGTAAAAGATTTAGCACCTTACTGTTTACTGCATTCTATGATCTCATAGTATTGTCCCCGTACTTCTGTCTTCGTGTCCTTTCCCTTTCATGCTCCCGTTCCATCATAGTTCACTGTTTTGGCATTAATGCCTTGAACATATAATGTGCCTATTGTGGGCAAATGGTACCGAAAGTCTTTGCTGCACGTATTAATATATAAATGTAGACAGTACAAAGGCCCGTAATGAAGATATCACGCCCCCTATACAAATATTTCAAAGCGGCACGTCCTGAAATTGTAGGCGTTTTGAGGATGACGTCAGATGGCAATCGCTCATCTTAACTCCACAACCTCATCTTCTGTAATCTAAGCGTAACCTAGCACTAGCCTGGGATAACGCTAGGAAGAAGAAGACATGTGGATAATATACCCAGACTCAAGGCGGGAATCGAACCCACGACTCCCGGAGCGGAAGGCAGGGTCACTGCCCACTGCGCCAACGGGCAGTCGTGTAGTAGATTTCATTATAAACTGTGCTGTTTCAGGGACTGCCCGAACGATGATAACTCTTACTATTTGCCGTCGGCCGGCGGCTCTGCCCGCAGGTTTTAAGTTTCTTATAACTTCTAAGATATTTATTTTAATGATATACAGTAAAGAGCAATTTTGATCTGCATGAAATATACAACGTATATAGCGTATTTAATGTATAAGGATTAATACGGTACTCTTAAAAATAGCAAATAGTTTATTATTTTTTGTAATATGTAAAGGATAAAAATGGTTCCTGTGGGTGTGTTACCTGCCAGCCTGTTTTATAATTTTCATATGTTTCATTCGGCTGGACCGTTGGCGCAGTGGGCAGTGACCCTGATATTACGTAGTCTTTTGTACTAAACGTTATATCGAGACGTATTTTCGTGATTCACTTAGAAAGTGGGCAGTGACCCTGCCTTCTGCTCCGGGGGTCGTGGGTTCGATTCCCACCTCGAGTTTGTGTGTATTATCCATATGTATGTATTTATATATTTCTACAAAAAAAAATATTGATGGTTACAGCCTAGGGTAAGCTGCTATACTATCTTGTTTAATATCGAGATTTTGTGAGGTACCTTTGCCATACTTTAGATTCATACAACGTATATATCATGTCTACAAATGTTAGTAAATTGTCTTAAAAAAATTGCATTAAAAAAGTAAGAGTTACAATAGATTTTAGTAGAAACAGCCTTACTGATCCCACTTCAGTGGCACTTGGAAAAATTATTCCACATTCCACAGCAGGAATATCATCAGCCACCATCGGCTGTCCGTCCTTCGGGCTATGTGATTGCCACTTCAACTTGCAAATTTTGAGAACAATGTCGGCGTTTAGTTCGTCTACGGATCTCCTCATCACGGATTTTGTCACGCAGCGAAACGCCCAACATTGCTCTCTCCATTGCCCGTTGAGTAAATTTGAGCCTGTGTAAAAGGTCAAGAGTTAGGGGCCATGTCTCGGTACCATAAGTCAACACTGGCAGCACACACTGGTCAAAAAATATTTTTGTATCTAACATAGACAAAGAATAAGTGTTTCGCACCAGAAAGTAAAAACCCTTAAAATGTAACAAAAGCACTGACTTCACGCGTGCGAAGTCACGGATTTCAGTTTTAGTTAAGTATTAAAGTATATACCTAATATTCCCGTTTTCCTACCAAGCCTAATATATAATAAATGTATGATGTCGTAATATAATAGATTCTGAAGCCAGGTCACATTTTTGTGACCGCAAAACTGTAGTACGCGACCCAAAACAAAATGATGAACGAAACACGACAACAATACCATCACTTGACATGACAGCGTTGCCGACACTTCACGTTGATCTTATGTGAGGCTTCTGATGGTGCAGATGTCCATGGGCGTGGTAGTCATTTAGGTTTTGTACCGCCTGCTCATTTGCCTCTTGTAATATACAAAAAAATGTATGAAGTTGTTTGGACAACTTAACAGTACGCAGGTAATTGGATATGTAATAATAGCTTTAAATTTTACTTGTAACTAAACCTAAGCCGACTGAAATCCGCAAGGTACCCGGTTCGAACCCCACCGCCGTTGGGTTATCGTCGCACCCATTCCTAATACGAGCTTTTAATTTAAGCTTAGTAGGAAGGGGAAACGGGAATATTAGACATACCTAAAAAGTATTCCTAATTTTCTTTAAAAAAAAAATTAAAGGGTCGCTACATTTTACATCAATTAATGTGGGACATTTTCATTTCTTTTCTATGGAACGTTATTGCTTGATAGGATATTATCTCCTAGGGGGTTATTATCATCTCATGGACATAAATCAAATGTACGGCCATAAATGAAGTTAACTGCGAAATTTGAGTACTTTTATTACATATTCATTACGGAGCCAGAATATGTGAGACAAAAATAATATCTTTTTAATAAAAAAACTTTGTGATCTTTTGATTATGTTTTTATCAGTAAAAAATAACCAAAAGCGTGTCAAGACACGCTTATATAGAAGGGTGCCGTATCTGATACGCTATAAACGTATTTGTTAAATAACTTTAAAAGTTGTTGTCCCATTTCGTTCAGAATAATTTTCCTAATGAATTTTAGCTCGTTCTATCAACATGGAAAATTTCAAGTGAGTCTAATAGTTTGGAAATGCTAGGGGGGGGGGGCACCTTAAGGCCAGACAGACGGACGGACGAACGGAGCGAAATTTTAAGGGTTCCTTGTATCACTACGGAACCCTAAATATCACACTTATTTGTCTGTGCTTACAAAAGCTCCTTACAACCTCATACTATTAATATTATTGACGTCAAAGTTTGTACACATGGATCTGTAGATGTCTGGATGTACGTTTAACGCTCTTTCACGGAAGAACTACAGAACGGTTTTTTGAATAAAAATTTACAATAATATAGTTTATTGATCAGAATAACTATAAATTATAAGAATATTGTGTGAATTGTCCAAATTGTATCGATAAATGTCAAGTAAGTAGGGGTGAATTTTGCCATCTGCGAGCTATTCTGGCGTGCGCTGCGAAAAACGTTAGAGTTATCATTTTATGTTATTTTTTATATAAAGTACGAAGGAAATCTAACAAAGCCGCACAGCACATATCTGTCTTTCATATTTGAGCCATTAACGCCAAATTAGTGAACCTTTATGGAACGGGATCCGGGACAATATTACAGGATAATAGAATGTAGTAACTAGTAAGTAAACCAACGTTCGGGGAGGACAGCATCTGCCGTGTCCGCTAGTATGTACATACATAATATTTTAACTTCTTTGCAATAAATAATATTATAATAAGAGAAATAGAAACTCTTCATTTAACTCGAAAATATATTTATACATAAATATATGACATCAAAGAATAAATGTGAATCTTAAAATTCAATATCGACTTGGTAAATACAACAAAGCTTGTTGTATATTCAACAAAACATGTTCAACTTTGATAAAAAGATGTCGTTCGCTAATTAAAGTATTTGATCGGTCAAAGCATTAACAATATTAATATTTACAATAATCATACAAAGAAATATCCTTTTAACATTTTTATTTTTCACCACAGGCTAAATTCCCGTGCCATTATAAAGTAGTATAGATTATTTTCGTTCACTCTTCATTCTTAATTTTTGAAACGGAGAGTGATGTTGTCTTGGCGATGTTTCGGCGGTTCCTTCTATCTAACATTTATATTATAATGTATAACATTTATATTATAATACTTCTATAGTCAGATTTGGGAGTAAATTCATGTAAGTCATGTTTCCATGCCTATGTCGATGATGGCAGTCCTTATGACTACTATGTGTTTTTTTTTTAATTTGTAAAACGTTTCTACCTTTTTAGAGTTCCGCAATCTTACAAGGAACCCTTATAGTTTGGCTTTGTCAATCCGTCCGTCTATCCACCAGCAAAGTCCCTTAGGATTTCCAAACTATTAGATGTAGAGACTTGGTGTTTTCGATATTGATAGAAACTCAATAAGAAATCTAAAAACTCATTAGGAAAATTATTTTGATGAAAATGGAACAACAACTTTTCAAGTTATTTAATAATTGCCTTTATTGCGTATCAGATACGGAACCCTTTTTATAAGCGTGTTTGACACGCACTGGACCACTTTTTAGGGTACCGTAGTACTAAAAGGAAACTTATAATTTCGCCCTGTCCGTCCGTCCGTCCGTCCATCTGTCTGCCCGTAAGGTGATCCATAAATAAATAATTTTCCATTAATACAAAATAATTGACTAATTTTTTGTCTTTGTTACAGGCAAAATACACAATAGCATTTTCAACAATGTTTACCGACAGCAGATGCCATGTCTATTCGCTACAAAACCAGTGTTAATTTAAAAATCTAATTTAATAGTCTTAAAACAATGGATATAGATGAGAAAGTATCAGGGCCCGGAGGGGCCTCGCAAAAGAACTGGACTCATTGGAATACTAGCGATGAACTGCCTCTAGAGATGCGGTTCAACCATGGACATATGGTGTCGATTACGGTGTACAGTGTGTTGATGATGGTGTCTGCTGCTGGAAACTTGACAGTCCTATCACAGCTGGTGAGGAGACGGAGAATGGGTAGAGCAACTAGGCTGGATGTGTTGCTCATGCATCTGGCGGTGGCAGATCTTATGGTAAGTCTAAAAAACTCATGATAATCACAGGAACGTCTGCTTATTTCAGTTCGACGTCAGTACTTTATGTGCGAACGTCGCACTATGTAATATGGTCGCTGGGTGCTGTAGGATATATGGCCTAAGATAATGACCTCCTAGCTAACTTCATCTACGGCGACGGAGTCAAAAACTCCGTTATTGTTGCACTCGCACGAGGCTCATGAATGACTTTGAGAATTGTATAAATAAAAGCAGTCCTTCTACAATATGGAATAACACTCAGAAAACTACATTATGTATCTTTTAGACCTGGAAAAATCTCTACATTTTATTTTTCATAATTGACAGTGTCTAACTAACAAACTTTTCAGCTTTAGATATTAGTATAGATTTTAGAATATGCAAGTTCTAATATTAACCAATCCTTTAAACTTAAGAAATCAAGGAGAGCAAGACTTTATTAGAACTCTCATAAAAAAAATGCGCGATACAACACATCACGAAAGAATTACTTATTTTGTGAAGGTTTTTCCTTCCTTTATAACGAAGCTGCGTAAAAGGTTTTGCTGCTACACTCCATTTCTCATAAGTTGTACGTTTATAACTTTTTGTAACCCCGCTCCACCGGTTACTACTGTGTTTAGTGCATAGATGCATTCTATGAATGCAAATATGTTTTTATACTGGTATAAAAAACATTACCTTCTATAAGCAATTTAAAACGTAATTTTGTGATAGTAATGACATTAGTATTGATAATTGCCTAATTTTTATTTACAGCCTATTTTCCCCACTGCAGGGTAAAGGACTCCCAACCCCCTTTAGTCCATCGCGTTATAGTGGAAGGAATCATATCAGTGCCTGGGACTTGCAACCCAGGTGTAAGTTAAGAGAAATATTTCTTTAAAGTGACCACTAAGACTCATCTTCAGTGCTAGTATTGCCTTCCCTTCCTAAATAAATATGGTATGATCCCATTAGTGTGGACTTAGATGCCCTTTCTAATAAAGAACTTATGATAGTTCTTGGCAAGCCAAGGTCTTTTAGTAGGTTGTTCAGGGATTTTGCTGGTATACCCACTGCAGACTGAAGAAACATTTACATACCATCAACCCCAAGCTAGGCCAATCAGGCTGTTGGTTTTGTCAGGAGACCTTGGAAAAATACTCTAACACCAGGAGGAATCAGGACGCTCACGCCTCAAGCCCTTGCTGGGTTTATGCAATCTGCTGGTCTAGAGGATGAGCTATAAGCTGTTTTAGTTACAAGAGATCTTACTAGTCGCAGTAACGTTAGGGATATTCATTTTCTCGGATGTATTCTGCTCACAGTTGGTGGCGAAATCTATATTTCGCCACCAACGCCCTCTTCTTCTTAGTCTCAACTATAACACGTCCTCGCAAAAGCAAGCCGTTGAATAAGATCGCTTCCCCAGAACGCTTTGCCACCATTGCGAAAACCACGTTGGCCAGTGACAGGTCCGCGGCAGCGATCGCGACAAGATAGCGACCGACCCACAGCTGCAACCAGGTAATATCATAGACAATAAAGATTTTTACAAAATATAACGACCTGACTTTCATGTTTTGCTTCTTTCTTTCTTAAACGAGTGGTTAAAATTATGGATAATTCAGAATTTATTCAAAGTTTGACCACGAAAAATATATAATTATTTCTCTTAAAAAAAACTTTATGTTTGCCTATTTCTATTTTTTCTTCCGGTTGCCCCTTCTTTAGGCCTAAAGTTAGCCTCATGTGTGTCAGTGACCATGCCTTCTGCTCCGGTGGTCGTGGGTTCGATTCCCACCTCGAGTTTGGGTGTATTATCCATATGTAAACGCAGTGCTCAAGAATCGCTGGATAATGACATATCATCATCCAGCTACCCATAGTTAGGCCTACTGGCCTACCCATATCATATATAGACCAAATAAATCTACTATCCAGTCAAAATTAGTGAATAAAATAAAAACCGCCTTCAAAAAAAACCAAGGAACTAAAAAGCAAAAATAATTAGGGTAGCAGAAAAAATTCAAAAAAGTTCAGAAACGCGTATAGGTAAAAAAGTAATACCAAATACTGAGCCCTAGTCAAAGTGATGGTATTGTCGTCGTTTTTTGAGAGCTCCCGGTGGCGCAAACCCCTTCTTAAAGGCCGCCATCACGTCTTCGAACCCCCTGGTATACATATGGTGACGGTATTATAGTCAGATGTCTATCCATCGGTAGTCACTGTAGGTGAACCGCTTGCCCATTCTCCTTGTATTATTAAAAAAAACCTAATACCCCAATGGTGTATAAGGTGAACTGAAAGCTATAAGAACTGGTATCAATCCCAGACCTAGACACGCTTATGTAGAAAGGTTTCGTATCTAGTACGCTATAAACGTACTTGTTAAATAACTTCAAAAGTGGGTGTCCGATTTCGTTCAAAATAATTTTCCTAATGAGTTTTTAGCATGTTTTATCGACATATACATTTTCAAGTCTTTACGTCTAATAGTTTGGAAATGCTAGCGAGAACCACCTTAGGGGTAGACAGACGGACGGACGGGCAGAGCGAAATTCTGAGGGTTCCTTGTAGTACTACGGAACCCGTAAACAAGTCTTTTACCCGTGTGTTACAAAGGGTTCAAGAGATGTTCTTTGCTACAAGTGCCCTACTGAGACGTGTGTATTTGTTTGCAGGTGTCCATCGGTGAAGACAAGCTCGCCGCTGGGCCGCTAGTTGCCAAGGTGTACGATGCCAGCCTCATCAAGGTCACAGACGTGGGAAACGCTCTTGTCGGCCCGGGCACTAGTCCTAAATAATGAGAAGTCGAAAAACACTTATTTTCCTTCTGTTCTATTAATCAGTGGTCGGCATTTGAGTCGATCGCTAGGTTAAGTCGCTCTTGCTGCGACCGGGTGATAAATGGGTGACCCATTCTAACACTGTTTTCAAATATGCGACCTCCTCCGTGTCTGGGAAGGCACTTAAAATCTGATTTCTACCTTCGCTTATTTTTTTAATTATTATTTAAAATTTTGTTGATAAAATTTCCCGTTGCCGCAACGGATTTTAATGCGGTTTTCATTAATAAATATTGATGAAAGAGGTAGTATAACACAGGCATTAAGTTGTCTACCTTAGGAACAGACGTCCGTGTGTCATATATTCCTATATATTTATATATTTACTTATAACATTACAGGGTATATATCAACGTCAATCAGCAGTATACACAGCCATAAAACAGCCACGCTGAAAGCATTTTTTCCACCGACAAAATTAATCTACAGCCATCAATTTCAATATGGCGGAGATATAATTAAGTATGTACGTAAAGATTATCTATCGGATTAAAGCACGCACTAGTTACCAGTGTTTTAGTTGAGATAAATGTATATTGCTCAGGTACATGGTATTAGCATTCCGGTATGTACCGTTATTCGATACAGATTCTTTGTCGGACCTTATTAAGCTAATCTCCAACTTGCGTACATATGTTCGAGCCTCGAGGCGGCGTGACGCCATTAAACAGTACAAGTTACATGTCGCACTTAAATATGTTAATATAATAAGTTTAATATTGCCCGGTGAGAGAGAGGAGGTCGTAGCTTAATCGGTGTCCGGCATTTCAGTCGATTTCGAGGTTAAGCAGTTCTGGCCGTGGTCGGGTGATGGATGGGTGACCAACTCTAACACTGGTTTTCAAATATCCAACTACTAAACAATGGGTATAGCGATATTAGTTGTGAGATTGAAGAGATTGTGGGTTTGCGTTGTGTCAATCCGTAATGGTACAATTTGCAATGAATTTCCTACCTCGCAAATGTCTGTGAAACCAGCCTTTGCTAGGTTTACTAGCTACGGGGTTCAAAACCGATGTGAGTCTTTAATTTAATTATTTATATTTTGAACATTGAATACATTACTATTATTAACTTTTAATCACTTTAAAATACTTCAAATATATTTACTTAAACCAATACCACAGTTGTTAATATCGACCGTACGTAAATAAGCATTAATTTGACTGTATGGAAATTTGAACACCTTTTGAGGTATGATTGAATAAACCTTAAAAAACTATATACATTCTTAATAACAGCTTTGAAAGCAAATACATACATGAATATGGATAGAAAGAAAGAAAAGAAAGAAAAGTATTTGAAACTGCATTTATAAAAGTAGAAGCAATATAATTAAAGTTAGATTTATAAGTTAACAGCAGCATACAAATAGGCAAATCAGCTCAGCGAATCCCGTGTACCATAAGAAATCTTTGACACGCAGCGCTGATTTTTAGCTGGAGCTTTTATGTAAGTGACGTCAGTTTATGGTTTTAAGTGATATCAATACAAAAAAGCTTTGTCATCCTTTCTTTTTTTTTTAAATAAAATGGCGAGATCTTCTGTATGAAAGAAACGCATGCGCCTAGAAACCTTCCTCACCGAGACGCCATCGCAACGTCGCCGGTTACGTATCCAAACAATTCATATTCAAATTTAAGACTGATAACGTGGCGACGGTTTGGCGACGTCGCCAAATTAAAAGCATAGCCATGATTACTACTGGCTATACATCTGGCAACCGCAGATATCGATACCTCCCACGTAAGTTGTTGTAACTTGAAATTCCCAGCTTTACAGTAGAGCGTTACAAACAACTAAATTGTAATATAACAGTCACTTTTTAATATATTATTGTAAACAATAATGTAATCGTCGTTATTGAATATACAATTGTATACAGAAATGTGTTACATAATGATGATTTTATTTCAATTTACGTGTTTGTAACGCTCTAATGTGATGTTGGGATTTTAGGGGTTACAACAGTTTACGTGGGAGATATCGATATTCATGGCTACGTAGCCGGCGATGTCGCCATGGCGTCTCGGTGTGGTAGGACCCTTAGAATCTCAATAAAGTAAAGTGAGTTTTATACTGTAATAGAGCAATCAGCAGGCTTTCTAGAACCCGGCTTGGTTATATGTTCGTAGTAAGACAAATGAATGAACTTATCAACCCAGATAATTGATTTATATGACGGCAGTCGCCCAGCATAACGGTAACGCAAGTTCTAATTACTCTTCCAATTTCTATAACATCACTCAAACCAGTAATGCATGCAGAGACAGCTAAGGGAGATTACACACTGCACGTTTATTTTGTGCATTTTTTTATATAAAACACTTACGGTCATATTTCTTCAAGAGATAGTGATCTTTCGTTAGACAAACTGGAGCTGCCCGACTGGGGAAACTGGGCGAGTACCTCCAACTGAAAAACTACAGCCAAACAATAATACTAGCATAGTATTGTTTCCGCTATTTAATAGAGTTCCCATAACTTATTGGTTAGGAGAAGTATAGAGTCTACAAAGCAAGAACCCACTATATCACGCGGCGACTATAGGTAACCAGTCAATGCTTATTATCAGGCAGGCCTTTGCTGCCTTCCTTGCATAAAGTACATATCTTCTGATCGTGTGCTCTCCTTAATTAGTTGTATGTAAATCATATATAGTTATATTAGAGAGCTAGGGTATAACGAGATATTTTGTTTGATAGTTGAAATGAGACATCTTGTTCGTAAATTGGAAGCCAATCGGGGCGGCGTGTTTATCAATCAGTCAACGTTAAGCATACACAAAAGTATATTAAAAAACGCGCGTCTAACACGCTCAGTCTGTACACGCCCCAACGCACTCGCATCGTATAGCATAATTGATCAGACGTAGTGGATAAATTAAGTCTTTTTATACGTTGTCGCAACGAGCCCAGAACGTGTTTTTGTGTTTACTCGGCGTGCAATAAAATTCTTAATTGAATTCTATGGACGCCATGTGATTTGTTTTTTTAACAAGCGGATCGGTTTCAGAGGTGAACTAATTGGAGTAGTGGTTGTAAAAGGGTTATGGTGTAAAATTTGATTGTGGTAACGAGCTTTGACTGGCCCGTTGGCGCAGCGGGCAGTGACCCTGCCTTCTGCTCCGGGGTCGTGGGTTCGATTCCCGCCTCGAGACATTTATGTTGCAGATGTGATTCACAAAATTATATTTTAGATTGAATTTCGAACAGTGGGAAGATTCTTCTGATTGATAAGGTCATATTATGACCATATTTAACACTTAATTATAAATAATTACCAAAGCCGATGGACCTGCATTGCAGTACCTACATATAAAGGCGTAAAGATACGATACCATATTTGAAATATTTTCTTAAAAAAAGATATAACTTCATTATCATCATCATCAACAGCCCTTTCTCTCCCCGCGAACTATGACCACCTGGAATTTAAAAACTGAGATTTTCCACGTTGATATAACATGCAAAAAACTCACTAGGTAAGTTATTTTGAGCGACATCGAACATACGAAACGAACAATTTAACATTATTATACAAATACCTTATCGCATATCAGATACGGAACCCTTTTTTACGTACTGTATAGATAAATGAGGGTAGTTGTTAATAAGAGTATAACTACAGTGACACACGGGTAAACTGGCAGTTGTGTAACGACGAGTTGATACTGTGGTGAAGGAGTTGCTATTCCAAAGATGACAGAAGTATTCCATATGAGGCTTGACTTGCGACTTGTGCAGTTGCAAAAACTAAACTGGCATGAAGTACTGCTTCGCCCTGTTGAGGACACATAGCTTCTTAGCCTTCTCTTCCAAGTGACCGCGGAACTGGACGTTGCTAGATATGTCAACTCCCAGTATTCCGATGTTGACTGAGGCAACCTGATATAAAATAAGGCATTACATTTAATCTATAAAACATCCACATGATACAATATTAATTTCCGTCCATACAATTTTATGATCTTTATTAACATTTTCGAAACACTTGATGTGGCATCAAATTATTTTCAATTTTAAGATTGCATTATATATAATTTAAAGCAAACAGTAGTTCCAATTTTATTTTTAATTTTAACATTTATAATTTTTGATATGTGATGTCACAAAGATCCTCCCTGTGTGACGACTCACACAAATTCACATTCTAGTGATTCTCTACCTCTCATTCTACTATTAGGTCACGGTAAGATTTCAGATTGAGACCACTCTAATACACAATTAACAAATCGAATAAGAGTCAAATGCGGTGAATGAGAAATGCGTTGGCACCGAGTAACAAAATGTATTGCCAAGATTCGGGTGTAATGTATCGGCCAACTTATCAGGGTTGTATCTTCCATAACACGACATAGGTCCTTTTAGATGAATTAAATAACCCATTAATCACTTTAAAATCAATTGGACATCAATGATATCGGTGAGCGTTGTAATTTTGAACAAAATTCAGGCTAAAGTCGAAATCCAATTCCCGGTCCGACTCAAAATTGAAGTGTACGCCCAAAACGTGCAAATTGGAGTTTAAATCGAAAATTAAACCGAGGTTTAAATTAAAATTAAATTTAACTTCAACGGTGTCCCCATTCGATCGAGATTAACATCGTCGTACGCCAATCGATAGAGGTAGTCCCAACTCTTACAATTATAAATATTTCTATGCTTTCTCGTTTCCTAATTGTTAAATCATTGTTAGCTTTTGAAGGACGATATTGACTTCAAAATTATTCAGATTTCGTCGTGCAACGGTTCTAGTAGTCTAGCGATGCTCCTAAGACCTGTGTGAAGTATGTAATCCCTTCAAATTTTATCTCTTGTGACTTTGAATACGGCAAAAACTTTCAGACGATTAAACGAAAGTGAAACCATGGGCAAACAGCTTATATCATTGTTACACAATTTTTTTTTTTTTTATGTTACAAGGGGGTACTCTCAAGTATTCCAAGTGTCTCACCAGTCAAAATGTACATTTAATTTAATAGTATGGTATATAACTTTTAAATTTTATTTTCGCATTTGTTTACTTTTTTCTGGTCTCCGTGCGGATTTATTTTAATAATTCAATGTATTAATATTGTGCATACAATATGTATGAATGCTAATATTTTAATAAGGTATTATAAAAGCATTAGCACCCGAACACCCTCCTTTGTATTCATTGTAATTGTGCCGAATTTTATATTATTTCGAATATCGATTATTGGGAGAACATAAAATTATTATTATTAACGTTTGTAAAAGCTATTTTGCTCTGTCTTTCTAATTGGAGGCAGCGCCTTTCTTTTAGCCGAATTTGGCCGCGTCCAAGTACCATTACCTCTATCTCACATAAGATCAGCGTGAAGTGGCGGCCATGCTATTACGTCAAGTGTAGGTATTGTTGTCGCGTTTCGTTTGGTTTGTGAAAATTCCCAGTGGCCTAAACCCGTCTTTATAACCTACGCCGGTAACTTTGTTTAGTTAATAAGCGACAGGTAACTCCATACAAATGTATATATACGTGAAGCTATTACAATGTTACAAAACTTGCGTGGACGGAGGAGTATGAAATTTGGTACAATTGGAGTTCATATAGAGGAAGATGTGTGAATGCTAGTTTTTCTTTATAATATGCGATATTAATATACAAAATTATTAAAGTAAAACCACACGCATAGTAAATTAACGGTAGCGCCATGCTTGTAGCTTAGTGGACGCTTCCATACTAGTCAGACCCACTACGGGTACGCGAACCCGGAATTCCCTAGCTGTTATTGTCCACTACCCGTATATGATCCCTGACAGTAGTACCCGCATCTTTTTTCTTCTTTCTATCTACCTTTATATCCTTTTACTCCATCCCCCTATTCCTTTATTCCTGTCTTTTTATATTAGGGGTAGCGACACACTTGCAGTCCTTTTGGTCTGCAGCCGAATTGTGCCGGTGCATGCGGGTACCAAAAGTAAGCAGATTTCTTTTAGGACGTCTCTAACGTCCCTTTCTCTACACGTAGTAACTAGATCAACTCTACACCCTAGACAAAAATATGTGACTTAGAAAAATTTATTCACTGATTATTACTTTTCAGTTGTACGATAGTTCTTGTTAACGGCCAGGCCAGAGAGGATGGGCACATCGTAGGGAACGATTTACTGAAAATCCTGTTCCATTCCCTAGTTTCAGGTTCAGGGGGTAACAGGTCCAAATTTCACTGATAAATCAATAATTTAAATTTGACATATTTATGTTATACATATTAAGAGATGGGTCAGAAGCTGTGTGACGTCACATGTCTAAATTACATTTTTTTTTCTCCTATTAACATAGTACATAGAATAATTATAAGAGTCTGTTTTCTTGATTATATGACGTCACAACAAGGGGGAGGGGTTTTCGAAAATGTCATAACGTGGGACAAGGACCGGGGGGGGGTGGGAGAGTTAAGATCCGTATGTCGTTATTTAGAGGCTGGGTACCGATTAATGACACAGTGATATTAGTCGTGAGATAGTAGAGATTGTGGGGGTTCCGGGGATGATGTCAGACGTGGCCCGTCCTAACACTGATTTTCAAATATTCTACTTTCTCCATGTTTCAGAAGGCTGGGTACCGATTAATGTCACTGAGTGATACTAATCGTGAAATAGTAGAGATTGTGGGGGTTCCGGGGATGACGTCAGACGTGGCCCGTACTAACACTGATGTTCAATTATTTGACGTTCTTTATTGCTTAATTACCTTTAAAGAAGTCAGCAAAGCTGAAGTGGGATTGGGCTGGGTGGGTGGTGGCCAATGGCCGCCGTGGACCGGGTAGGCCGAGGAAGAGGTGGCGCGATGACTTGGACGCCTTTACGGGAAGGGAGTGGATTGGTTTAGCTATAGATAGAGGAGAGTGGTCAAAGAGTGGGGCCAGTAGTTCCTGAGATTAGCGCGTTCAAGTAAACAAATTACTTGAACGCGCTAATTTCTTCTTCAATGGATTCATACGAATGATGTCAAAACCCACACGCACGTATCAAATCCTCGACGTTACGTCCATGCGAGTCGTGTAAAACGGAAGCATTTGACGTTACGTTTCGAATGTAAAAGTAAGTAAAACTATAAGAAATATTCGTGGTAGACCCTCAAAAGGTACGTAACACACGCCACACCACACACAAAATCACGCAGTAAGTCCCGATTAATGTCACTGAGTGATATTAGCCTTGATATTGTAGGAGTTCCTATAGATAATACACTCAGACTCAAGGCGGAAATCGAACCCATAACCCACGGAGTGAAAGGCAAAGTAAAACTACGCCAACGAGTCAGTCGAGATAGTTGAAAGTACTTCCCCAGCCGGGATACACTACTGTAGTGTATAGATAAAAGAGGGTAGTTGTTCAAAATCGTATAAATATAGAGACACATAGGTAAACGGGGTCTGATGTTAAACCGTATTTGCCCGGTTTATTTTGTGTAAGTTAGGTTAATGGTAGACCGCACCTTAAACTATGTTTATCTTTAATAAGGAGTAGCAGATACAAACCTAGTTCCAAGAACCATTCCATCTTCTTCTCCTTCGTCCTAGCGTTATCCAAGTGTAGTAGTACCAGGGTCCGCTTAGATTGCAGAGGATTTGGCTGTGGGGCGAGTTAAAATAACCGTTTGATATCTGACGTCATCCTCGGAACCCCCCCGATCTCTACAACCTTACGATGGATCCCACTGTTTTACGTGCCTTCCGAAACTCTTAGGTTATCTTTGGCACAACAAGGGAAAAAACGGAAGGCGATTCAAGCGAGTGACTACAAACGCCAATGGTTAAATGAACTCTCTATATCTCTCGCAATTTCGTTATGATCCCTAAAAAGTGTGTGTGTATTTATAGGAGATCTCTAATGCCGGAGCCAGACATAGCTCACAGTGTTTGTACATTTTTGTCCTTGAAGACGACAAAGTTCAGCAGAACTTCGCGCAACTACACAAAATCCCCGGCGACACTGAGTCAATCCCTAAGTTAGGCAATTCCACCGCGGCCGGATAGATGGGTGAAGCATTCTAACCCTCTTTTTTCAAATGATCGACTGCCTCCGTGTTTCGAAAGGAACGTAAAATAGCGGGTCCCGATTAATGTCACTGAGTGATATAAATTTGCGAAATTATGGGGGTGATTGTTGGAGTTCTGAATTAGCATCAGACGGCACTCGGTCATCTTAATTCTCCCCACAGCCACATCCACTGAATTTTAAGCGAAGATGTTTGTTCGTCAACATTCGACTTTGTAATGATGATGCATACTTTTTATTGAGTAATATGGTTTGTCAAAAAATATACGGTGGCAAAACGATTTCAGCAATCCTTTACTCTGGGGAATTTCCAGGTGTGTTTTGGATGGTTTTTTGGTGAATTACTCCGTATTAATCTTATATATATAATTCTCGTGACACAATGTTAGTTACTGTACTCCTCCGAAACGGCTTGACCGATTTTTATGAAATTTTATACGCTAATTCAATAGGTCTGAGAATCGACTACTAGCTATTTTTCATACTCCTAAATGATAAGGGTGGCCAACGCGGACGAACGCGCGGGGCACAATTAGTATATGTATATAAATTTCTGGTTAACATTATTCTGAAACCTCGGAAGGTCAACGGTAAAAAGCGCATTAAAAACTGTACTAAGCGTATCCTAAAGTATTCCTAACATTAAAAAAAGTTATTTATCTATTCAAAGTTTTCAGATAACTTCTGAATTTGTCCTTTATAATCACGTGTCTTTGTATGTTTGGGATGCGATATATCGACACGAAGCGTAATATCGAGCATGGGTCGTCTGTTTGCAGTTCCACTTCAGAGCTCGGAACGCGGTCAATACCCTTGTCGTGGGCGCCCGTCTGCCAAGCGGCTGCGACCTTCCTCCATTACAGCATCGGAAAATTCGAGCTATCACACAATACAATGAACGGTGCGTATGAGATATGGAAAACACATCGCTTTATATGTACGCAATGTATTTGAACACTATCATTAAAAACAAAACAGAACAATTCGGATAAGGTTAAAGCAACTTACTACCATGTTCAAATACTTCATCATTCTGTGACGTTACATTGTTCATTATGTTTGAGGTATTGAGAGCATACCAATCAATACGTGCGCAATGTATACGTACACTAGGATATAGTACTTCGCAGACTTCATCCTTTTAACGTTCGAATGGCCCTATGCTTCTTTTCTTAGATCGTTCTATCCTTAAACATTTAGAACACGCCGCAATTCGACGTTTCAATGTTCGAATCGCGCTTTCCTTCTTTTCTTAGATTTGTGCGATACGTCTTTCCTTCGCCTTTCGAAATTGCGCGAAATTATCGTCAAAACGTCGATAAGATCGTGATATCGCCGCACGGTGCAGATAATAAAATCCATAAATCGTACACGAATCTGCGTAATTGATACCCCTCGGCTCGGGACCGCGGGTCAATTATAGTCATTGAAGTTGTAAAACTTAATGATGACTTCGCATAGCATAATAGGGTATCAGAAGCCACTGACTCGCGTAGACAATAAACTATGTGGAGATCCTATTGCAAAGTCAGATATAATTTTTGGGGTACTAATTCAATTCCAATGTTTGTAACATTTCATATGACATAACGTAAGTCGAAAATTTAAAAATTATTTTTGCTACGTAGTTAGTTTGATGGATCTTCGAAATTCAAACACAAGAAGAAAAGACATCATTAAAAAATCGAATTCTATTTTCGAATCGAAACCACCACACTACGTAAATTAAACAGGAGTATATTTAATTAGTTTACTTATAAAGTCAATTTTTACACAGTAAAACCTAAACTCCTGCCTATTTGGTGGCCAATTATTTCGTATATTATAAGTAATGTTAAATCTTAGCTAAGATTGAAAAGGGGGTTGTTGCCCAAATACTTTGGGGACCGCTGAATTGGGGGGTTATTAGAGGTTCGCTGACCTTTGGCTTATATTCTCTGCGAACAACGTGCAATTTTCGACATAATCAATAACAACTAAACTGGCCGTCGGCCAGAGAAACAATAGGGACTTACGCGGCATTTTGGAATAAACTAGCTTTGTCACGCGGTTTCGCTCGCTTTAATGTTTTTTTTTTATATAACAAGAGGATAAACTGGCAGGCTGTTCAGTTTTTAGCTATTGAGGCAATTTTTTAATGAATAAGTACATAGAGTCATTTGTTTCGGAAAGGTTCCATTATTTCGCGAAGTATAGAAAGTTGTTCTGTACTGTGAGTGACGGAGTGGTATTTAAATAAAAAAGCAACTGCTTATTAAGCCGTTCGCTCGTCTGTCTGTGTGGAATTAAATTATCAAGGCGGATCCGAATCGTACAAATGCTTTCTTTGCCTTTCTATTGAAATTAATTTTTGACAGACGACCGAGGCGCATCGTCTCTTTTTTTTTCGTTAATCGAGTTATTAAAAAAGCACGGCTTTCTTTTTTTTTTGTGGTCCACTAGCTATTCCACGTGACGTCCCTTGTTTGCGTGCGTGTAATCAATCGATATAGAATAATTGATAGAAACAAACGTTTTTTTATTTACAAAATTCCATTACAAGCAGAAAAAAACATAAAATAGTTTGCGTAGATCCGCAAGTTAGACTAAATTTTTTTTTAATTTTTTTTTTTAAAGAGCTTAGCTTGAGTGGTGACAGGAATATTACGTCAATACAATAAAAATAAAAAATACCTAAAAATAGTCCCATAATAACGCTTGGCAAAAAGGCACGTTGACCCCTCGTGTTCGATTAAGGCATCCGACGTCGACGTCAGATTAATAATGAGTAAAAATCTTTTTTCCTAGTTGTGGTTAGCATCTTGGCAAAAAGTTTGGGAAACGATGCATTAGCGGCTCTTCACGAGGGGCCAAAGTACGTTTTTGCCAAGCGATATGGGCACTAGTATACTCTTCTTAGCACACATACTAATCTTAACTTTTCTTACTAACTAAAGTACACAGTTGAGACTGTGGGGCGAGTTAAGACCGACTGCCGCATGACGTCATCCCCTGAACCGCAATCTCTACAACCACCAGACTTATTTTTCTTTTTACATTTGTTATTATCTGTTAAATCATTTAAAAGTGCTCAACATATTCTAAATAGTTGTACCATATTAGTGTACAAAGGAATAAGGCCTATAAGCCTTTGAAAAATGAGACATACTGTTTTCTTGAAACTCCATGCAGATGTCCATGGGCTTCAGTAGTCACTTATTTGAACCGCCTGCACGTTTGCCCCTTGTAAAATAAAAAAAACACGGAGAAAGTCTGATGTCAAATTTAAACCAGTGCTAGAATGGGTCACCCATCTATCACCCGGTCGCAGCAAGAGCTACTTAACCTAGCGATCAACTTAAATGCCGACCATGGCTCGCTGATACGTTGTCAGCCTTTGAGGTATGAGTGTGTTCTTTTCTTGAAGGTCCTGTCGTATCGATTCGGACAGGACGGTAAGTAACTGATTCCACGGAGAAATTGTGAGAGGTATGAAGTTTCTTGAAAATTGCATGGTTGTGGACTTTAGAACATTGTGGTAATTAGGGTGAAATTTGAAGTTCTAGCGAGATGCCCTATAGTGAAATTCAGCCACGTTTGGTTTTTGGTCGACAGAACACTCCCGCTGCTACTATACGGGCGCCACATTAAATATTCAAATGTTTCAACACTGGTATGATCACTGTGTGTGGTGCAAGGCACACAGTCCGGTAATTACATTGTACCTGTAGACATAGTCTTACCTGAATGTTGAACAAAAATGGACATTAGCACGGTATCCGATTGCAATTCGCAATCGTAGTCCAGTTGTTAAATCATGTCTAAAAATTTTTTTTAAATCAACTAAAATATTTCGCATTTCGTATATATATTGACCGATACCTAGGTATCCTTTTTTTCCACTAGATATCCCCATCCGTACGGGTACTCGCTGTAACTAAGGTTATTTCAAATATTTTTTTTATTTTCATTTATTAGTACACTTCTTGTAGAAACCTATTCAACTTCCCACCTCTGGGAAAAGTCCACCCACATCGTCAAGACAGATTTTTAGTTCCCACCAACCACTAGTCTAGTTCGGTTTGACGTATTACACATTTCTTAAAAATATTCGATCTCCCTTTTTGACCTTGATTTCTATTTCAAAAATTTGAAAGATTTTATGACAGTTGGGCACACCTTTACTAATTTAGCCCTTACTCATTATTAATGCTTACTATCTTTATGCCGCGACTACGTCCGCGTAAAATTCTACTTGCAATAACCCTTAGACCTCCTTAACCTGGCCCTATCAAAAAATTCGAACTCAGCGAATTTCTACTAACTGTGAACTGCCTCCCTGCCAAATTCAATTGTGTAATGCTGGAGCCAGATATAGATTCAGAACAGCTAATACAAATAAATTTGTATCAATCTACAGAGTGGCCGATATAGCAGCGTTGATGAGATGCACCGCTTTAGCTCCTTGGCGGCATCTCGCAGTGTCCTTAGAGAGAGCCTCCCTTCCTCTCATTAGTAGGCGAGGATAAGTGTCTCAAACATTTGAATTTCCCTAGACATGTTATAAGTTTAAGCCTGAGCGTGTTGTTATGAATAGAAGGTCGTAGCTTATCAGTGGTAGGCATTTGAGTCGATTGGTCGGATAAATTGGAAAGATTATGTTATGTAGGTTCATGACAGTGCCGGCATATGTTCACCATTATCAACCTAGCGTTATCCCGGTTAAGTACCAGGGTCCGTTTGGATTGCAGAGAATGTGGCTCACCATTCTCAACTTATATAGTGACGATAGAGCAGAGTCAAGAACAATGCCGTATGCCGTGCGTACTCTGTGACTGACTTGCAAGTTGGTCGGATAATTTGGAAAGATTATATCTTCTACATTAGTGAATTCAAGGGATTCCACAGAGGAATTGTGTTAGGAAGTTTCTAGAGAATCGCACGGTTGTGGACTTTAGGACATCGAGGTGATGAGGGTGGAGTTTCAAATGTTGACGAGATGTCCTGTGGTGGAATGCAGCTTCCGGTATTAAGTCGAACAATTCCTCGGAACACTCCCTGTGAGACATGGGGTAAAAGATGCAGAGTGAATCCACATCTCACCGCAATGCAAGAGCGTGTAAAAATGTGATGATTTTTTTTGTGTGTATGGGAAACACACCCAACTAGGTTCCGTGTTATCTACTCCAGAAAGCAAATGTACTCTGTACAAATCTATCTACGCAGTTTCAACAAAATGACTGTACGAGTTAATATCGTTAACTATTTTCGTGGTACAAATATCATCTTTGTACGTTCTAACTGGAATGGTCTCAAGAATGTTAACCATACTTTATATTAGTGTTCTTATCTTTAAATAATATATGTAAACCGGTGTTAAGGAAATTCTGTTAGGCAATTTTTAAATGAAAGCTATTTGAGTCGTTCGCTAGGTTAGGCTAGGCTCTTGCTGCGACCGGGTGATAGATAGGTTAGGATAGACCCATTCTAACACTTTATTATTTTTTATTTTTTTTTCCCCTGGAAAATGCCTTTACGCACGACACTATCCGCAGATGAACCGGTGTTCCGGAGGCATCTGCGGACAGAAGTGGCTTTATGTGGTATTCCTTTTTTAGCTGGGTTTTATTCTAAGGATTTAATTTTGGTTTTCTGCTTAATGAGACATTAACAAATACCAAAATTAAATTTCCTACTAAATTTCTCGAGAAAATAAAGTAAAAAGGGTTTGTGAGAGTTCGCGGTGGGCTAAGCCCCCTGTTTAAAACCTGACAACGCATCTGCGAGCCTCGCGGTGGTGCAGGTATCCATCTAGTCACTTAGATGCCGTCTGTCCGTTTACCCGTTGTAATAAAAAAAAATCTAAAATCTACTACTGATTCTAAAAAGTTCAGACATCTAGAATCGAGGTGAGTAGGTATTTCTTTCAAAATGAAATGTTTGAAATAAATTGTTCCGCTGCATCTTTACAAAAACTGTAAGGCGCAAAGCTGAACTGGCTTAGTTGCGTCTCAAACCGTTTCATATTTTACAAAGTTTTGTAGCCAGCTTTTAGCTTATCGGTTCAATTTATTGACTCTGACCGTTCAAATACCAATGCTATTACATAAACTTGACGACATTAGCAACATAATAATACAAAGTAGATGTTGAATTACAGCTTTTATACATAAGACTGATTTAGAGGGACAATGAACATCGCTACTGTACGTACGTAGAAATAGGTACTAACGTATCGTTCACATATATCGATTACTTAGTTGCAGCGGGACGCAGGTGCGGACGGTGCTGTTGCATTAAAAGATGTTATGTTTTAGATTTACAAAACTGTTTTTTTTTACTTCGGGATCTAATAAAAATTAATGAAATTCCTTTTAAAAATTGTATATCTAGGAGCCCAACTCAGCGGAATCTTTCCTATTATCAGTAGTTGTATTTTATATATTTAAACTATCACAAAATATAGAAGGTGATCCATGTAACAGTCCTGTATCAATTTAGATGTCTTTGATATCTCAAATAGGGTGATAGGGTTTCCTTCTCTATCTATATAATATGTGTAAAATACATGGTTTATTATTAAATAATACATGCATATATAGTGTACCAACGGTGCATCTTTTGTTATAACTTGTTACAGTATATAACAGCAGCTCTGGCGGTATGTTACTTTTGTTGATGAAGTTTGGAGTTGGATGGAAATTCTTCAGCGAAGCAACGGAGCGGTCCGGCTTTTGTTGAAACTAGGTTATATACATATATTGTTGGAGTAATCTTCCCCTTTTGTCACTGTAGGTGCTTCAAATACTCCATTAGACGAAGTAATGTGTTATTCGTTTACATATTGTGATAGCTTCCAGAACCAAATGGGACGTAGACATATAATATCTGTGGCGGGTCGAACGTGGTCCAGATTGGCTCATGACCGTAAGGAGTGGTACAAGCGGGGAGAGGCCTGTGCCCAGCAGTGGGAGAGAAGGGAATGATGGATGATGGATGTGATAGACAATAAAAGTACATTTCGTTCTTGTACATTTGCAGATAAGGACGTGTGTTACCCATCGAAGAGGGACATATGTAAATGATAATAATCTGTCACCATACTATACCTACGACTATACGAATTTTAAGTACTACCTTTAAACAATACAAACTGTGTTGCCTGTATCAATACTTTGTAAATTATTCAGTGTGCATCGTACAAAATATGCTGATATTTTCCAAGTCAGTTAGTTGTAAATGTTAGTATGTTATTATATATCGTCAACAGAAAATAAAAACACCAAGCGCCTTACTCATTTCTGGCCCGTTCTTCTACTGTTTCGTTATCGAGGATTCAGTATTTTGCTCTAATTTTTTGTAAAACATAACATCAGACAAATCTTTGAATTAAACCCTCTCCCAATAATTCACACGAATGCTCATCAGCTTAGTTCCGATTACTTCACCGTCCAGTAAGTTAGTTCCCTTTTTTGGCTTTAAAATGAGCGAGGTCGCCTGAAGTTTTAGTTCGCCGGACGCCTCCGCGGGAGTCGCGCTCTAATGAGACGCCGAGAGGAACGAGCTCATTTGCGATACCGAACTCCGCGAACTTTCCGTCGTTTGCAATCCGTCGTACAAACAGTAGCGCACTTTTAATTAACGTCCCGTATTAATGAGCTCTCACCTACTTCTCAATATCTTGCATAACTTTGTCTGTATTCATGTTATATAAGCAGTTATTCCAGAACTACCAGAATGAACACAAAGTTGTTGCGCTACTGCGTGCGTTACGCTCGGTACAAATGAACTAATTACTAATAAAATTAGGTGAAATCGATAAAAATTTTAATCGATTCATTTTTTTTTGCGTTATCCTAATTTTTGTGCCATAAATAAGGTAGCTCATGTCTGTAATTTGGCATTTTATGTAATATATATCAGTATTAATCAATTCAATTCAATGTACTATAAGTTTCGCTATAAGTCGCTCTCGTTTCTTACAGCGAGTTGGACCGATGCAGCCGCCCTGTCCGCCCGCCGTCCGCCGCCCATTGTAACAAACTTTGCATGCGACCGTCTTTCCACCCACTCTGTCATTTCTCATTTAGTTTGCTACTTAATTAGCATCCAACAATGAACAAAATAAAAGAGTTGACAAGTATTTGTTCTTCTTCTAGTGATTTTAAATAAAGTGACATTGAAATAGTGTAAACGTTAACAAATCAAAATATAATTTGATATAATTAATGTGCCTAATACAGCTAGTACATTGATAGTTGTACATTGATACCATAAACTATCCGCCCAGGAAAGCTTACGGTATCAATGTTTTTTGCTCATTTTTAGGGTTCCGTACCTCAAAAGGAAAAAAGGAACCCTTATAGGATCACTTCGTTGACCGTCCGTCTGTCTGTCTGTCAAAAGCCTTTTTCTCAGGAACGGGAAGACATAAAAATTTGAAATTAATACTAAATACTGAAATCTGCGGTCCCTTGAAATTGTGAAAAAATCAACCCACCAAGTGAACACAATCAAAAGATATGGGCGTTTATGTCACTTTTCCCATACATTTGCAAGCAAGTAAGGAGTCATCCATTAATAATGTCACACAAATATTACGATTTTTTCACTCCTCCCCTAATCCTTGTCACATTTTTCAAGCCCCCTTTTTCTCAGTGGGACATTTAACAATCAGGAAAACCTCAGCTTCTTTTTTTTATTATTTTATATAGTCACAAAGCTTTTGACAACCCCTGTCTATTATCACGCAATTTCTTATTTTGGTGACACTCACCGTTTCAAGGAATGACGTTATTTATGGCCGGACCAAAAGATTACTCTTACTAAAAAGACAAACACTTGAAAAAAAATCTACATTTTTTTACCATTATGGTCATATACAGTTAAGTTTCTTTTAATATATTAAAAGGCTGCAAACGGGCAGGCGGTTCAGCATAGTGACTTACTAACTGCGACGCCCATAAAAGTCTGCACAGCCAGGAGGCTCGCAGATGCAATTCCGAATTTTAATGCCGGAGACAGACATAGCTTATTAAAATGGTCATATAATGGTTAATCAATATTCCTGTGAAGGTGTTTTTATAAACATGATATTAATCCTTATCCAAAAACTATTTAAACCCCTAAGTGATAAGTGTGGCCCACGCGGATAAAGTCGCGGGATAGCTAGTACTAATATATAAAGCTGATGAGTTTGTTTGTTTTCATGAACGCGTTAATGTCAGGAACTACTGGTCCGATTTGAAATATTATTTCAGTGTTAGATAGGCCCCTCTTGCCATTTGTAGGTTCTAATATACTTTAACCGCTGTTCTTTATTAATCCTAGGATATATTATTGTTTTATTATCTATATATCAAATCAGGATTTCTCAACCTGTATTACGCATCTTTTTGTAAGCACTGGATATATATTTTAAACATTTATTTTGATAAAAGTTTTAGAAAAATTCATTTTACAACTGTCTACTAGCTACGGCCTGCGTATACTTTTCCTAGTTGAATAAAATTCACAAATATGGGATCAAACCTATCGCCTTCTCTTTCGGCGGACCTTCCATCTAAGACAAATTATTTATCACAAAGTTAACAGTGGTACGATTTCATTCTAATACTTTAATATATTATAATATTATATAATATATTAAAGTAATATATTATATAATAGGAGAATGATGTTTTTTTTTGCATTGCATTGCTCTGAAACTACTAGACCGATTTAAAAAAGCATTAAAATCCTACATACTTGAGTTAGGATATGTGTGTGAAAATTTAGATAATGTAAATACATGTGTGAAGGCAGGGGGGGGGGGGCAGTAATACGTTATAAATACTAACCTAATGAGGACTTTTCTACTAGGATCGTGACCGTTCTCAAATTACAAAGGCCCCCTATCAATAAAAGATCCACTTCTTCATTTATTTCTTAGGTTTTTAAATATACTTTTTTTTGGTTAGAAGATTAAGAATAATTTTAGTATGTCTGTTATGTTCGTATCCTATCCTACTTAAGTTTAGAAACTGGTGCTTGGAGTGGGTGCCCCGATATCTACGTTGGGGTTTGAACTGGAAACCACACTACATTATAAACATATAGTAACACTACAATTCTAGACTTTACAGTCAGTCAGATCAGAGATATCAGATTTGGTTAGGCAGTGGAAGGGTTACTGGTAGTAAAGACGAGCGTCCGTGTGCTATAAAGGAATCTAAAATGCACCCTTGATTCGCAAAATCTAGGCACTATGGAGTCATTTCTCTGCAACGCGTTAAATTTGGCATTCTTCGTCTCCAAAACAAATCATTCATTCTCTTAGGTCCGTTGATGTAAACAGACGATATATTTGGAGGTCAGTCACACACAATCTATGGAATCTACGGAAGTCATTGGAAAATCCCTATGTCTGTCTAGCAGGGGACGATATGGGCTAATAAGAGAAAGGAAACAAGTTTACACGTCTTTCTTAGGAATTTTAGTCTTCCCTACGATATATATAACCTTGAATACTCATATGAAAGTCGTGTTTGTTAAAAGTTGCTGCATTCTCACCTTAGGACAATAGATGATCCAGCATAGATCCTTCGACCCGGCCGGATCTTTTGTACTCGCCCCGTCCCTTATTCCTTCAGCTACAGGGCCTCGAAAATCCAGACAATAAGTTCTAGGAGCGCCTGCAATCTGAAGGAACCGAAAATCCTTTCTTATCCGATGTCTACTAACTATGAACTAACTCCTTGCCAAATTTCATTATTATACGTCCCGCGGTTTTCGAGATTTTGCATTAGAGCGCCTTTCGCTTCTATATATATAGATTTTGGTGGGAGATCGTTCGAAGAATTCTTCAAATTTGACCGGTAGTTCCTGAGATTATCGCGTTCAAGCAAACATACAGTAATAGTTCGCAGATGGCAGAACTATCTCCTGCTTGACATGTATCGTTATATTTTGGACAAATCACAGAATATCTTTATAATTTATAGCCTACGTGTTATTCTGATGTATGAACTATATTATGTATAGTTTTATAAAAATCTCTCCAGTAGTTTTTCCGTGGAAGAGCGTCAAATATACATACATCCATACATAAGGCCGGCAACGCATCTGCTAGCCTCCTGGTTGTGCAGATGTTCATGGGTGTCGGTAGGCACTTAGCTGCTTGCTGCCTGCTCGTTTGCCCCTTGCATCATAAAACACATTGAAAAAAATGCTGAAATAAAAAATGCAAATGGACTGCAAGCGTGGCTTTACCTGGAATATTATGTGCCTTATTGTGTTTAATAATCCTTGTAATTTATCCTTGTAATTTTCCCTCACATTCGCATTGCTTCAACTGCTTGTAGATTTTCATTTGTTATTCTGCGTCTGAAAGCCACTTTACTAATTATACTTGAACATAGTAATATAGTAGCATATTACTCATATGAGAATGATATTACGCTTTATATATTTGTTATGTTAGAGGTTTAATAATTCTCTGCTTAAATTTTAATTTTCATATAACTCTACTCGAATTTGGCATCTAAATTTCGGATTTATCCAAAAATCTGTTATATTTTGTTATAGGATGAATAAAATTAGACTGTGACGGCAGTTTTTAGACTAAATCAAAATACAGCTGACTGACGTGAATAATATATTTTAGTATATTACAACTGTGAGGTTTATCACGGTGCTGTTTAGGAATTTATATTAAAATACATATAGTATATATATTCAGGACTATAGGACACACGGACATCTGTTCCTAAGGTAGACAACTTAATGCCTGTGTTATAGGTAACAGGCGCCTGTTATACACAAATATATTTTTTGTATAAATATATAAATACATACATATAGAAAATACACCCAGACTCGAGGCGGGATCGAACCCACGACCCCCAGAGCGGAAGACAGGGTCACTGCCCACTGCGCCAACGGGCCAGTCAGAATGACAATTTGCTGTCTCGCTCACAGTTCTTCAGTCGCGTTGCCCACTTTTTTGAGATGAGATGAAAACATTGATTTAACGTCATCGTTACGTCACCGAACCCTTTTAATGAGCTATATGCGTACTGTACTTTAATCAGGACAGTCCGTGAGCCCCAATAGAAGTGAAAACGAATCGTCACAGGTGTCGGAAACGGTGACGTCAAAGTCAAGAGTTTGGTGATGAAGACGCGATTTCAATGCTTTTTGTCTACCCAACGACCCTAGACTGCATCAACACTTAAGATCAGGTGTGATAGCAGTCAAATCCACGCCTATCTGTTATAAAAAAAGCCCTTAACATAGTCAAAAGCCCGACGAAAAGAGAACGCCTTTGACCATGGAAGAGTATCTACCACGCAATGGACACATTAAATGCTAGGCGTGAAAAGACAATTACCTGTTGAGGACTATGTCGGCTTGGTTCACCGGACAAAGGAACGGATCTTGGCTCCCGAGATGAGTCTTTTCGTTTCCTCTTACTGGCGCGACGACCGTCCTGTCGTTTGCGAACACCGCCTATTTGTATTGTATCTGAAATAACAATATCTAATTCAAGAAAGTAAAAACAAAACTTAAATCATTAAGGTACATTTCGTAATGTAAGTATTAGTGACAGAGGCCATGTACGACGTTGAACTACTATACTTCTTACACAATCCAGTCCATTTTTTGAAAGTCCCGTAAGATTCAAACAGACGAATAATGTCCATGTCCATAATATTAATATGGAAGAGTTTCGTGTAAGCCAGTACCCGTTAGTTCCTTCGGCTGACAAAGTATTTTTTTGTTGCGACTTGTTCTGTTAGTAGTACCTTAAGGTCTTAACTAAAGCTAATTACTTTCTTAACTTAATTAGGTAGCGTCACGCTTGCAGTCCTTTTGGTATGCAGCCGAATTGGGCCGGCGCGTCCGGTTATAAGATGCTCTTTCTCACATAAGGCTAGAAGTGGCGGCAATGCTGTCGCGTCAAGTTCATAATGTTGGTATTGTTGTCGTGTTTCGTTCGATTTATGATGATATATTATTTATGAGTTTCCGGTGCCCTAAACCCCTCAACTACACGCTTTAGGTTTACTCTGTACATTGTAATATTCGGGATACCTTCGTAATCGTGAGAGGGGGCTGGTAAAGGATGCATTGGTGGTGGATGGGAGATATTTGCTCGACGACTTTCTATCAGTCGTACCAAGCATTCCAATGCTGTTTGTTTATTCTGAAACACAAAAGAACTTAGGTGGATGTTAAGGTGTGCAGAACTATCTAACGTTCGTATTAATATAAGCTTTTACTCAGTATCTTTTTCATAAAGGTAATAAGATCACCGAACTCATCCGTATACACTAATGATTTATATATTAAAAGGCACAAGGCCGATATCGTGATTATATTAAAGGTTTTGAGAATGTGGGTACAGAATAATCGAGCAAGGAGAATAATAAAGGCTATAGTTTCACTAAGTGACAAAATCACTCAATCACCTAAATCACACTACATCAATTACGTCAAGCACGAACATTTCAAACCTAAAAATAGTGAATAAGTTTCTTAGCAAACATAAGTTCCCACCTTGATTTCCTCCAACAGAGGTTCAAAAGCAGCGGGGTCTGTCGCATCACGCAGTGCCTCCCAACTCTTGAATAACTTGCGATCCGACAAACGTACTGAGCTTTCTAATTCGCGAACCTCTATAACATAAAAAAAACAAAACTAACATGTGGTTAATGCTGCACGATATAATACTCCGATCGAAAAAAGTACCACAATGCCCGAAGACCCGTCTCTTCAACCAATGTGTTCTGCCTACCATGACTTATGGTGCCGACACATAGACGCTCACACAGCAGTCCATATACAGGCTAAGAGTTGCACAGAGAGCCATGGAGCGCGCCATGCTTGGCATCAAGTTTCAAGACCGAGTTCGAAATACCCAAATCTGACTACGCACTAAGGTTAAGGAAGTCGGATAAAGGATGGTCGAACTAAAACCGAGTTGGGCAGGACACATCGCCATGTGTAGATGGCAAAAAAAATACCGTTGAGAACCTTCTCCTTTATTGAAGTCGGTTAAAAATGGAATATATTGTCGTTTCGTTTATCTCTTCCGACCTGTGTCATATAGTCCTGTATATATTTATTTATTTATTATTATATATACAGTTCCTCAGAGCTGTAAAAAAATGAACCCCCTAAGCGTACACAATCAAAAGGAATGGTCTTTGATGTCACATGTTCCATACCTAGTACTTTTGCAAAGGGAATCTAAATCTATAGGATACGGGGAAATGTGACATAAGTCATATCTTTTCAATGCATACATTTAGACTTTAGACGATTCATTTTTTCACAGCTTTAAAGAACTACAGGCCTCATTATTTGGTAGTAAACTCTACTTTATAGCTCTAGACAATTTTGAAAAGAAGGGTCGTGACAGACATGCGGACATTAAAGAGATCGTATAAGGGTTCCTTTTCTTTCCTTTGGAGGCTAGGAATTTTTTTTATTTATTCAAAAATAAATTGTATAATAATTAGAATGATCATGAAAAAAAATAATTTGTTCTATTAAGGGGGAAGTTCTATTTTGAAAATTAAGATGAGGCTGCGGCGCGCGACCACAGCCCCCTCGAACCCCCCGCGGGCCCTATCGTGAACCGGAACACGCGCAACGCCGGGTCGAAAAGCTCTGCTCGCTCCCACCCTGGCTCTTTTGGACGGTTACCTCTGTAAAATATTCGTGAATATTGCCTGTGTAACATATTTATATGGGTGGGATATTCGTATACTGGATTGGCGGCTAAAAATTTAATAAAACGAGATAACTTCAATATTCATGACCCTGTCTTCTGCTCCGGGGTCGTGGGTTCGATTCCCGCCTCGAGCCTGGGTGTATTATCCACATGTATGTATTTATATACTTACAAAAAAATATATTTGTGTATAACAGGCTGCTGTGACCTATAACACAGGCGTTAAGTTTTCTGCCTTAGGAACAGACGTCCGTGTGTCATATAGTCTTATATATTTATTATTATTATTGAAGGTCCCTAAGTCGCATCCGTTCGGAAATACCGAAGCTGGCAAATGATTCCACAGAGGCTCTTCAGTGTGACCAATCCAAGGTGGGAAGACTACGAATCCTTCAGGTTGCAGGCAATCCTAGAACTACTCGCCTGGATGTTTGAAGCCCTGTAGCTGCGGGAAGAAGGGATGGGGCAAGCACAATAGATCCAGCCGGGTCTAATTGCATCTGTAGTGCGGGCCCCATCAGAGACAATAATAATAATATAAGATAAGATTCAAAATATTATATCAATAAAACTGATTTTGATCTGACTGATTGATTGAATGATTGACTTGACTGACTGACTCCGGTACTTTGGGCTATAGCTTTACCTCCGACAGGAACCTATTTTTCATATTTTTAAACGTTTTGTTTTCGTATAAATATATTTAAAAACGCAATTAATAAGATTCAAAATATTATATCAATAAAACTGATTTTGATCTGACTGATTGATTGAATGATTGACTTGACTGACTGATTAATGACTTACATGGATTTACTCCTCATCTAAACCTGCCTACAGAAGATTTCGCTCCAAAAAGCTGGTATACAATAAAAGTTGTTCATACGATTACACAATCAGGATGGTGCACGGTACCCCGCTGCCCCGCGAGGAGTGCCCCATATGCCACAAGATGGTGCGCTCCATCCAGCTGAAATGCTTAAAAAAAACATGCTGTTGACTGTAAAAATACAAATTTTGAATTTTCTAAATTTGAGTTAGGACACTTAATCTACAATAAAACTGAAAAAGCTAGTTGAGTCGCTCCTGTTCTGTACTTTATAGTTAAGATGGAAACCCTTTATATCCTTTTACTCCATGCCTTTCCTCTACTCCTATTTATCTAATTAGAGGTAGCGCCACGCTTGCAGTCTTTTTGGTCTGCATCCGAATTGGACCAGTCCATTTCGGACTCTTTCTCACGTAAGAACGGCCTGTGGTGGCGACAATGCTGTCACGTCAAGTGATGGTATTGTTGTGTACCTAGAATTATGAAATTTAGCAAGCAGCTATATCTTGAAGAGTACAATTATAGTAAACCCATCAACAGAAGATTGCAGATGCTTTGCCGGCCTTTAAAAAGGGGTTTGGGCCACCGGGAACTCTCACATTTATTAGTTATTCTAAGAAATGAACTATGTATTTCGTATAATATATTATATATTATACGAAAAAATATTTTCTTACCAATATTATTAAGAGGAAAGGAAGATTTGATGGTCGATGATGTATATAACATCAATCACTCCAGTCATGGAACGCAGGGTGGTGTTGTGATATCGGTCAGTTCTTTTAACACTTAAAATGCATCTGCATTTATACAGGTCTTTTATATAGCATTTAATAACTTATATTATCATCTGCTAATAAGTAGCAATGATATTTATGGAGTATAATTTAATTTTGAAGTTATAATTTATACCAAGTCGATGTGTCATTGATAGATCATTGTATTAGATAAAAAATGCTTACTTTACCTTTGCTCATAGCACAGTTGTGGACATTAGGACATCGAGGTGATGAGGGTGGAATTTCAAATTTTGACGGGATGTCCTATGGTGAAATTCAGCTGCCGTCAGTCCGAATCAGTCCGAACAATTCCTCCAAACACTCCCCATGATACATGCGGTAAAAGATGCAGAGTGAAGCCACATTTTTCATTTTCATACAATCTAGAAAATATATGAAAAAAAAATTGCATTAATTTAAAATATGAAAATTTCTGTATACACATACACACTTACCTACACTTACCTACTATCATATTAAAAAAAGAAATAAGTGGCCAAGAGAGTCAAGACACGCTAATACAGAAGGGTTCCGCATCTGATGCGCGATAAAGTCATTAGTTGAGGAACGGAAGACGATGAAAAGATAGAAATTAAAATAATGAAGAATATAATAAAATAAAAATGGCACGGGCCCGGAGTGGTAATTAATATTCAAAAAATAAAAAAAGGTTTTAGTTAAATAACTTCAAAAGTTGTTGTCCGACTACGTTCAGAATAATTTTTCTAATGAGTTTTTAGCATGTTCTATCAACATGGAAAATTTCAAGTCTAGGCATCTAATAGTTTGGAAATGCTAGGGCCACCTTAGGGGCAGTCAGACGAACGGACGGACAGAGCGAAATTATAAGGGTTCCTTGTAGTAGTACGGAACCCTAAAAGCCCATAAATTACCTTGACATGATTTACGGATGACCCCTGACGTGTAGCAATAATTAAAATATTAACACATATTTATAATTTGCATAATGTGAGAATAAAACAATATTTGTGCGGTGTTCCACATACACAATTCTGCTTGCCGTCAAATTCCGTGTATTTCTGCAACGTTCGAAGTAGACTGCATAATCTTTATAACGAAATATTTTAAATGATGAACTCATCATCTTATGTAAATAATGCAACGTTGGCAGACATGTCGCTCTTAGAGTTATTTCGACATGACGTGTGTATTTTTCAACTAGGTGTGACAGTCACATTCAATTTAGAAGTGAATTCAGCTAAACCAGCTTTCGGCAACACGTGTATCGCGGGCCGCAAGTGGCCCGCCACCCCTTTCTTTGTGGCCCGCGACTGTTTTGTAAATGGCAACCTAGTTCTTAAAATTGCATTACATTACCGCAAAGTTTTGTCTTGATGTATTAAAAGTAATAAAAACACAGCATAAATGTACTGAAATTTGGCATTTATTATCACTTATAATATGTACCTACACAAAATGATAGCCAGACATCTACTTCTAAAGAATTATTCTTCAAGTGCGGCCCGCTTACATCTCGACTTCTTACGATGTGGCCCGCGAACATCTCATTTTTTAACGATGTGGCCCTCGCCTGCAAAAAGATTGCAGACCTCTGGGCTAAGCTGTATCGGTTAAATACCTAACCAGTTGAATAAGACAATGTTTTTCATTTTACTGTTTTTGCACCAATTATTTTTCCAAATATCTGGGTTTTTTGTAAGAGATCGCTATAAGCGATAAGACCGCCTTTGCGCACTTTTGTCTTTATATATATATACATGAAATTTTAGCGTGATAATGTATACCATATAGCCTTCCTCGATAAATAGGTTGAGATTAGCGCGTTCAAGCAAAAAAACAGACAAACTCTTCAGCTTTATGTATCAGTATAGACTGTTATGCGGCCAGTACATAATTTATATTTTAAGTAGATATGTTCAACGATTTATAAACATATTTTTTCAGGTGTTTTTGACTAAAAAGACCAAGGGAAATAGTATCTATGTATTTTATATTTATTTTAATAATGATGCTGTTATTAAGAAGTTCAATTCCTTGTTAATATCTATCATTAACGGTGTAAATTCCGCCTGCGTTAAGTCGATTCACAGTTGATCAGTACTTTCACAACAGTAGTGGAGAAGTTGTTAAACATCAGCATAGAAAGGTAGCCGAGGTGATTGTTCGGTCACGCTAAATATAGAAACGCCATAGGGGCTAGACCGCCATGAACAGCTTCTATAGAGATGCTGTTTATACGTAACATAGAAAATATACTCTGAGCTAACACTTACCAACGATTTCGTTTGCCTTTTATATAACCATGGGATTTAAATATAACACAATCCATAATGGATGAGATTGGTGAGTATATCTGTAATCCACATAATATACTAAGTGTTACCCTGATTATGTATAAATGAGCTATGTATGTATGTTAAAACACATTTAAAGGCATTTGAGACACTGAGAGATAGATATAACTTCCAAGTACGCAATGGAAGTAGATTAGCTGTACCAAAAAAGAAAACTGCGTTGTATGACAGAAACAGCCATTCCATGGCAGTACGATTTTTTAATGATTTACCTGCCGACATAATAAATGAAAAAAATATTATGTTTGGGCTAAAACTCAAAAAAAAAATTAATAGATGGCTGCTTCTATTCTGTCGACGTATAGCTCAAAATTAATTAGTTAAATTTTAATTTTATTTTAGATTATAACATTTTGCACGCCATCTCATAGCAGATTGTAAACTAGTAATAAAGATCCCTTGTAAACACAATCTGGCAAATAAATCATTTGACTTGATTCCCGCGACTCCATCCGCGTAAATTTTAGAGGCTCTCAAAATGAAGAAAAACCCCGATTTTGAAACATTTATCGTTCGTGCTCCGCTCGTATTGGTCTTAGCGTGATGATATATAGCCTATAGCCTTCCTCGATACTTGGACTATCAAACATTGAAATATTTTTTTTCAATCGGATGAGCAGTTCCTGAGATTACTGCGTTCAAACAAGCAAACTCTCCAGCTTTATATATAAATAATAATAATAAATATATACAGGACTATATGACACACGGACGCCTGTTCCTAAGGTAGACAGCTTAATGCCTGTGTTATAGGTAACAGACGCCTGTTATAAAACCATAAACACATGTTATCAAACGCGGCCCATTTTGATACTGATCTATAAACAAGACAAAAGTAATACCCGCGAAATGCAAGCCAAAACATGTCTCTGCCTGCCGTTGCGGCGGGAGTGACGTTAACTATCGTATCAAAGTCTTTCGCGCCGACAACGATTGAATAACAGAATAAAGACCTGGACACCAAATGTATTGGGTGAATTGTGAACGAACGAGATGCAATAATTGTATTTTAACTGTATTCTTAACCGGCATTTGACACGTAACGTACGTAAAGTAGTTAGATGGGTGACCCATTGTGACACTTGTTTTCAAATATCCGACTTCCTCCGTGTTTCGGAGGTCGCGTAAAACAGTGAGTCCCGATTAATGTTAATGAGAGATATTGGTCGTGAGATTGTGGGGATTCCGGGGATGACGTCAGAAGGTAGTCGGGAAAACACGAAATTATTAAAATGAAATCTAACTCACACCAATGCCAAACGATTTACACACACACATAAGACACGCTTATATAGAAGGGTTCCGTATTACATACTCATAAATTGAACTTGAAATCACTTCAAAAGTTGTTGTCCGATTTTGTTCAAAATAATGTTTCTAATGAGTTTTTAGCCCGTTCTATCAAAATGGAAAATTTTAAGTCTCTACGTCTAATAGTTTGCAAATGCTATGGTGTGGACTATCTTAGGGGCAGAAAGACGGACGGACGGACATAGCGAAATTATAAGGTTTCCTTGCAGTACTACGGAACAATATTAAATAAAATTAATTAAAAGGAATTCGGCAAATATTTATATTCACTTGTTTATCAAAAACATGGCTCGTTTGCCCCTTGTTATATAAAAAAAAAACCAATATTATGAATATTAGAAAATACTGTAAGGAAATAACAATATGTCACCTGTCCTTAAATAGAAAAAGTGAAGTGTATATCTGTTTCGGGTACCGTGTGAAGAGGACATTATACATGCAGTTATGGTACTTTTGCCTGACTTACTTACAGTCTGTCCCACTGCTGGGCAAAGGCCTCCTCCTTTTCCAACTACACCATCTTTTCCTAAAGAAATGGATTCAGGTATGTAATATAAGTAAATAAAAATTTAGATTAGAGGTCATCCGTCACACGTTAATAGAAGGAGGACGATATCCGATTAACGTCATCATAATTCTCAACCTACGTTGACCCACCACCTCCGTCTCCTCCCCCTTACGCCACAGTCGTCGCTCCTGGACTAACCCAATCCATCTTGTACCTGCAAAAAGCGCCGTTTTTTTAACTCTCGTGAGAATGAGGGCTTAATGAGGAGATAACCATAAATAATAGATAAGTACCTATAGTGATGTCACATGGTACAATAAGGTGGTACCTATATTCAAATAAAATTTGAGCAAAAAAAAGGCTTTATCAAGCGTTGAATAAACGAAAACTTTTTTCAATCAACAAGGACAACATCGAAGATAATCTGCATTTTTTATATCATTATTAGATTCATTAACATAAAAAAAAGGGTCAGAAGTGGGATCGGCTTTTCTGCCCACTAACTGTTGAATTATTTTAGGATATTAAGAACAGAAGAAACTAGCTTAGAGCACTCGGGAAGTGAACTTGGTATCGCAAGGAGTACAATCAATTGATGTCTCTGCTTTTTTTTTTATTATGTTACAAGGCAGCAGGCACCGAAGTGCCTACCGGCGCCCAGATTAAAATTTTAATAAAGAATTAGTATTGTAATAGAAATTTGAAATAATATTTAAATAATAATGACCGATTCTCAAACCTAGCCAATATGCACGCAAAATTTCATGAAAATCGGTCGAGCCGTTTCGAAGGAGGTATTACAAGTTGTTGTTTAAATGAAGGCGCAGTTATTCTTGCAAACCGTCTCTGTTGAACCAGATGCTGATTATCTGAACCGATATCATGAGAACTCATTAAATAAAGGCCGGCATTGATATATTTGTCATAGAATATATATAACATAATGTTATTAGACAAATTCATAATTACTATGATGTAAAAAAATATTTCAAATTTGAAATGGTGAACCGTCGAATTGTTGTGTGACTACTGACGCTCGTGGACAACTGCAACCAGTGGGCTCGCAGAGGCGTTGCCAGCCTTTGAGAAATGAGTATGCTCTTGTTTTGAAGGTCCCTAGGTCGTATCCGTTCGGAAATTTCTCATAGGAATGAATGAGGCCCCCAAATATTGACTGTGTTAATGAGCGATATAATTCATTGAATTCACCAAAACTCTATTATAATAACCCCCTTTCCATTACTCCTGTCTAACTAATTAAAGGTAGCACCATGCTTGCAGTCTTTTTGGTCTACATCTGAATTGGGCCAGCGCGTCCGGATACCAATACCTCTTTCTCACATAAGTTTGGCCTGAAGTGACGGCAATGCTGCCTCGTCAAGTGATGGAATTGTTGTCGCGTTTTTTTCGGTTTGTGCGACTTCCCGGTGGCTTAATCTCATCATTAAAGGCCGGCAACGCATCTGCTAGCCTTCTAATGGTGGGATAATTTCTTCTTTGTTGTGTTCGTTATTCTTAGGATAAGGTTTGATGAAAAAGGAATGGCAAAGCGAAAACAAAAAGGAAACGGAACGGGAACGGGGAATAATAGGATAATAGAATGTAGTAAATGGTAAGTAACCCAATGTTCGGGTGCAACAACGTTGGCCGGGTCGCTAGTACCGTATATTTGGCTATGTGGTTAAGACTTAAAGTTTAATGAACTAAGAGTGAACGTTGTCAATGTTTTATTGGGGCTACATGTCTGCAATTCAAATTGAAATATGAAAAGAGTTCCAACCAGAATACTTTCTACCGTCAGACGTACTAAACATGATGGGTACACAGCTCGAAAAGAAAAAAAAAAACATCGTCCAAATATGCCTTTACATGTCAGACGACTCTGCGGTGCTCAAACAAGCTACTGTACGTTAAGAGGCGAGACGCCGCTCGTTCTTTGTCTAACCAATTATCGAATTGGAAATACCTCAGCGGACGAAACATTCGTAATTTTTTATCACTATTGATTTATCTCATTTGTGTCTATTAGTGGAGACATCATCGTTTTCTTTATGACTAGTGTTATACCGCAGATCGTTAGCGAGTTCCGTTTATTTCGTACATTTCAGAGCTTTTCAGTGACATATTACATTTTCGTTTGTTATAATCTTATCACTGACTGTTCACTTATGAGTTTCACAAAATACTGCTGGTCTTATATATCAGATGAATTTATAGTTGCTATTGTTAAGGGAGAGTATCTTTAGATATACATATTTATATTTCACCTTTGTCTTCTGAATTGCCATTGTGTAGAACTTTTTTAAACTATATTGGCGATACTGATTGTTTGGAATCAATAAACCAGGCAAGTGCGAGTCTTACTCGCGCAGTATGGGTTCCGTACTATTGCGTAATACGCAGGTTGTTGTAAGATTTATACTTTTCATAAGGTCTCTTTTAATTGGACTAAGACACCGCATTTTTTGTGACGGAACTATAAATTTACGGTTTTCGGTATTTTTCCTATAGTTGGTACTTCAAGACATAGCTTCTAGCCACATTTCATGTTTATAGATTAGTTGAAATTACCACAAAGGTTTTCATTCCCGTTTCGAATATACTAGTATGGGAAATGTAACATAAACGGCCATATTATTTTGACAGCGTTTGAAGCTATGAAAAAATCAACACTTAAAGGGTTGATTTTTTCACAGCTTCAAAGCCTCTCAAAATGACAAAATTCTAAAATAAAAGCTATTAAAAAAAATATACTTTTAATTAAAATTAATTTCCTCTTGAGTTACGATCTACGATTTTTTATAATGTCTGAAATGACCTTTTTAGAGTTCCGTAGTACTACAAAGAACCCTTATAATTTCGCTGTCCGTCCGTCCGTCCGTCTGTCTGCCCGTAAGGTGGTCCCCCTAGGATTTCCAAACTATTAGACGGAGAAACTTGAAATTTTCCGAATTGATAGAACATGCTAAAAACTCACCAGGAAAATTATTCAGAACGAAATCGGACAATAACTTTTGAAGCTATTTAACAAATGCCTTTATAGCGAATCAGATACGGAAGCCTTCTATATAAGTGTGTCTTGACACGCTTTTGGCCATTTTTTATTTAAAGTTATTTTCACAATAATTGAGAGAACTGCATGATACGACATATATCATGTAGGTATCTCAATCACGCGAGTGGAGTTAAGATTCGGTGCGAAGACCTCAAGTAGGTCTGTTAATCTGATGAGTAAACTCATATGATTAGTGTTTGCTGTCGGCGAGTACAGAGACGGCGGATTGTTTTAGTGGGATTACGCGAGCCGCTGAGATGACAACCTGTCAATAAGCTACGGGGTTCATTACGTAACCAGTTATAATATAAACTCCTAAACCCGCCATGGAATTCCTTCTCAAGCTCTTGGGATAAAATATTTATTTATTGATTTATTATTTAGAGGCGACGGTCGGACCAGTTGAACGAAACTCTCGATTCACCTCTTTATTGACTGCAGAGGTGGAAACCCACAGGGCAAAAATCCTCAGGACACCGAGGTTTTGAGAAATTTTGAAGAAGCCCCAGCGGATTCTGAACCTCTGGCAGGAGCTGGGCTGGATGGAGTAAACATCCACCAGCCCCCCCTCACGCACAATGGTCACCATAAAGTGACTGAGTGCGGAAAAATAGCCCGCGAAAAAGAAGAAGAAGACATATGGATAATACACCCAGACTCGAGGTGGGAATCGAATCCACGACCCCAGGAGCAGAAGGCAGGGTCATTGCCACTGCGCCAATGGGCCAGTCATCATCTGATATATTGGCGTGAAACAGGGCAATTGATGTGGCCACTTTCTGTGTAATCTCTACGTAGTATAAAAGAATTTCCAATTCTTGTACGCGTAGATCTATTAAACAGCGCAACGGATTTTATAGTAGGGAGCCCGTTATGCAAAATTTGTAGTCATTAAAGCTTGTGCATTGTCACAAAAAAAAAACGCAGATTAGGCGCAAAAGTGATAAAAAAGGTTATGTTAAGGTATGCAGAGTACGCTTCAGGAATTATTGATAATTTTAGCTACATTGCCTGAATATACTTTTTCCGTAATTCTTAAAGGATTTCCTTCACAATAAAAAAACTTAATCGCAATTGAATATTTGACGAGCGACGCAGAGGACGCTTTTTTACAACTTTGTGTCGTGTCCTCACCATAAACTACTTCCCTGCCAAATTTCATCTTTGTACGTCCTGCTATTTTCGAGATTTCTTGATAGGTGGCCTTTCGCTTTTATACAGATATAGATAGATATACTCTACTTCTTAGCGTTATTCCGCTTAAGTACCAAGGTCCGCTTAGATTGCAGAGGATTTGGCTGTGGGGCGAGTTAAGATGACCGATTGCCATCTGACGTGATTTTATCTCGTTTTTGGTCGTGGATTTATGCAAAGAATTTAGTTTTTCCGCCAAGAACCCTTGGATGTGTTCAACTAAATCGATGGCTCCTACGTAAAGTGTCGTGAGCCACATTCATGAGTCAGTGGTCGGCATTTCAGTCGATCACCAGGTTAAGTAGCTCTTGGTGCGACCGGGTGACAGATGGGTAACACATTCTAGCACTGGTTTATATTTGATATCTGACCTTCTCCGTGTTTTGGTAGGCACTTAACTGCTTTTCCGGCCAGTTTAAAGTACACGGTGTTCACCAGAGATAATGATAATGTTGTATTCATTTAAAAAAAAAATGTACATTTCAAGAAAAAGCCGAAGAAAAATTTCACCACTAGATCTAGAATAATGTACTGAACCAATGGGATGCGTATCCGGTACTATGTCTTTTATACCCTGTGTAATAATGCAAAGTTTCATACTATTTTGTACATTAACAAGAAGACAGCGTCGACGAATTCCAGTTCTACCATAACGTGGGTAGATAGAATTACACAGTATTTAATCCGAGAGTGCTGCCAATTTTGAGTTTGGCTCTGTTTGAGGAGGTGGTGGCCTAATCAGTGGTCGGCATTTGAGATGATCGCTAAGTTAATTTGCTCTGGCTGCGACCGGGTGATCCATTCTAGCACTGGTTTATATTTGATATCCAACCTCCTTCGTGTTTCGAAAGGCACGTAAAACAGTTTGACCCGATTAATGTCACTTTGTGATATTAATCGTAGTCAGTCATCTTATCTTGCCTCACATCCAGTCTGTAATTTAAGGGGGCCTCCATCGCCACTTTTCATCAAGCAAGTTTGACATTGATATCAAAATCACAATTTCGACGCAACTTAGCTACATTTCCTATGGCTTTTGTGCGCGTATCGTTGTGAAGTGGCGTGTCCCGAAATAATTATTATTATTATGGTCATAAAAGAAAAGGATCCCCTTTTTTGATGGAAAATATTTTTCAAAGTATTGAAGTATATTATCTAGATTGACCAACTACTATTGTTCCGTATAAAATAATAATCAAATTATTTTCTAATTGGAATAATTCCCTCCTAAGCACACTCTCAGAAGCATATTCTGCAGGAGACCGATAAACACGCCACCCTACGACGATATTCTAGGCTGTAAAGATTTGTGTCCCTTATACCATCTATGGGTCTCCTTGATCGTTGACCCACCGAATCTAACGTTGATATAGTTGATATAAGGCAGCGGCGTCCCAAAGGTGGCAACCCAAATTATCTTGTACGCACAAATTTGCGCCACTTTTACAAACAAAGGGATATCTAAACGTATATAGTGCTGTTGTTCAGGACTTCTATCGCGTTTTAGTATACCGGTGGGCTTCCTAAGAGCTGCTAGTCTAGATCTGATGTGAAATGTCTATGGCTGATTTTTAATCTCTTAATACTATTTATAAATTTTGTAAGTCAGTTTATACCGACTGAGGCCTGAGGCCGATGGAGTTCTTTGCCACCAGGAGGCTGGTCACTTAGTATGGGTACGTTTCCTAATATGGGTGATGAAATTCAGCACCAATATTAGACCAAAAAATTTTTTCGGAACACTCCTCACGATAAATACATTACACGATCCATAGTATTGCAATATCTCTTTGCAAAGCTAAAGAACCTAACCAATTGAAAAGAGCCTACTGCTTCGACAATTTGGTCCATTTGACGAATACGATCTAAAGGAAGGTATTAGTACTGGGGACCGCCAGCCAAAAACTCTGTACCATTTACAATTATATGGTAATTGGAAGTGTGAACAGCCGTGACCCGCGCGGATTTATTTCTGTTAAATGGGATAAATCGGCGCCATCTTGTGTCGGTCGTGCGCGGGATTAGAACAGGTGGACGAATGGTTTGCGGTTTATAGGTAGCGGTTCGCGGATACCGGGATCGATCGAGACAGAAGACCGTTTCTATTCATAAATATCTTATGTAAAAGATATATAAATATTTAAATAAATAGACTTTCACTTAAAGTTAGACGTAGGCATCCTCTATTTCTTTCCACAGAACACGATATCAGATGTCTAAAGGTAGCACTCCGCAAGCGAGACAAAGACAAGCGACTGAGACAGGAGACCGCTGCAATGTATGAACGACAGTTCGCGGCCGAAACAGAGACAGGAGACTAAGACACAAGTACAGTTTATGCAGAAGACTCCAAGACATTTGTCGCGGTCTCCTGTCTTGGTCTCCTGCCACGGTCTGCTGTCTCTGTCTCCAGTCTCAGTTGTAAAATGGAACCTTCATTTGACATTTCGTTTAGAACGCTAGACCCTCTGATAGTGCAGTCGTATATGGGCGCCGATAATCATTCGGATAAAACGCTTACCCGTTTGTGTTACCTGTTGTTATAGAAAAAAAAGATAAATAGTAGATAGCTATTTTAATTCACTAATTTAAGTAAAGTCATTTAATTTTTCTGCTCATCATAGGTTGCATGTATGTTTTGGCAACTTTAGGATATCCCTGGTTACCACCTCTAGAATCATCTATACATTCTTACATGTACGTATGTTCCATATAAACAAAATTCAAGTGCATGTTTGTTATTTGAATAGCCTAATATCGCTCAGTGCCTTAACCGGGACACACTATTTCACGCCAATATCGTCTATTAATTTATTCTATTGTACTATCCCGCTCTCGGTTTCGTTTATTCCTTTTCCACGAGATTATTTTTAGCAATAGGAACGCCTTATTTTTCTCCGTTAAGTATGTCGTGTATAGTTTTAAGATATTCTCCTTGTGCAATAAAGTTATCTATGTCCGAGGGGGCGTGGGTGTCAGCCAAGGAAGGGGGTTCACCTGTCTATGGGCCGCAGGGCGGAGCTGCGGCGCGACAGCGGCGGCTCGCGCTACGTGAGCGTGCTGTGCGGGCTGGGCAGCGCGGACGACGGCTCGCCGCGCTTCCCCGAGCACGACCTGCTGCTCAACGTCGACGCCGAGCTGTCCATCGAGGACATCAGCCTGGTCAGCATCGGCTCCGGCTCTAGATCTGACTCAGACTAGCTCAAGCTTTGGGTCTGGATCTGGCTTAGGATCGGAATCTGACTCGGAATATGAGTCTCACTCGGACTCTGACTAGCTCTGCGGCGATATCTTACAGGGATTCTGGATTTAAATCAGCTCCAGCTCTGGGTCTGGATCTATATCTGACTCGACAGGTCTGGCTCGGGCTTTATATATGACCTATGTCCATGACTATATATCTTGCTCAGTTTCTGGTCCATGGAGTGGACAGGGCGAACCAAAACTTTTTACTTATAAGAAAGAAGAATATTAGTCATTGTTTTTTATTATTAAAAGATATATAAATAACTAGCAGTAACCCGCGACTTGCGTGGCTCCGCGTGGCTCCCCCTTATCACTTAAAATTATGAAAAATAGATAGTAGCTGATTCTCAGACCTACTGAATATGCATATAACATTTCATAAAAATCGGTCAAGCCGTTTCGGCGGAGTATGCTAACTGAGATTGTGATACGAGAATTTTGTATATAAGATCAGTAACACCAAGATAATTGGGTATACCTATACCTACAGTATTCCTTTTATTCTTTCTAAAGAAATAGTTATTTTTCTACAGGAGAAGTCTACATCTGTTACATGCACTTGTTGCCAAATTTAAAATAAAGGCTAAATGATTTTATAAGCAAAGAGTAATAAATATTGTATTTACTTTTACAACAGATAAACCACATCCGCCATCTGATGGACTCCATGATGTACTGCAGCGAAGGTCAGGATGTCCCCATCGCTGACGATGACTTCCGAACGAAAGTGCCAAAATACATTAGGGAAGACCTAATGCAGTGAGTGAACGTTTGGAGATATATTTTCGATCATTTATACTTCTGAAACCTAATCTTTCTGTAAAAAATAATAATTTTAGACTTAATAATAGAGCATCTATAGCTCAAAGGTACTCGGTTCAAATTGTTAATATTATTTACTATATTATTTTATTAAGAAAAAAAACTACTCCAATTTTGTATGGAAACTTGCTTTGAGAGACGGCAAAATTAAACCCTAGTAAAAAGTACAAGACTCTTTTGGTGGCGGTATCGGTATTAAGTACCTTCTGTAAAAAACCAGTGTTAGAGTTGGTCATTCATCTATCACCCGGCCACGGTAAGAGCTACTTAACCTAGTGATCGACTCAAACGCTGCCTACTGATTAAGCAATGACCTCCTCCGTTGTTTGTACTACGTCCGCTGTCGTTGTTTTACCTTCTATTTATCTATCCTAGCCTTTAATCGCCCACTGCTGGGCAGAAGCGTCCCTTTGCTTCTACCACTCTCTCCTATCTCTTGGAACCCGCATCTAGCCACTTCGTTTTCAGTAGGGTGTCTTCCTTTCACTTCACAGGCTTAGTTCTTTGTCTATTTGGACCTGCGTTAATTCTGTAATGTAAATCGCGCAGACTGCTGCTGAAGCGCCGCGTCCGGCGCGAGCCGCAAGCGGTGGCCCACGCGTGGGAGTGGCGCTCCGTGCCCGAGGCCGAATTGCTGGAGATCACGGTGCCCGACATGGTGCGGCGGGCCGTGGTGTTCCCGCTGCACGCGCCCGTGGAGCTCTACCCGCTGCCGCGCGAGCTCTTGCTGGCACTCAAGAGGGACAACGAGGAGCTCAAGATGCTGGTGGGCAGGTGCGTGTTGCTCAAGCGCCCCAGAGGAAGATCTTCCTGTATATATGGGCTGTATATATATCGATCGTATGTAAAAACTTCGCTAGCGTGACTTGGATCAGTGCGGTGCGCATCAGTTATTATACCGCGTTACTCGTTGTGTCCGTACAGCGCCATCTCGTATAGTATCGGTGTAACTTTTCCACTCGACACTATCGCCATCTGGTTGTCTAGCGGCGGCTATAGATATGGTGGCACTATGGTGCCCCAGATGAATCCACCCTAAATGTCGCTACATGTTGTGTTCCTGGTCAGGTCGGTGGCGTCGCCTACGGAGCTTACGTGCAAGCTGTGCGGCTCCCCGCCCATGCCGGCGCACGCCATGCGGATACACCTCGCCTCCAACGCACATGATGCGTTAATAATATATTTTGTTAATAATTACATTTAATATGATTAAATTGTCAAATTTCGGTGCACTAAGAATAAAAAAATTCTACATAGCTCTAAATAAAGTATATTGTGCTTAATTCTGGCTGAATTACGACCACGCGTCCATTAGTTATCATAAAGTAAAAGGAAGCTGTTTTTTTTTTTTTCATATTTTTTACTATTATAGAAACTGCTGATCGCAACTTCATCTTCATTTAATGGTGCCAATTTTTAGGGCTTTTTTAAACCTGTATATACCAGTCCTCCCGCGGACATTGATTGAGCGTTTTGGTCATAAAATGCGGAATATGAAAATTCTTTCAGATTTCGCACGACCAGGAGGCAAGCAGATGCCTTGCCAGCCTTTAATGATGAGTTTAAGGCCCCCGTAATCAATTTCACGCCTAATATCACTCAGTGACATTAAACGGGACCCAAATTTACGTGCAGCACTGAGAGTGTTTGATTGCCAGAATAATAAATAAATAAATATATACAGGACTATATGACACACGGACGTCTGTTCCTAAGATAGACAACTTAACGCCTGTGTTATAGGTGACAGACGCCTGTTATACACAAGCATTCTGGCACAGTTTCATTAAATAAATAAATATATACAAGGTTATATGACACACGGACGTCTGTTCCAAAGGTAGAAAATTTAATGTCTGTGTTATAGGTAACAGCCGCCAGTTATACACAAATATATTTTTTTAGAAATATATAAATATATAGATATGGATAATACACCCAGACTCGAGGTGGAAATCGAACCCACGACCCCTGGAGCAGAAGGCAGGGTCACTGCCCACTGCGCCAACGGGCCAGCCAATGAGCATGCAAGCGAAAGAGCGGAACAAGCGACAGAGAGGCACGATCGGCCTAAGCGGCCTGCCAAATTTCATCTTTATATATAGCCTCTCGGTTTTTGATATTTCATGTTAGGTGACCTTTTGCTTTTATATATTAATATCTAAAGCCCGCTTCATCGTCCGCGTAAAATTAAACTTGCCATTAGATTCCCTAATCTAGCCCTATCAAAGAATCCGTTCATAGCGGATGTCTACTATGAACTTCTTCCCTGCTGACAGAAAATGTAGAGCCATGTGAGAATGTAGAGCCGACCAGCGCCACTTTATTGTTGCAACGTACTAAATAATTTACAAAAAGTATTGCCTGTTTAAGAATTTAGCCCTTACTAAGCTTCGAATATAGCTGGTATATACTTGTGACAGAAAATGTAGAGCCATGTGAGAATGTAGAGCCGACCAGCGCCACTTTATTGTTGCAACGCCAGGGAAGAAGAAATTAATAAAACAAATATTATAAAAACTAAAGCCAAAATGTAATAAATATTGCTATTGATTAAGTGATAAAAATTTACGGAAGGTCCGGCAAGTATATAACTGCTTTTTGGCTGACCCATTGTAACACATATTTATATTTCATATCCGCCCTCCTCAGTCTTTCGGAATGTACGTAAAACAGTGCAACCCGATTAATTTCACTTTGTGATATTAGTCGTAAGGTGGTAGAGATCGTGGGGGTTCCGAGGTTGATGTCAAATGGCAAGCGGTCATCTTAACTTGCCAACAATGTGACCCGATTAATGTCACTTTGTGATGTTAGTCATCAGGTTGTAGAGATCGTGGGGCTAATCGCTTACGGAGTGGACGTATGCGGGAGCGTGACGTTTTTATATTTATCACTATTTTAAATGGACACGTACTTACGTGATTGTCGCAATAAATTTAGAATTAGACGTTTTATTGTTGGTTTATTTAGTAATTAAAGTTTGTAAGGTGCGTGTATATTTTAAGTAAGTAATAACAAATTGTGGTCATAAGCCGCAGACAGGAGATACACATTAGGACAGGCCTATGCCCATCATCATCCACAGCCCCCTTTTCTCCCACTGTTGGGCAAAGGCCTCTCCCCGCCCGTACCACTCTTACGGTCTTGAGCCAATCTGGACCAGGTTCGACCCGCGACAGATATTATGTCGTCGACCTATCTGGCTGCTGGACATATGCCCAGCAGTGGACAAATACAAGCTCATGATGATGATGGTGATAATGAAGAACATACAACGGATATCTATAAGACAAGCATTAAGTTGTCTACCTTAAGAACAGACGTCCGTATATATGTATGTATATATATATGATGAAAAAATTAACATTAAATGTTAAATATCAATTAATTATTATATATTAATTAATTAATTAGCACGTGAGATTAAAAGAAAATTAACCAATTGTTTACGGAACACATTGACCTTTACTAGAGTGAACTCACGATCGCGAGAAACAAGAATCGAGTACTTTCCTTAAGTATTCTAAGTGTCTCAGTCACTCGAGTGGAACGCTTGTTATATTAAAAAAAAGACAATTGTACAAATCGCTTCAACCCGTGTTATGGCAGTATCTTAGAAAATGGGTACTTAGAGGATATACCGGAGATGTGGTAAAATGCAACACTGTTCCTACGTCTGCACCGCGTAGTGCTAAGAATGAACCACCATGTAGTTTTTCGATTAGAGTCAAACATAAACCACCGTCGGCCCTTGTGGTAAATGGGCACCGAGTTTCCCCACGTAAAAACAGACATAGCTTCATCTGAATGATCATTTCAATGATCACGTAGTGTGGCCGGGGACTTTGCGTAGCCCATATGTCTATATAAACACTTTTAGAAAATATTGTTCTGACACATGAAATGTAAGGACTTCCTACTTATTAGCGGTACTGCTCAAAAACTATTACACACACACGCTCGTACGCACACGCACACGCAACGCACACGCATACACACGCAGAAGAAAACATACACATTAACATATAAATATATACAATCACTACCACCATGACGCCCATCTCATTGCGGAAATGGCTGCCCCGAAGACGAACCCGGATTTTATTAAATGTAACTAATAGAGTAATAAGAGAGGAGGAGTGCAAGAAAAGAAAGATTATAACATTATATATTACTTTAAAAATGGCACGGGCATTTATTCTGTGGTGAAAATGAATCAACGAGAAAACCATCCTTTATTGTTTCAATGGCTAACTTGTGAATTTCAGAAATTAGTCGTTGCACACAGGGCACGACATGACGTGGGACATCGTTTGCACTGCATTACAAAGACAACCATACTCATTGGTTACACATATACTCATTTTGACGTGAACCTTTCAAACTTTTTCGTCGACGAGCAAACAACTAAACCTAAATCGAATTAGATGTAAAAAAAAGTTTCAATGCATCCCTCCCTTTCATTAATAACGAAGGTTTCATGAATCGCTACTTTTTCTTCTGTACAAATTTACTGAGTCATTGACAGTCAAGACATAAAGTTTTTTCTGTATTAAAAAAGTAAACTCTGTACATGCCTTCGCTATCACTAAATATATACCACCATATGAAATAGATAGATGGAGATCCCAGAGCCGTAATTACACGACATAATTTATTTTTTGAAACATGAAATCTTAGGTTCTGTGTAGAAAATCCCGTACTTCGTTACACCTGCATACTTGTGAAGTTGTGCGACCAGTAGACAGGTACCAGGTGCTAAAAGTGGTTTAAAATAGAGTTGCTTAACTTATTTTTAAGTCTAATTTTGTAATATGTTAATAAGACAACTATTACAAAGCTAAATTTTAATCGATAAAACAAATTGCAATTATCAAAAATCCCCTAAACAAATAAAAAAATATATATCTCAATAAACGTTGTTATTGGGTGGTGCTTCACTAGTTGGAGTAATTTTAGTCATCGTCCTTTGACTCAAACAAATAAACTTCTGGGCGTATATCTCCTAAAAATTCTTACTGCTTTCGAATGGAAATCAAACAGCGATTAAATATCAATGTGAATAAAATTATCACAATTCTAGATCCAATGGCGATAAAGCGATTTGTTATCAACGGAAAAACTTGTGTTTAGGGTTGTACCTATTATATGCCTTACAGTATTAAAGTAAAACCGTATTTAAAAATGAGTCCTTCAGTACAACGCGGTGACTTACTCACAGTAAGTAAGCAGACTGGGATTATTTATTAAGACGATTTCAAGTTTTTAGTTGTAGAGTTATTCTTGAACCAATAAAGAGAGGAAAAAAGATGGAGTTACAGGAAGTCTACTATGAAAATCGATTCTAAATTCTATATATTAATGTGTCATTTATCTATTTTTAAAAATGATTACGGCTGTCGATCAATGTTATGCCGTAGCCAAACATAGCTTCATTTGAATGATCATTTAAATAATCTTGTAGTGTAGCCTAGGACTTTGTGTAGCTACGCAAAGGTTTGAAGTACTTTGTAGTATTCAAGGACAAAAGTGTACAAACACTTTGAGCTATGTCTGGCTCCGGCATTAAAAACATACTTGTGATGGAAGTTTTGGTGGCAAAGTGAAACTCAAATTTCATCATTGCCTGGACTTGAAAAGGGAGTGCAAAGATTAGTCGTGGTTTGCAAAAGCTTGAAGAAAAATGTGACGTAAAGACAGGATAGATAGTAAGTAAATGTATGTGTCCATTTTTCATTATTTTTTACAGTTTCTTAGGGTAGGGTAGATACTTATTCTATTTCTTTATTAAGTCCCCTGAGAATCTTCCATCTGGGTATAACTTGCCTTGTCCAATCTGGAAGTTACTCAGCAGGCTTCGAACTCAAGTTGGCTGGAGTAAGGAAATGTCCAGGTGGATATTCCCATGTAACACCAACCTAAGCTGTATTTATACGGTGCAACTCAATGTCCCATCTTTTATCGTCCCCTGCATGCCCTAATACCTGTACGCGCAAGGACTTATCAGCTGCCTCCGATAGGGGAGTTAATGTAGCTACGTTCTGGGCTACGTGCTATGTTTGCCAACGAAACGCTAAGAAAAAGAAGTCCATTAAGTTTAGTCGTGAGATGTAGTACCTCTAGTAAGGATACATAATATATTTAATTCATAATGTAGTCTTGCCCTAGGGAAGTGGCACTCAAGCTTTCCGGCTGTGGTGTCTTCTTTCCTCAAGGCTGAAAATCCTTACAGATTTTAATTAGTGCAGGGGTCGTTTAACCCACGGGGTAAAGTCCAGTCACTGGTAAAATCTACTAGGGGTAAGCGACTATCCTACCTATTATTGTTACTCCCTCTATATCGTCCGTGACAGTAGTATCGGCATCCTATTTCTCCTTTCTATCTACCTTCATATCCTTTTACTCCATCCCTTCCTTTACTTCTATCTATTTATCTAATTAGAGATGGCGCAACGCTTGCAGTCCTTTTGGTCTGCAGCTGAATTGGGCCAACGCGTCCGCGTACCAGTATCTCATTCTGACATAAGATCAGCGTGAAGTGGTGGCAATGCTGTCACGTCAAGTAATAATATTGTTTTTGCGTTACGTTCGGTTTCTTAAGGTTCCCGGTGGCCCAAACCCTCCTATAGAGGCTGGCAACGCATCTGCGAGCCTCCTGGTGATCAAATGGCCATAGGCGTCGATAGTTACAAAGGTGAACCGCTTAACAGTTAACTCTTTGTACACTAAAAAAATGTTTCTTTTTCTTTACCGAAAAACTAACAGTCTTAGTATAGTTCTTATATCTTTCTATGATGATATGAACATCTGCTGTTAACAAAATGTGAACCCAAAGTACCAATACACATGCTTCTTAGCCAATATAGATGGGGAGGTCAAAGTTCGTTTTTGTTGTGCCGAAACATAAACCGATACCATTGAGTAGTGTCAGTTGGACAAACCGGTAAATAATTGATGAGCAACATTTTCGATCGTTCGTGCCGGCGGGCCATAAAATCGATTGCCTACACTGTTTCAAATGACCACGTTCCACGTTAGATAGCCACCTAATTGCCGCCTAAATTGTTTTGAAACCTAAAGTAATCAATGCCTCTGTTACTATTGTTTACCTAAATGTAAGTCCAACAACAAAATTTGTCGTATAATACAACCTATCTTAAAAGATCTGCACAGGTTACTTGCAGTAAGTAATAGTAAATATTCCGAATTCAAGCAGTTAATTTTGCTGCATATAATCTTGTCACATATTTAAAGATGACAAAAATTCGAACTGAAATAAAGTGATAGAGACGACGCGATCTTTCTAATGCTACTGATACATTTTACGGCAAGTTCTTAATATTAATATTCATATTTCATTTATTTATAATCTTAATTATTAAATGGGCATATAATATGTTAGATATTACGCTTTCAGGCTTTAACTAGTTAGCCGATCACCTGTTTTGTATATACGTTCTCAGCGTTACAGATGAAGAAATAGTTTATATAGCGCTATCGACCAAAACCACGCATTGAATAAAACTGATATTAATATATTATTTTCCATTAAAGGTCTTATCAATTTTTAAAACAAATAAGGACAATATTTTTTCAGAAATGGAAGCGAAGAAGAAACTAATAACAAATCGAAACGGCAAAAAGAATGGATTTTACGTTTACTACAACCCACCAAAACGTAAGGGACCTTTTTTAACACATTTTATTCCTGAATTATGTGTTCTCTGTTGGTAAGAAATAGACATTAGGAATATATTTGTATATGCATATCTCTTTCATCCTTGTGATTACTGTTAAACGTTTTATTCGTATACACATACAGGTAAATCCAATGATTCTAACATTAAAAGTTAAACAGTATGAATAGAAAGAGTGAACCGAAATCCAGAATATGCTATAATCTTTACCTCACGCCACTAGGAACCTCTATGTAATAGACTTCTAGCACAAGCAGTAATACTTACTTTTGCTTTCCTAGTATTCATAAGAATAAATAAAAATGGCCAAAAGCCTGTCAAGATAAGCTTATATAGAAGGGTTCCGTATCTGATATGCAATAATCGTATTTGTTAAATAACTTCAAAAGTTGTCGTCCGATTTCGTTCAGACTAATTTTCCTACTCAGTTTTTAGCATGTTCTATCAACATGGAAAATATCAAGTCTCTACATCTAATAGTTTGGAAATGCTAGGGGGGGGGGGGGGCTATCTTACGGGCAGACAGACGGCCGGACGGACAGACTGAAATTATAAGGGTTCCTTGTAGTACGGGACCCTTTAAAATTAGGCTATGAAAACATAAAATAGGTAGCTCACAAATTGCCTAGAAGGCTATTCTGTAGAACAACAATAAAAATGAAAGGAAAGTGATATCAAACAAACGGCCCAGAAAGCTGTTAGCCGTTTTGCCTGTTCAAACAAGTCGTTCGTGTTCAACATGACACGTTTCCTGTAAAACGAAAAAGCTACCATTACAGACAATGTATACCATAGACAAAAATCTATAACATATTAATACGTGAAGCGAAAACTTTCTGGACTATTTAACAATAATTGCGTGGACGGAGAAGTAATAAATTTGGCACACTTATAGTTTATTTAGAGGACCATGTGCGAATGCTAATATTTTTATAAAATATACATAATTACTATATTATATTAAAACCTCATGCACACAAATGCCAAACGATTTACACACACTTGTATACATTTTACCATACGATGATATCAAAACCGTGACGATTCCGTATGTATGTATATTAATTGTCGAATATAACAATGTCGATGTAAAAATAATTAAATTTTCATATATAGCTTTAAATAAACATGAAGAATTGTGTCCGAATTTCGACCAGCCATCTCTTGTTATAAAGATTACATACAGATAGAATATATTTTTTTTTCGAAAATATGCTCCCTATTATCATAGTAACTTGTCACACACCAAGAAAAAAAATATCTTAACACGTACACTTACATTAAGTGCCTTCACATAGGGACACTGAAAACCTTATATTAATTTAATACTATTTATGTAACATGTAGAAGTTTATTCCATTGATTGCTTTGGGCTTTCATTCATGACCGATATAATTCTAGGGATACAAAATACTTTATCCCGAAATAATGCAACTACATTATCTTCAGACCATTCCCACGGGTGCCGTCGTCATTTTGTAATTGTTTATCAAGAAAAGTCTTTATTACTTCTATAAGCTATAGAAACTATGCCGTGCTGCAATATTATGTTTTTTCTTAATAACATAATATTGCGTGCATGGCGTGACTAGATTTGCACACCGTCGCGCCCGTCGCGCCGCAATCATATGTCGTTGTAATCACTTTGGTTAGTTTATTAATTAATTTAAATGCTAATTTATTATATATATTGCCGCATGAATCAGTTAAAAATTATAGTTCTTTTTCTTTCTTTTTACTTAATTTAATAATTAATAAAAACATGCTTTTTGCTACTCTTTCTAAGTCGATCTTTATTGAAAGTAAAAATGCCGCGCAACTAATGAATTTTTATGAAATTTTGCCATTTATCACAAATTTATCACAAAGCGCAGATAACTTTAATAAAAAATAGTTCACTTGCTAATATTATTATACATTTTATTTTCAAATCAGTTAAAATTACGTGTCTAAAATTAACTATTGCTATGGACCCTAGTACAACATCTTTATCTCTTCCTTATCCAAGTAGTTGTAAACTTGAACTTAACCTGAATTTATACTTAAATTAGCAATCTTGTATTTGCTGTTCATAAAGAGTATATTTATTTCGTTTTTCTCCAATATAGTCTTTACGATTTAAAAAATAAGGCACAATGGGTAAATAATGTTATATGGTGAGCTGTACTAGTAATATTGAAACATGCGGTCGCTGATATGGTAGTAAGCGATAGGGGTTTTAACGACCCGCATGTAATGATACCATACAGAAGGGTTACTAAAGCGGTAGATTTTAACATATAACATTAAAAATACTAGCCGTTACACATAATTTTAATGACAATTCTTAGAAAATTAAATTTAGCAGCCAGACAACAGGCAGAAAAAAGTATCAAATTGCAAGTAACAAATGTTTTTTTTTCTAAATCCATAAAAAAAAATCCCTTGATTAATTTATTTATATTTTTAAAGATTCGTTGTGTCCCTAAATAGAGACGTGCACTTTTGGATTTTCCAAACTACATGTTTACTTAAACATGTTATCAAAAAATAACTGTATTTAAAGTGGTTGGCGTTAGTTTTTAAATAAACACTAGAGGAACAATCCAAAGGCTTTTCACGGTCAGCTAATGTAATTAATATCCAAATTATACATGATGTGGGGCACGACGAATGTGGTCACGACCTTAGCGTGTGGTCGCCAGAAAGGCATTTTTGCATAAAATACAACATCGTTTATTATAAAAACACCGCCTGCATGCACTAAAGTGAATTATAGCATTTATTTGTAGCTTACAACATTTCCTTGTTAAGTTTGAAGACTGAACATCTAAATTGTGTAATTTGTAAGTATTTTATTTATACTCTCGAAATCCTTATGTAATCTAGTGAAAAAGTATGAAAACAGGGTTTTTTGTGGAAGCACGCGAGAGCACACAGTGCCCTTTTGGAAATTTTGAAAATATCGAACAATTGCCATTAAAACTGAGGAAAAAAAAAACAATAAATTTAATGGACGCATAGGATCCTGTCCACTCGGTTGAAGTAATACTTCAAATTCATTTATTTCCGTTATAGCAAGTTATATACATTGATTTTCAAATAAATACATCCTCACCGCAATCTACCATTAACAGGTGTGCAAATATTAATTTAAAATGTGATATTAGGAAGTATGATTAAACCACTTCATCATTATTAAGACTAAAACACATCATTTCGTCGTAACATATAGCATTCAGTCATCAATTATAAAGTAAATTCGTCAATTCTATATAAATTTCTACCTATTAAAAATTTAAATAATTGATTCTTAATTTGTTTATATTACCTATCTGTCGGATTATTTTCGGTAATTTATTTTATTTATAAATTCTGACATCCATTCTTTTTATATATAAACAAAAGTAAAAATCTACTTGTATCATTTGAATTTGAAACGCGGTGGAGAGGATGCCGACGGGATACAAAAATTATGGGCTTACAACTTGCGGGAATTAGTGTGCCCTCAAAAAAGAAGGGACAGAAAAGGCCTCTATGAAAGTATTAAGCCTTCATGGCTCAGCTCAGCTTTTTTTATCGAATGGTGTTTTACAGTGTTAGTTTTAATTCGAACAATAAAAGTCAATCGATACTTACTAAAAGGACGCAGGTTCGATGACCGGCGGTTGTCCACCGGCCACCCACCCTGTGTCATGTCAACAATAATTATCTGATACAAAGTTAACTCGTTACGCTGTGAAATAAAATATTCATAAATACGCAACCTAAAGATGCGTCTAGAAAAATTCCAGCAACGACGATCGAATTTGGATGGAACATTTATCTTTTTTTATATATAACAAGGGGCAAACGAGCAGGCGGTACTCTTAAGTGACTACCGACGCCCATGGACAACTGTAACACCAGGACAACTATTAAACAAAATTAAATTTAATGTACCCAGAAAACCCAGGCTTAACAAATTATTTACACCTTTTCAAACTATACTATGTAGAACAAACCTCTGTTATTTTGCTCCTTTAAATAGAATGGCGAGGCAGTTCAATAAATTATCCATTGACAATATCTTTCAAGAGGACATCTTCAGTAATAGTCTTGAGAAATTTAAGTTAGCTTTAAAACAAATTGAATATTAAATAATTTATCCTTATCGTATCAATTCAGATTTCAACTAATAATTTATTTTCTTTGTTTGTTTTTTTTGTGCTGTTTTAATTTTTAATTTACTGAATTAGATTTTTTTAATGAATTTTTACTATTTAATGTACACACTTTAATTTATTGTATTAATATTATAAATAATAAAATAATATATTTTTTAGCACTTATGCATGATGTGTATGCCTGTAATTAAGATTGTACTTAAATATATATTTCTTACTGATAAATTGTAATGTAGTTCATAAGTGCATTCTTGTTAGCATTCCAATTATGAATAAATAAATAAATAACCTATTATCACATTTATATACAAAATATTTCTTACTGAAGCTAACACGGCATAAAATGTTTTAAATATGATTGATGTAGTAAAAGAAAAGAGCATACCTAAAAATTCCATTGTCTCATGACCTTTTACCGTTTTTTTTTACATCTAAGAATCGAATACATGTAAGACTGTATTAAATTACCGAGCAGTACCTAAAGTAAATTAGATTCTACCTACGGGAGATTCGATTCGAATCTAATACATATGCGTGGGCGTAGGTCCTATAAATTTGTATCGTGGGCACGAAAGGTTTTGACATTTAAGAGTATTAAGAGTTTTAGCCAGAAATAAACATTTATTTATCGCGGAATATTGAAATCTGTATCTTTTGAGAATACACGATAGGGCATTGTGGTCGATAAATCGCATAGGTGCCTCAGAGAAACCATACTTTTCGCTACAAGAAGATCTGTAGCGTGAAGTGATCTGTAATTTGACCTTTCATCGTATATGTGAATTTGAATCAATGAACAGTTTAAGTTACATGTTAATTATTTTGTAAAAACGCTTTCTGATCGTTCATTCCTTTTCTCATGAGGTTCTCTGTCAGAAATTTCTATCATTTATTACGCACGCGAAATTAATCTAACGATTTTTATTTTCAAAATTATTCATATTATTATTGATTTTGTAATAAGATTAAGCTGTGCATTTTGTATATTTATATGTTCTAATAAAATATTTTTTTTGATATATTTGTATATAGTTTCATAATAATGCATTACCTAACCGGTCAAATATATTGCGCTATATTACGTATTATAATATCATTGACCTCGGGAGGGGTTAGGGCGCTCACACCTCAAGCCATTGCAGGGTTTATGTGCTCTGCTGTTCTTGAGGATGAGCTATAAAATGAGGCAGTTACAATAAATCTTACTGGTCGCAGCAACGATAGGGCCTCTTGGCCCGCCTCAAACAAAAAAAAAAAATACGTCCTTTCAGGGTTAATATTGTAGATTGCGCAATGATTGAAGTTTTAGCTACTTTAATTTATATTCGCTAAATTTTTCCATGGCATTGTATAGGGTCATTACTGGGCAATATTTTTCAGTCTGTGTTTATGTCCTGACGAGGAGTACAAGTGAGCGTGCAAAAACGATGGAAAAAGAGAATATAAAAGATAATTTACTATAATATAAACATTACGCTGTCCGTGCTATTGTGCACGGTAATTGATCGTTTAAATTCAAAGCGCCATTACATAATTGTAAAACGTTATTATAGGTCTATGGAACGCCTAACAACGAAGTATTTGACACTGTGTCAAAGTTTATTAAAACCCGCGGAGCCGGTTAACCAAATTCCAACAAATAGAAATGTGTATTTAATAAATACGTTTAAAGTGTATCGGATACGGAACCCTTCTATTCGTGTCTTGACACGATCTTAGCCATCTTTATTTTATCACGGCTTACACCGTTCAATTCCTCAATCTGTTTTATCGTCAAATAACGTGACATTGGCGAAATAAATTGTGTCCAGTTGGCATAGATAAAAGCCATTAACCAAGAATAGAATATTATTGATTTTTAACTTATATATCTGTCTGTTCCCTTCCTCATATTCCTCTTTTAAGCGCTTTTGTCTACTAATTAACTAATTACCGTTTTTTTAAACATACCTACTGCATTCTGTTAATAAACTTACCGCAGACATAACCTCGGTACGTGCTATTCCACCGGCAGACTGCCGGCATTTGATAGCTCTATTCGAATACGCCATTTAATCATTTTCTTGTTAAATAAATTATGTAAGATTTCCTTGAATCGGAGCCAGAGAAACGAAACCATCTTGGAAATTGGGAATCCGATATAGCTTGGCGCAAAGTGGGTTACGCATGGATTTGATTACCAAGTTTATTTGTTATATTAATGACTTGAATCTTGACTATACTGAATTTATACATTGCGTTTGCAAATTGCCAAGAATTTACGACAATTTCATGATACGATTAGAAATAGCTGATTTATATATGTATAAGATTCAGACATAAGTGAGCCAACTTTGACTGTTAATATTATTGGAGTCATCTCAATACTTCAAAACCAGGATGATTGTCAATGTTCAGTACAGATCGTGTTTGGTATTAGATGCTCTGCTCTTTATATCTATTAGTGAAAACATGCCCTAATACATGCACGCAAAAGGACTTGATGACTGCCACTCATAACGCAGTTAATGTGGCTAAGTTCTGGGCCGGCACAATTTAGTGCTTGCCAACGAAATGCTAAGAAGAAGAAGTGAAAACATCTCCCTATCTCCCAGGGGGTAGTAAATTCCACGCCAAAACTGAAAAACGATCTCTTAAGATAGCTTAATCTTACTTGCAGATGCTTTACCAGCCTTTAAAAAGAGGTTTACGCCATCGGGAAGTCTCACAAACGGAAGGAAACGCGACAACAATACCTTCCATTGACATAAATACTTCTCAATCTTCTTCAAATGCCTCTCCACTACTGGAGACTGAGATTTATCTTCCTAAACCCCTCCTTGTCTCTCTCCCACTGCTGGGCAAAGGCCTCCTCCTTTTACAACCACACCTTCCTTTCCTGACCCAATTGAATCCATTTCTTACCTGCGGCGAGTGTTTGGATCCCGGAATCTGGGATTTCGGATTAAAGTTACCCAAGAAGAAGTCGGTCTTGGGATAACACCAGATCGATTTCCCAGGGCATACAATATCCGCGGAAGGGGTGCGCGCAAATGTGCAGAAAGTCGAAGCGATCAGGAGGATGGCGGTTCCGAGAGATGTATGCGGCCCCGGCGTGGAACCGTAACCTCACCCAGCGGCAGAAGAGGAGTCTGGCCACTATCCAGAGATTGGCTCTGCCTGCAATAGACGAACTATTTTTTTTAATTTATTTTATAATTGTGGGTTCTAGGGAAGGTGTTTAGTAATAAAATAGTTGCTTGACTACGCTTCGCAAGCAGTCTGTATCTATGTACATATATACCGAGTATATAAAATTGAACTGTATGTTACTGATTTCTAAATATCTACCTTAAATATTGGTAACATTTGATAAAAATTTGTGATATGGTTGGTTGCCACATTCTATCAGCTTACAGAACATCAAAGATTATAAATTAAACTGAATTAAAAATCTCCATTAAGAAGGAGATTCAATCTCCTTTTGTGAAAAGGGGTAATGCTTTAAATCCTTCTCTTATCCCATATGCCTTTAATCCGGATGTTTTTATGGGTTTAAAAAATATATAATACAAAACCAAAGAAATACGCGAAACTGATTTTCCTGAATGTGAAATATAGGCATTATAAATATTTCGTTCTTTTTTGAAATAAAAGTAACATCCATTTCCACCCATTCATTGTTGGCCGGCAACGTCTATGGGGCGTCGATAGTCACTTAGGTTAACCGCCTGCCTGTCGTTTGTACTAGGAGATGAAGGAGAGCAGCTTTGGAACGTTTTTGCTAACGTTAGGAATTAAATGATAGACGAACTTGGTTGCACTTGTGTTTATTAGTCTCAAGGACCTAAGTGAAGAAGCCCGGATACATGTAAACATATTGGTTTTGTAGCTCCCACTGTTACCATACTATTGCCATAAGCCACCAACAGAAATTCTCAGAAGAATTTATAATGTTTGTGCCTTGAAATTTGTATTCTCCTAACAACTAGTTTATTTAATTTTAGCTATAATACATCACTCGAAAGAATTACCGGGACACTTATTTACATTTGAATTCATCTAAGTTTCTTAATTGTAATGCTATAAAAATCTAATTATAAATATCTTTAAAACCAACATTTTATTGAAGTAAATTCGGGAAAATAATACTAAGCTTATTAAATTGAAGAAGGTGCAATAAATAAACTAATAAATAATGTCCTTTTTACGTCCGTTGCGTCGTGTTTATAAAAATATGTAATTCCGTGATTTAACTCAACACGTCAAGGTGTTAAAGCGTATCAATAAAAGCGCCTTGACTTTAATCTTAAAAGGAAGTTTTTGATATAACCTCTCGAACCTTCAAGTTGGGTTAAATACATACACACCCCCTAATTATAAGCTATTATTTCACTATCAATTTTCGTATCCGGTTTGGTAGTTCCTTGGATTTGTTTTGCTGGCTATAAATAAAAACTGTCTATCTATTTATGAACTAAGTTGTGCCATCTAAGCACTTATAGATAGGTACGTGTCTAATATAAGTATCTAGTTTTTCTATTTGTTTTGTGATCTAGTTTTATGAAATGCATTATGCATGCAAATTTAAGAAAATATTATAAATATAGAATTAAATACAAATATTTATATTGATTTAAATAATGATCTAGTTTCAACTATAGAAAAACTCTGTTGGTATATTGCCTCTGTTAATGCAGTTAAGCTTATTCTATTGTATATTTGAATTTTTTTATATATTTCTTTTTCAGCCCGTGACACAGATGACGACTGGCAGCAAGTGCCCAAGCGCTAAGCAGATCAGATGTTTAAATGTAAAGGGTTCAGCAGAGTAAATTAAATATATTATACAAAACTTTTACAACCCCTGAACAGTGTTGCCAACTTCCCAGAAATTATTATGATTTTTACTGTATATTATTTTCCTTGTTGGAAGAAGTATGTAGATTGATGATACAGTTGTACATTTCTGTTAATAAACAAAAAAAAATTTTTTTATTTTCTTTATAGATATTGAACTTAATAAATATTTGTATTCATTTTATTACATTAATAAAATCCTAAACTAAGTTTAGTGCTTTTTGGCTGTTAGGCATTACGAAGTTCGCCGGGTCAGATAGTTTATAATAAAAACCTTGTGTCAAGTTATAACTTATTTTTCATATATAATATTTAATATAAATTTTATTACAGTAACCATATTGAGGCTATTATCCCGTTGCATTGGTAGACCCTCTTTCCATTCATCCCTAGTGGGTATGTGAATTTGGAAGTTCCTTTTAAATATGGAAACAGATGATATTTTATCGCAGTTCATGCTAAGTATCCGTTTGTCATCAACCATTAGATCAATATGTGTAGCCTTTGCCTCTATTGCAGTATATAGTGTAGTGTAATCCCAATAGCCTATCGAGGGCAGCCGTTGGGGAAGTTCTGATAGCCCCTGTTATGGCCACCCCTGCTGTATGCTGCAGGATTGCCAGGGCCCTTTTGCAGGTCGATCGTATGATGATGGTATGATCTTACTAAAGCGTCTTTAGATTTCCTTTCTAATAAAGAACTTATGATAGTTCTTGACAAGTCAAAGTCTTTAAGTAGGTTGTACTGGGATTTTGCTGGTATACCCCTTGCTCCTAGCTCTACCGCGCAAAGCCTGGATTAACTAAACTTACTAATATTAGTTAAAATTAGCAGTATTTAACGTCAGAAGCATTAATGTTGATATCACTTACCTTGACAATAGAACAAATACCAGACGCGGGTTCAGCATGGCCTATATTAGATCTTATGGAACCTATTAACAGAGGATCAGATCGACCCGCACAGAAGAATTGGTCTATCGCAGTCAGCTCCTCTGGATCTCCTACCCTGGTTCCTGTTGTCAAATTAATAAAATATTTTACAAAGAAATAAACGCTACTTTATTAATTTTCAACGCTCATATCGTTGTCGTTGGAAAGACACATTGTTTAATTTATTGGGTGCACGTAACTGGATTGCAAAAGCATAGGGATTATCATGTGATGAGTACATCTCGCTTTTGTGCTTCGTAGAAGACATAGTCTTCATGGTGAATTCAATGGAGGACTATCGATAATCTTCAGGGTAAACAACTTCTTCATTTGAAACTGTGAGAATTTTGTAGGATACCTTTTAGCTGAGTGGAATAACGACTTGTGACGTAGTTTATAGAAGCTGGATGCATCAAGCTATAAGAATAAATTATAAAAAAAAATCTGATTCAATTCTTATTTTGAGCAACTTACCCGTGCCATGAGCTTCAACAAACTCAAGAGAAGCAGGTGATATGCAGCATTCCTCATAAAACTCATCAAACAACAATTTCTGAGTCTTGCTCGTAGGGTATGTTATACCCTGTTCTTTGTACCCATCACAGTTTGTTTTCGCGTGGACGACTTGCGCATATACCCTAAAAGTAAATTATTTTTCACGCCAGGAGAATTATTTAGAATATTCTAGAATAATATTTATATTTATATATATTCTTTTTCTCTTTTATTTTTATCTTTGTGATAACTTTATTTTTATTTTGATTTAATTTTGTTTAATTTCATATAGATTTAAAATATTGTTATACCTAATTTTTAATAATGTTAGTTTTTACTCTAATAATTTATCTGTCAGTGTAACTAGTTCACACCGTACTGATGTGATGTGAAATAAAATAAATAAATAATTAAAATTCTATTCTGATCTGATTAACATCAGAGGTATTAAAGTACCCTTTTAGATACCTTATCCGGAGACAAACGCATTTACATAGATTGCCTCTGGACATGGTATCTAAAAGAGTTACCAAGGTTGTTTTGACGTTGTTAAAACAGCAAAGTATCTTCACTTGAACAGAATTAAGTCCTGCTAAGTAGAATTTAGATGAGATGGTTTATCAGTAAATGCTGTTGTATAAAACCCTAAGATTTATTTAGTCAATAGATTCTCAGATAATTTTTCACTATTTAAAACTTTACGTTTACTTCAAGAAACATACGAAAAAAATAGCGGAACTGATTCGTATAAATGTATTAACATATAATCATTTCAACTTTTTGGCACTATAACGAGTAAATTACCTCCGGGAATCCTTCGCTTTCTGAAGAAAGATGGTAGTTATAGCTTCAGATCGGGCATAACCGTTGGCTTTATTATCGAAGCTTTTGCACATTCCATCTACTGACAGCACCCCCAATCTTAAATACAAGAAACAGTATTCTCAAAATGTAGTAAGTTAAGTAACATATACGATATTACTCCCCGGGGGTGGATCTTCCTTTATCTGTCCGGTAACTGGTCAGATTTACCCTACTTCTACATCTCCGTACAACACTATTGCACAGCTATTTTTGTCTTTTTAACAAAAAACTTATTTTAGTCAAAAAGCTAAGAAATAATTAAATATCATTAAAATCGCTTCATAAACTCTTATAAGATACATAATGACGTTAAAATCGAATTATATGTGGAATAAGTCGTAAATGACAAAATGTTTTTGCGATTTCCCAAAAATCATCTTTTTTGAGTTAGGTCACTTTATGATTGTTATATATAAAAGCTGAAGGTCACCTATCACAAAATTTAAAAATCGGGGCGTACAAAGATGTTGGACGACTCAAGGACGTTGTTTATAGTTAGTAGACATCCGCTAAGAACGGATTTTTCTATATGGCTAGATTATGGAAGTTTAGGGCTTGGCGTAAGATTAACTTCACGCAGACGAAATCGCGGGAAACAGTTACTATATATACATAGTAACAAGCCATTTGTCATAGATTATAAATAAATTATGATTATGCTGTGTTCTGATTTGACTACAGCGATATAGGAATGGAGTGGCTGTTAAATATGCTACACGGGTTATGGGCTACCAGATATGGCAACGGAGTGTACGATATAGTGAACAAAGTGTGGTCGTTATACGATTTTCGGCCATCCGCTTAAACAATAAGTGCAAGATAGGGCCTTCAAATTTATTGTTGATCGAATACATCCCTAGTAATGATTAACACAACGAGGATAGCTTTTTTTTTTTTATTGGAGATAGGCAAGCGCTTGACCGCAGTCACACTTGATAAAGTGTAGATGCGGTCTATGGTATATACAAAAAGAAATGCATTGATATTATGACTCTTGATACTATTGAGACTATTGATGATATATGCTCGGACCTACGGAGGCATAAAACCGGTCTTGTCGTTTACTAATGAGTTGCACGGTGAGAAGTCACTTTTGTTAATAGCTGCGTTGTTTTATATAATGGCATATTGAGGAATAATCATATCCCCACAAACTCATGAGAAGTTTTTGGATATGAAATTATATAAATAAAACTTGCTGTATAAATTAATTCGAGTTGCCAGGAATTAACTGCCTCGCACGAGTTGCCTTCCACCTTTAATACGGCTTTAGGACCTTAAATAAAAGAGACTTAAGTGCCTCGATATATCAATGGTTACGAAGGCGGACTGAGCTCAATGGGTTCTTGGTTCAATCCCCAACCCCACTGGACTATCGTTTTAAGCTTATTTGTAGAGGAAAGAGAAAAATTCTTTAAAATAAATTCCTCTTTCAAAGTCCAGTGATGTATTCGGAAACATTTTGGTTAAGTATAATGTCCCAAATAAGTTTTAAATATTTATTAACATTAATAGCTTCAAATAATATTTTTTTGTTTACACAAATATACATTGATGTAAATATTTAAGTTTTTTTTTCAATTAATTTTATCAAAATCCCGTCATATTTCTATATCAAGCAATCGGGATATTGTTAATTTTATTTCCTTCAAAGCACCAATAGATGGTGCTGAGGGATACGGCGTCACAAGAGGTGGTCATCGTGATCGTCGTGGTCCTTCTTCGAATTTGCTATTTAGAAATGGCTGGTTACTCTTTCAACTAGCCCCTCATAGAAGAAGGTCCTCCTTATATTCTAACCTCCATAAGAATAACAAAATATAAAATCGAACTAAACCAATACTGGCCAAAGAAGTAGCAAAAACCACAACCCACTACTTTCTACACATTCTTCAACTATATTCTTCTTAGTCATAACAGTCTGGTCATGGTCATAATTTCACGTAAATTATTTTATTTATTTTATTTCATATAAAACATTTAACTAATCGAAGGTCGACACGATAGTTTTGTCTTATGTACTTCATTAGCTTGACCTATATAATAATTCATCCTCATCAGTTCATAGCTTAATCAGCACTCGGCATTAGAATCGATTAAGGTTGAGCAGTTCATACCGCAGCCGGATGATATATGGGTGACCCATTCTAGCATTGGTTGTTACATGCGACCTCCTCCGTGTTTCAGAAGGCACTTAAAAAAGATTCTCTATTAATGGAACTGAGGGGCATTCAGTGAATGTTTGGCGTTATGAACTTTGCTGGGTCAGCTAGTATTAAATATTTTGGATTTTTTTTACTTTAATAATAATAGTAATAAAAATGATAAATAATTACTTTCAGGGCTGTCGGAGCGTCGAAGATCGGTGGAGTGAGTTTTTATTTTTTTTATTATTTTTAATATTAGTATTTTTATAATTAAAGTCGGTTGGAAATATCTTAATTTGACCAGATATAACTTCCTTTAATTAATAAAAGTCCAAAATTAATTGTAATAAATAAATACATAGGATTATATGACACATGGACGTCTTTTTCTAACGCAGATAACTTAATGCCTGTGCAACAGCCGCCTGTTATACACAATGTATATTTTTTTGTAGAAATATATAAACACATACGTATAGATAATACATCCAGACGCGAGGTGGGAATCGAACCCACGACCCCCGGAGCGGAAGGCAGGATCACTGCCCGCTGCGCCAACGGGCCAGCCATAATTGGAGTAACCTCTTACTTATACTAAAATGTATATATGTGTGTATAAATCATTTGGCATTGGTGTACGTGAGGTTTAATTGTAATAATTAAATATATTTATAATGCATATTTTATAAAAAAATATTAGCATCTGCACACCTCTCTCTATATAACCTCTATATAAATTATGATTGTGTTAAATTTCATATGTACTTCTCCGTCCGCGCAATTTTCGTAAAACGGTACCGAAAACTTTTGTCTCATATAAATTCGTGTGAACTAATTATTAATTTGGAAGTTCCAGTTATTTTTTGTACCTGTTATTTTTTTTTTGTATTAAGGCAGTGGGTGTCCAAAAACTCCCGTACTTCAAACTTTCTAGAAGCAGAAGGAACTTATCTCACACAGTTTCCAATTAGCGTGTAGAACATCACCTACACTTATGAGTTCCAGTTTGGAGTGCCTGGAACAGAACTGAATCCATCTCCAGTTTAAGAACGAGTTATAAAGTTAATTAAACAAGTTCCTTTTTTTACTTTACCGCATTAATAAAATAATTTGAGGAGGTCGTGACGTAATCAGTGGTCGGCATTTGAGTCAACTGCTAAGTTAGGTATCTCTTGCTGCGACCTAGAACTGGTTTATATTTGATATCTGAACTCCTCCGTGTTTCGGAAGGCACGTAAAATAGTGGGTCCCAACTAATGTCACTTTGTGATATTAGTCGTAAGGCTGTAGACATCGCGGGGGGCTCCAAGGATGACGTCAGGTGGCAATCAGTTATCTTAACTGTAAAACCTTTCACTAAATCTCGAAAACCGCGGAACGCAAAGAAATGCAATTTGGCAATTTTTAGTGATAGTAGACCTTTGTTAAGAACGGATTTTCCGATAGGACTTGCTTAAGAAAGTGTCAGGGCTCTCGCAAGTTAATGCGGACCAAGTCGCGGGAAAAAGCTAGTGTTCATACATATCATCTATACTAATGACTTCTATACCAATATATAAAGCTGAAGAGTTCGTTTGTTTGCTTGAACGAGCTAATCTCAGGAGCTACTGATCGAAATTGAAAACTTCTTTCAGTGTTAGATAGCCTATTTATCGAGGAAGGCTATAGGGTATATATCATCACGCTAAATTTTTTATCTAACATTACGCGAACGAACTCACAATTAACAACTAGTCTCAAATAAATGTATAAGTTAATAAATGTACTGTGTAACCTATAGTGTAATTATTTCCTCTGGCTTAATTTGTAATAGTAGATTATTGCACCGAGCGGAAAGTGAGTCATTAATACACTAGAGGTATGTTGGTGCTCGAGTAAATAAGAGGGCACTAAATTAACCCGAGTGCATTAATCACGTCTTGCTTAAGTGTATCTTGCGTAATCTACGTTTCGTTCAACAACATCGTTTATTTCTATTTTTTAAACTTATCTTGCCAAATATGTAGTAGTATTACAATATTTGGCAAGATAAGTTTAAAAGATAGAGATTTTAATAGTATAGAAAGCGCGCCATTTGTTTTTTTTATTCGGTCGATTTTTATTTTCAGCCAGTATCTTTTTGTTCCAATATGAACCTTTATATGAAATTATATGGGAGACAGTAAACCTCTGTGATAAATTTATATGAAAATAAAAAAAAACAGTGCAATTATGAAAAACTGAGCACTAGATTGTGTAAATAAATTTCATACACTTTAATGCACTGTTTTGGTTCTAAGCAGAAGAGGCACTCTTTCTGATCGCTTACGTAGTGATTAAAGGTAACATTACTGCGCAATTGAAAGAAACTTTTTTCCCATTAATCACATTAGTTATACTTTAATACCATATTAGAAATCATTATAACAGAGAGGCGTTGAAAAACTTTAAGAAATGAAATAAACATAAAAAAATGTTAAAGCAATTTCAAAATAAAATGGCCAAGAGCGTGTCAAGACACGCTTATATAGTAGAGTTCCGTATATGATACCATATTCAGATATTTTTTAAATAACTTCAAAAGTTGTTGTCCAATTTCGTTCAACATAATTTTCCTAATGAATTTTTAGCATATTCTATCAACATGGAAAATTTCAAGTTTCTACGTGTAATAGTTTGGAAATGCAAGGGGGGTCGGCACTTAACGGGCAGACAGACGGACGGACAGAGCCAAAATATAAGGTTTCCTTGTATATTACGTAACCCTCAAAATTATAACATTTCAAGAACAAATTTCTTTAAACTTTTATGAAGCTAAAATGAAAAAGTCATTGAGTAAATGTATCAGAAGCAAATTAACGTGGATAATTTTTGTAAAATTGTGGTCAAAGAAGGTATTAAAAGCTTTTTTCATTCCTTTAGTGGAAGCATTATTGAAAGCTTTTAAATAAAAATATTACCATTCCTTCCTCGGCCGCTATTGTAAAAGTTCCCGTCAAAGTGGGTTTCGGTTTGTAAAAGTTTGTGGCGAATTCTGGGAATTGTTCATTTCGGTTAAAGTTTTTTTGCTCCAATAAAGTCACTTTTCGATTATTGGCAATTTTGGAACGTTCAATTGATTCATTTATTTAGATTGCTGAAAAATTTTTGTAATTGATATTTGTTAATAGAAAGGTCAAATTACAGAATATTCATTCCTTAAATTATTACAAAAAAAAAATGGAATAATTAAACTAGAAAAGTTTTTAAATATGTCTTGACTGTGCCAATAATTAATCTTAGCTACCTTTATAAATGTGAAATTAACTCTTGTCTATTACGCTTTCACGCCATAATCACTAAACCAAATTTGATGAATTTTGGCGTGAAGATAGATTACACCTTGGAGAAGCTCATAGGCTACTCTTTGTTTCAAAAGTGAAACTGCATATAAAGCACACGGAGTCACGGGTTACCGCTAGTAATTTATATATTAATACATGAAGCGAAAATTTTCGGTACCGTTTTACGAAAATTGCGCGGACGGAGGAGAATGAATTCTGACATAATTATGGTTTATATATAGGAGGGTGTATGAATGCTAATATTTGAATAAAATGTGCGTTATAAATATATTAAATTAATAAAAAAAACCACACGCACACCAATGCCAGACGATTTACAGAACACGTATACATTTTACTAGAAGATTGTGCCAAAGCGTGGTAACGACGACGGTTCTTACCGACTTCATGATATTAATTGGCGACATTACAATGACGATAAATACTTGAAATTTTGAATAGCTATAAGTACCCAAGCACGCAATGCACGCAAATATAAAGATTTGTGGACGAATACCACAAATACAATCTCTAGTACTATTAATGCTGAGCACCAACAAAGGCACGGATTACACTTTGTGGGTTTCCCAGAACACGGAATTTTGAATAGCATCACTTCAATTCTTAAATAGTAAATATATCACGTACCTACATAAATTCCAAGACAATTTGCCAAGGTTTACACAGTACAAGGAATTCCAGTACCTTGCTCTAAGATAACAATATACTGCCAACCGGAAATTAGCCAAAATTTCACCTCCACTGCTTTGATACATTTGATAGGATGATACTGAAATTTTGAGTATTAATATTCCTTCCCTCAAAAAGAAGGTCATAAATATAGAGTTACTTATTTTAAGAAAGTTAAAGTGTGAATGTATTATTGCATTGTTTATTGACGAAAACCACATTAAAATCCCTAGTTTAAAAGATCTACGCGTACGAGGAGGACCATCGAGTTTAGATAACAAATAATTGTACAAATATAAAAACACTTTTTCCTTTTCCTCTTCTGAAAAGTTCCTTTGATTCGACTTGAATGTATTGAAATGAAATTTCTTTTCTATAACATCGGGAATGCTCTCGTCATGGATAATGCTGTACAATATTATCGACCTGACACAATTTTGTACAATTTTATCGGATTCACTGTACACGTCCATGCTACTAAATAGGTCTTTCAAATATTCCCAAGTCTCCTTAGTGTTGACAATTTAATGAATGCGATAACTAACAAACAATGCTTACAATTGATGGATCCAATTGGTTTGCATATTGACCGTGTACCAAATTGTTTACTGGCGGACTCCACACTAGGGAAACCTGTATCGTGGAGTCTATAGGTTGACAACTTTATGCCTATGTTATTGGTAACAGACGCCTGTTACACACAAATATTCTTTGTAGAAATATATACATATAGATCTAGACGCGGGGATCGAACCCACGACCCCTTCAAGATAACAATAGATAATTCGATAAGATATAATGTATTTACATATATAATAATGATGTATTATGTCTAATAAATGCAACATGTCGCAAAATGCACAGTTTTTCGTTTGTCGCACGTACATTTTCACTTGCGAGGATGGTCGTTTAGCCAAGACATGGCTAATAGCCGTGTCACGACTGAAGGAGCAGTTGCCTCAATTAAGAACATTATATAGACTGGCCTGTTGGAGCAGTGGGCAGAGACTCGGCCTCCGACGTAATACTCAGTATCCATTGTTTTAACTTTGTGAAAGCGTTTTTAATTTCAAACCATTTTCTAAAAATTTATGGTTTTTATGTAGGCTCCTATTAACAGTAATAAATGAACCCTGTGGGATCTGCAGACCCCACCAAGAGCACCTTTATAGATGCTCAACCAGCATCTATAAAGTGGATATCCTTAATTGTAGGATAAACCTGGTGGTGGAGCATGATTAGTCAAATCACTACCCTGCACAGCCGTTTTCCGGCGAAGCAACAAATACCTTTGAATTTGAACTGTGTGCGTTTGTAAAGAGGCGGGGAGCGGTGTAGCAGTCGGTTGTTTATAGTACGTCTGCGCGAACTAAGTCGTGTACTTACGACTACGTATGTCTTCAGCGGGTACGTGTAAAACGTTGTAATGCAGCTCAGTGATAATTTCCAGTTGTAACGGAGTTAGTTTCGTGAGATATTTAGTGAGCACTGTTAACTTTACAAGTTGTTGTGTCATTATTTACTCAAACAAAAATAAAACTTTTAACTAATTGACTTTCAAACGACATTCGACCTTAGCGTGGCAAACTAATTTCTTGTTCGACTGTAATGCTACATGTAAAGACATACGATGTAAAGATATACATAACTCGTCTACTAGACTAGACTCTTTTCCGTCCTATCGTTATCCTTGACTAGTACCAGGATCCACTATGCAAAAGATGTGGCTGTGGGGTGAGTTAAGATGTCCAACAAACATCTGACAGATGGGATGGAGGAGCGAAACTGAGCTTTAATGTATTGTCCAAACCCAACAATATCTAATATATAAAATTCTTGTGTCACGGGGTGCGTTGCCAAACTTCTTCGAAACGGCTTCACCGATTCTCATGAAATTTTGCGCGCATATTGGCCAGTGTTGAGAATCGGTCTGAACATCTATTTTTCATATTCCTAAATGATAAGGGTGGCCCACGCGGACGAAGAATCTTAACCATTATCAAGGCTTTACATATGTGTACGTTAACATCAACAGTACATAAGAATTAATTGATATATATATATATATATATATATATATATATATATACATACTATATTAAAAAGATTACAGGCATTCTAAGATTAGTTTCTTAAATTTAGCATTTAGCATTATAGAATAATCTCCTCTTTTTTTCCTAGCGTTATCCCGATTAAGTACCAGGGTTCGCTTCGATTGCAGAGGATTTGGCTGTGGGCCTCGTAATCCTTGAAATTTAGCATTTTATGTCCAGGGGATGGATCAGCCGCAGTACAATAATACTAAGTAGCCGGAAGACATTAAAACAAGACTGGAGTAAAGCGTTTCCAAGGCGCCACTTCACGCCGATCTCATATGAGAAAGAGGTACTAGTACCCGGACGCACTGACCCAATTCGGCTACAAGCGTTGCACTACCTCTAATAAGAAAGACAGGAGTAGGGGAAAGGGATGGAGAAGTAGATGGGGGGGAGAGAAAGAATGCGGATACTACTGTCACGGGTGGTAAAAGGGGTGTCATACGAAATGAGCGATTTCCTTAACTCGGACGTTATACGCATTTTACAGGTTTTGCCACGTAGGAGGCACTCGTTGGATATGAGAAGGTTGCGGTGACGTTACTTGACGTTAGGTGATCTTATTGATAAATAAATTGTACGTATTTTAAAAATTTAACACTATTACTCTTTTGTGGTCGATGAAATAATGGGATTCTCATTTTAATAAAGTAAAAACTAAAGTGTTTGCGAATACAATAATCAAACATTATAATAGACACTGCTTAGTATTCCAAGGGCTTTAATAAGTTATATATATTTATATTTAATGAAAATCGTATTTAACTAAGTTCTAACTAAGATGAAAAAAATCATATTACACTGATTTTGCTTAGTAAGAAATAAATAATAAGTGAAGAAATATTTTTGAACTTACCTACGATAAACATAGTGCTGCCTAAGAGACAAAGACAGAGTCTTATGCACAATGCCCGGTTCAAGCTACTTGTCACCCTTCGCGAGAAGTAGCTGATAGGACAGTTCCATCGTTGGTCACTTGGCTGTTGCTCATAAGTTACGGTCGTTGGCTGATAAACTGCACTGGTCGGCATTTTGATACAGTTTAATAACAAATACCACAATTACTTCACTTGTGCGCACTCACTTCACCATTAATGACTTGTATATTTGTTAACTATAATAATACTTTAAAGACACAAACACTTATGATTATTCTAATAAGAAGTTGTTACTGTAGAATAAACATAAATCTGAAGTGAAGAAGTAACAATAGATCCTCTCAAACAAAGAATACGCAGAGAATGACGCTTGTAGAGCAATCAGAAGTAGCGTCGACAATCATTCAGAATGAAAATCGAGAATGGAATAAATCGTCACAGAAACGAATGAATAATATTTGACACACGATTAGACAGTGACAGTCTATAGAAAATGTCTCTGGTCGAATGATAAATACAGCTTGTCAAAAACTATAGTTCCCGGTAGAATTCGAGATCGAACCATAGACAGATAAAGTATGATGTCAAAGTTATGGAGATTTTAATAGTCAAAGTTATCATCAACATTTTTATGGACATCATAATATTTACTTATGATATGAATGTAACAGATTTATATATATAAGAGTATAAAAGATTTATATTTATTAATGAAAATAAGTAGCCTTAGATGATGTATCTACTAGGGTGTACAAAATTATCGAAAAATATTTAGGAATTGTGGATGGAAATAAAAAACTCGAATGTTGTGCAAAAATATTATAGTTTACTTTAATGCATGTTTATATCATTAAATTATTTCATATTACTAACAGTCATACATTTCTAAAGCTATCACTATATTGTTATAAGTAAAAGGCACTCATCCTTGTTTTATTATTAAATATATAAATTGTGTATTACCTCACGTCACCACTTTATCTTATGTTTATGATCTATGCTTTAAGAAGTAAAATATAATGTAATGCAAATTAAATAATTATCTTATGTGAATAAAAATCATTTGTTATATTGTAAAATCGATTTATATACATGAAAATAATGTATGTTATTTGATTAATTTAAATAAGGCACCTAGAGTATTGCCTACAAAATTCAATTTATCACTTAAATAGATATTTGTGTTGAACCTGTAGGTAATTTTTGTAGGTACGCAATTATTGTGTAATAAATAAAAGCAAATTCATTTTTTTTTTGAACTGACACCAGATGCATACAAGATGATACAAGAGAAGTTATATGACCAAGATATACAATTATGCAGTGTTCACTCAATATATATGGGCCTTATTTATAATAGCAATAACTTTAAATATTCATAATGTATAATGGGTAATAAAATACCATATAAAAGAAAATATTTTCACTATATAGTTTTGTTATATTTAAGAGATTTGATTTATGTTTAAAATAGATCAATGTCGAGTATGGCATGGTATTAATACATATAAAAGGTGACTTCAATTACACATTTAAAATTAAGATATGATGAATATAGTACATAAATTTGAGCATTTTATAGAATGTTTAAAAATGTGTCTCAAATATAATGTGAGTGCAGGGAGTATAGTATATTTCACTATTGTTTATATGTATAATAATAACAGAACAACTTATAGTATATCTCAAATTATAATTGAGAAGAAAATAAATAGTATATGTATAAATAATGGAAGTATAACCATGTATATAGGTTTCTCTAGGACAAGTTACACCTTTTGAAAAATGAAAAGGGTCCGATTTAACTGAACCAATATGATTCCAGTTGAAAATATTTTAAAGTAATTTTGTCATGTCAATCCATTTTTCCAATCCTTCAGTCTCATGCTTGCCTGTTTTCGATGTCCTTCAACTTAAATAGATCTTTCAACATAGCTGCAAACAATGTGCAGCCACTAGTTATATAAAATACAGAACACAAATGTTGAAACCACATATTATAAATAACATAATATCATTCAACAGCAAACCCGGCTGTTTCAAGGACGGCTTGTTTGAGCTTGTCGTGCAGCCTTTCTTTGCTGGGGTATGGTGGAAGATCGAGACGATTGAAGCAAGTGTGCGCCTTTGGTAGTGAGTCAGGGGAAGCGTCAGCTACCAGATGTAAGGTGAACAGCCTTGGAGCTGCCGCACCGGTAGAACCTTGAAGAGGATGATGTTGTAATTCAATTTATTTTAATATTTCCTCAAAGATCACCCGAAAGACAAATTAATTGTAAAGATTTAGTTCTGCATCGTGACTGAGCCAGCATTGCAGCTCTTTGTAAATGGAATGTCCGTTCCCAATGGCGCTCAATTTGTTTTCAATAGGATCGTGACATTATAAGAATACCACTGTGTTACTACGGAATAAAATATACACTGTATATCTTATATACTCTATATACGTGTAAATAAAATTGAAATGTCTGTCTTTGTGACAAATTAGTGGTATTATTAAGTTCAAAGTGTTTTTATAAATGTTCGTAATCAAAATAAAGTTTTTTTTTCTGTTTTGCGTGTCTATACAGAACAGTTAATTTAACTTAGGATTTCTACTAAAAATATAGAGAGTCATAGAGCTAAGCATAGGGCATTTAGCATAGCTAAGCATATATCTTTATTCCGCATTTATGGTAAGAACATCTTTATAAAAAGTTATTATAACAACGACGCGTTTAAATCGAGCAGGCAGCAGGCACCTAAATGCCTACCGACGCCCATGGACATCTACACGACCAGAATGCTAGCAGATGCGTTGCCGGCCTTTAATGACAATTTTAGACCACCGGGAAGTTTCTCAAACCGAACGAAACGCGACAACAATACTATCACTTGACGTGACAGCATTGCCGCCACTTACCGGTGCCCGGACGTGCTGGCCCAACTCGGCTACAAGCGTGGCACTACCTCTAATTTAATAGTATTTCTGTGAACATTTTTCATTTAGAATCCCAAAGTCGTGTAGTTTTAGGAACGTCGGAGCTGATGCGGCCTGTCCTAGCATGAACTTTAAGCCACAGAAAGGAGAATATTAAGCATTCGAATATAGAGAGAGCCACTAATTTCTTAGCATTCCATGGATTTGGGTGCCGGGTCCATGGCGTTGCAGAGGAAGGAACCATAGCGGTGCCCGAGACTTGTGACCCAGGTGGAGGGTGACAAGCAACGCTTTTGATCAGCGGCTTTGTGGTGTAGCTTTCGGGTTGCAGAATTACACCGATTTTCCCTTGTATTCCTAGCTGCAACTGACCGATAGATGGGTGACCCATTCTAACACTGATTTATATTTAATATCCGACCTTCTCCGTGTTTCGGAAGGCACGTAAAATAGTGGGACCCGATTAATGTCACTTTATGATATTAGTCGTGAAGTTGTAGAAATTGTGGGGGTTCCGAGGATGACGTCAGATGGCAATCGGTCATCTTTACTCACCCCACAGCATGCGACGGGCATTCAATTCAATATACAATTCAATATTTTACATATAGAAAGATTACCAGGAATACTTTCGAGATATACCGAATGTAACCATTACTTTTCAGTGGGCGCGTGCTGTGTTTGGATTGGTGTGAAAATAGCCCAGGCAAGGACGGCAGAACTCTGGGTCCCTCTTCTATCTGTTGAGGGCAGCGATTTTCGTTCGTATTACCGATTTGAAAAATAAATTTTTACTTTCTATTTCGAGTTTTATCTTGTCAAATTTTATCTAAGTACGTCCCGCGGTCTTCGAGATTACTTGTTAGGTGACCTTTCGCTTTTATACATCAAGCTCCAGCGCAACCGCACCAGCTTTACCAACGAACAGATAGACAGCCTTGAGAGAGGTACGGAACCCCGAATAACCCTAAACAATTTTACCAGCTCCGGTGTTTCCAAAACGATACGACTTAGGGTCCTTCAAGTAAAGAGCACACCCATTCAAAAGCAAGCAACGCATCTGCGAGCAAGATAGTATATATAAAGATAAAATCTAGCATAAAGAGTTTAGAGCTAGTAACATCCGCAAAGAACGGCTTTTTCTCGCCGGTTAATGAGGATGAAGCCTGTACTAATGTATAGTTGACCAAGAAATTGGTTTGCCACAAGGTCGAATGTCGTTTGCACGTCAATTAGTTAAAAGGCTTATTTTCGCTTGTCATGCATTACGTTAATTTCTAACAATAACCCTTAGCAAAAGTTTCTTTAACTAGGACCTGTCGGAATTTTACAATATTGCATTGTTATCCCTTCGAGTTATCTGAGAGCAAGAATATTTAAATTTATTTCTAACGTATTTTATTTATGATCTATATATAAATCTGTAATAAAAATTTTGTATGTTTCGTTCGGAGGTCATTGCTACATCAGTGGTTGGCGGCATTTGAGGCGATTGCTAGGTTAAGCAGAGATTACCGCGTCCGGATGATAGTTGAGGAATCCATTCTAACACTGGTTTACAAATATACGACCTCAACACATTATCTAAATTTTCATACAGATCCCTAAATTTTTTGAAAATATTCTGATACCTATGTTCATCAGGGATAATGTAGGATTCAAACGTTGAAAAAATTGTGCAATGGTGTAAATTCGAAACTCAATAGCTCAACGGAATAAGGTATGGACTGAAAACCGCGAGGTACCCGGTTCAAAACCCACCACCGTTAGGATATTGTCGCACCCACTCCCAATACAAGCTTTTAATTTAAGCTTAGTAAGAGGGGATAATCCCGTTGACGAGATCTTCAAGGGTAGAATGATAGATAGTAGAACAGAATTGATAATGGAGCTGGAAAATGGGCACAGGAACTCAGTGATAAAGCAACAAGCTTTGTGTTTGATACATACATCTGGATGTGTTAACATGTTTTAAAGGGTGGTGAGTGTTGGTGGTTTAGGACACTTGGATATTATGCAACCTCACCTTTGCGATGATAGTTTCATCTCTTTTGTTACAAAGGTAGAATCTGTCTATAATTTCGTGTGACGAGAGATTGCAACTACCGCGTGCACGACGCTGTCATGGATGGGCATTTTCTTCTGCACGCAACGGGTGATGATGACCCGCTCGAAGCATAGACCCTTATATTAAGTATCCTTATATTCTCTTATTTACCGCGCAATTTTCTTCATTTTTTTTCTTTCATAGCATCCTTCTCCTGACACAACAAAAAAAGTATTACAGAAATTCGTCCAAGGGAGGAAAGGAGGAGGTCAAGGGAGGGGAGGCAATTGCGCGGTCGGAGGAGTATGAAATTTGGCACAATTGTAGTTCATAAAAAGGAAGGCCTGTGAATGCTAATACTCTTTCGTGACAAACAATATTGATATATTAGGTTATTAAAATAAAACCTCACGCACACCGACGCCAAGCGATTTACACCATTTACGCTCACATGTATACAATGATGTCAAAGCATAATCGTGACAACCATATATTATATTAATTGTCAAATTTTATTGTATTTGTAAATATTAGTTGTACGTAAAAAGGTTTGTGGGCGAACTTGGACCAGCCGGCGATCTCTAGTGCAATTAAATGGGTTAATAACTTTCGAACCAATTATTATTTTTTTCATGTAAAGACTTCACGTCGATCGTGTGAGTTTTGCCGGCAGTATCGTAAAGGCTATTGCAAGAGGTTTATCTAAATACAACATTTTCGAAGGTACAAGGAAGTAAGTAACATTCTTGCTAACTTATGCTAGCGCTTCCATGCTCACAGCATGTAAAGTTGGATCTGAAATTTATAAACGATGAAATCATATTACATAGTATAAAATAAAGTCGTTTCCCGAGCTTGTACGGATAGAGCCTTTAAACTACGCAACGGATCTTATTACGATTTTTCTTCTGTAAACAGAGCAATTCTAGGACAAAGTTTATGTGTATAATATAATATTATATTAGAAAAATTGCGCCTAAAAACAGTTTTTTGGCAATATCTCCTTTCCGACCTATTTCACGATAAAAAAAGTTTATACAAAATGGAACTAGGGACGATAACCTACATTTATGTATTTAATATTCTTTCATAAAGTAAATAGTTAAGGCGTACGACTGTCGCAGTGTACTCTAACACGCAGTAAATATTAAAGGCGATAATAAAAATGCTGAATGACTCGCCATTGCTTAGAATGTTTGAAGGTAGCGCTAATGTGGTGAGGGTGCTTGAGATATAAATTGTTTGCTCTGTTTTCACTAATCACTTTACGGATAACCTTTGTAGAATCTATCTCCTGATGATGCTTCGGTGTCGAAGCGAAATGTGCGTTGAGGCACATCGGAAAGTCAGTGTAGTGCTGTGATTTGGAAGTGGATTCGGTAGTGTAGCTTTCAGGTTGCAGCATTACACCGATTTTCCCTCGTATTCATTCGCGGATTAAAGCAAAGTAGTTTAGTTCTTCATGCAAAATGCTTAATAAATCACTCAAAACTTTATTTCAAACGATATAATTAAAGAAAATTAAATGTAAAGTAACTTTTTCCAGATCTGAGCTAATTACTGATGAAGAACTAAGAAAATACCGGCAAGTACCTTAACTAGTTAATTATCCCCATCGTTACTTTATTTCTTTTAAGAATTTAAATTTACTAAATAATACCTCTTAAATAGTTGATATCTTGAGCTTTTTTCTGTAAATTTTATACACTATTACATTGTTATTATATTGTTTATATTGTTCAAGTGTAGTAGTTATTTAAAAAATGTTTAATTGGTAACGTAATACAGTAAAATTATTTTTGCTCCCACTACACAGTAATGTTTTTATTAACAACTACATAACCGATCATAAAGGACTCATTTTCTGCTTAGAACACAAAACACTGTGGTAATGTTGAATTAAATTTCATTAATATACTGTTTTTTATTTTCGTATAAATTTATCATGGAAGCTTAGTCGCCCATTAAGTTTAATATAAAATGTATGCATTAAATCATAAATACACTTCCTAAAAGTAAAAACCGAAAAAAAAAACAAATGGCGCGCATTGTATAAATCCATATCCATATCCAGTCATTGTAAAACTTTGATACTTCATATTTAGCAAGAAAAGTTTTAAAAAATGGAAACAGACAGAGATGTAGTTAAAAGAAAAGTAGATTACGCACCTTGCTGAAGTGCGTAATCTTAATACATTAATGACTCACTTTGTGCTCGATGCAATAATTTATAATGTTTTGCATGTATACTTATATTTTATGTTACAAATATATTACAGAGTAGCCTCCACGGAACGACGCTCGCGAGATTTTGACGATAAGTAAGAATTTCCATCAATTAATTTAGTATTTTCTATTTATTTTTGTTTAATTTTATATTTATTTTTTATTTTTTTAATATTTCTATAAGGAAAGTCTCAATTAGTATACCTGAAACTAGTAAGGAGCCCAATAGAATTAAAAGACGGCAAACAGGTTTTGTTCGCCCGGAAGATTTGGAAAAAATCTATGTAATACGAAAAGCTGTTTCGCAAGAATCTGATGTTGATGAAGAAGAATCCATACCAGGATCTCGGTAAGTCTACTAGCATCCTATCTATTCTAGCCCTTGTAGAAAAATAGGTCAATGCGAAATCTTCCAATTAATCTAATACATTTTTAGTCAGATAAAAACTTTTTCAGACTGTAAGATTTATAATTTAAAAAAAAATTACATTATTATTATTACTTTGTGTTTAAATGTGACTAGTATTTTTTTTTTAATTATAAAATCTGAAAAATCTTACTAAGTCTGTAAACCGCATTAAATCTGATTAAAGATGTCAGATTTATAATTGCAACAAGTTTATTAGAGTGGCTTATTAAACTTTTAATTCACTTCTATTTTTTACGTTCACGTTTTATCGTATTTCCCTTATTTAATGGATGTTTTCATTTTTTTTTAAAGGCTTTCACTGGTAGCAGATGCCGATGTTACAAGAAGTAGCATAGGATACTATTATATGTAATAAATAATTAGGATTCTGCACGAAAGTATAAATTAACAAAATCATTAAAATCAAACTGGGTCACAGCGTAATTTTATAATATAAATTTTCTAGAAAAGTCCGTATAGCTGAATCGGCTATTGCCACTCATTCAGCCCCGAGGCCCTCCCGCAAGCCAACCGGATTTGTTCGTCCCAACATGACCGAGGTTGGCGCGTGTGTTTGTGGCTGAAGCCTTAACGGGCTTGGCCGATCCATTTCGACCCCTTCGAATTCGAAGAGTTGACTGTGTTTAAGATGATAATGTTCATATTAGGCCCACAGAAGGCAAGTCTTTCTCGTTTCATGCTTTTAGTCAATGCTAATTCAACCCGCGTTGACAGTAAGGAGGTACACACATAATTTTGAATTCTAATGGTGAAAGAATTTTTCAAATCGGTTCAGTAGTTTCATAGCTTATTAAAGCCCCTCTATACCCTCTTTAATGAGATTTGAAGTTTCGTTCCGACTACTAACAGCTAAATAAACGATTAGAAGTCTTATGATATGGATATTTACCATCTCAAGTTGGATTGCTAAAAGTACGTAAAAATGTGTGTTGCGATAAAACATAAAAGAGTAAAGCCCCACGAAACCCCCTTTTAATGAGATTTGAAGTTTCGTTTCGACTATTAACAGGTATATAACCGATTAGAAGCCTTGAAATATGAATTTCTTGGATTTATGTCCTTTAATGCTACATTAATGAGGGTTGCAGTGCCGGCCCAAGGGTAATTTTTTGGATGGAGCGAGTTCCAATTATGGCCCCTTGCCATGTTTATATTTTTAATATAAAATATATTTAAATACTCTCATATTAGGAGTCGCTAGTAGCTGAGGCGCCCCCCTTGAGCGGCCTAATCCTGTAAATAAAGGATATCAATGAACAAATCCTCCTAAAATAGCAAATACAGCTCCCATAGAAAGATTGTCTGAATCCATCTAGGCTAAGTAGCTACTGCTGCGACCGGCTGATCGATGGGTGACCCATAGTAGCGCAGGTTTATACTTGATATCCGATCTCCTCCGTGTTTGTGCGAAAAATAATGATATTAGTCGTGAGCTTGTAAAGATCGTGGGGGTTCCGAGAATGACGTCAGTCGTCAGTCGGTCAACTTAACTCGCTCTAGCCTGCAAATGATTGTAGCTTACTGCAATTGAGACGGTTAGTTAGTTACACTGTGTTCAAGTTGGCTTCATCTGTTTTTCTATAGTAACATAAAGCTGTGGATCTCGAATAATGTCACTGAGTGGTATTAGTTGTGAGACTGTAGGAATTGTGGGGTTCCTGGGATAACAGAAGACGGCAGTTGGTCATGTTAACTCGCCCCGCAGCTACTTCTTCTGCAATTCAAGCGGACCCAAATAAAATATTGATTTGTGGAGTCAAAAATATGATGAATTCATTTTAGGTTATTAATAAAATTTCTATCTCTAATTTAAAGTGTAGGAATCTTCTTCCTAGCGTTAACCCTGTTAAGTACCAGGGTCCGCTTAAATTGCAAAGGATATGGCTATGAGGCGAGTTAAGATCTCTGGATTTCCTGGAACTCCCACAATTTCACGACTAATATCACTAAGTAACATTAATCAAAACCCACAGTTTTTTATACCTACTGAAACACAGAGGAGGAGTCTTTGAATGGGCCACCCATCACCCGGACGTGATAAAAACTGCTTATCCTCACCATCACTTGGCGTGGTAGCATTGACGCCACTTCACCCCCGTCTTATGCGAGAAAGAGGTACTAGTACCCGGACGCGCCAGCACAATTCGGCTTCAGACCAAAAAGACCGCAAGCTTGGCGCTACCTCTAATTAGATAGACAAGACAGGGACGGAGGAAAGGAATATAACGGTAGATGGAGAGGAGAAAAAGGATGCCTGATATATAGCCTATATAGCCTTTCTCGATAAATGGGTTAACTAACGCTGAAAGCGCAGCGTATGAGATACCATGTAAGTTCGCTTCACCGCCCAAACCTCCCTATTCTTGTAAATCCGTTAAATATGTATGCGCCTGGTCCACTGTATGTGGGCTTTGAAGAATGCTGTCGACATTTATGGGTATTGCACATAATATACAAGATGGTATGGAATCACCTTATTTTAAACGCTCACGTTTTTTAAGAGAATGGTGAGATCGTGAGAATGGTGTTTGATGGCCTTCTTCTACCTAGGGTTATCCTGGTTTTCAATTGTTGGTGCTAAACTTCTATGAAAAAAAGCTCAAAAAAATGATACAAAGAAAAAAATTTCCGACCCCATTCTAACACAGGTTTTCAAATATCCGACCTCCTCAGTGTTTCGGAACGCACGTAAAGCAGTGGCTCCCCATTAGTGTCACTCAGTGATATTAGTAAGATTGTAGGGTGCTATTAGCCTGTTAACCTGACGAACAAGAATTGATTAATTTTACATACATAGATAGATTATAACATTGTGTTTATATTTGATACCCGACCTCCTCCGTGTTTCGAAAGGCACGTAAAACAGAGGGACCCGATTTATGTCACTGAGTGATATTAGTCGTAAGGTTGTAGAGATCGTGGGGTCTCCGAGGATAACGTAAAATGGCAATCGGTCATCGTAACTCGCCCCACAGCCACATCCACTGCAACCTAAGCAGACCCTGGTACCAGGCCGCAATGTAAAAGAAGATTGTGTACAAACAAAACAACGTGAAACCAAAAAATATGTCCAGTATATTTTGAAGAAATAAAACTTAAAATACCCTAAAACGAGTTTTATTCGGTAATTTAATACAGTTTTATACTTCATTTAATCCTGCTCCAACTTATCTGACGTTTAACTATTCCCGCCTAAAAAACTTTTTTAATTTGACAGTTGGCCACGGCTCGTTACGTCACAATATATTTATTATTATTATTTACTTATTCAGTAACATAAAATAGTGTAGTTAAATAAAACACATATCAACTTTAATAATTTATTGCATTAGATATTACAAAACACAACTGATATCTCAAAACAAAATGGCCGATTCACGTAACTACCGCGTTCTAGCAATGTTGTAAGGTGTTCTGAACAATTTTACATCTACAGATTAATTAATTAATTATCAATTGCAAAGTTTTAGTTTATTTTACAAATTCAATTTAAATGGCAGTTAGTAATAGATTGTTTACAATATCTTACATACAAATTATATACAAGAACATTACGAATTAAGAGTTTGTAAGCATAAAAATGTGTAACTAATTGTATAACTTGAATAATATACATGTATATCATAATAATATAAAAGGCCCTGGTTATTATAATAATATACAAGAAAAGATGATCTCATTGAAGCCAAAACTTCTTAATTAATTTTGGCTATTTAATTTAGCTCTTATAGAATTATATCAAAAGATAAACGCAAAAAGAGTTTAAAACGGTGAAACTCTAAAAAAACATTTAAAAATAAGATGTTTTAAGTGTAGCTAACAAGTTTCTTGCTGGTTCTTCTCGTGCCTTAACTTTTCCGAATCGGTGGTAGCTGTTAGATTTGAAGATTCCAAATAGTTCGTAAAATCCTATAGCAACACATATTTTGAATTTCAATTCGAGAAATACGTCTTTTTAGTTTCTACCCGCCGATATCCCCGAAAATTTTAAAGCAGGCCAGGATTTTGGTCTTTAATTAAAGTACCTCCACTGTCACAACTATGGTGCTTGAAGAATTCCATCAGAATTTGCTTATGATTTGCAAATACCCATATCAATAGTCCTAGTCCATTAAATCAGTATTGTTTGGAATTATTATTAAACTCTGTAAGCGTTCACACTAAACACAAATCCAGTCACAAAAAATGTATTTTTTAAAACTTAATCATTATATTAACATATGTAACGAAATGTTAAAAGATATAAAACCGCAATGAGAATGATAGAAGCAACTGACAATAATTCTAAGGGCCGCTACACACGTTTCGATAAATCGTTGCGATAAACTGTACAGTTAAATCGTTGCGAGAAAACTGTGCAGCTTAATCGACGACGTTTTTCACACACACATATCGATAAAACTGTGCAGTTTAAGCTGTACAGTTTTTTCGCAACGATTTATCGAAACCTGTGTAGCGGCTGTAAGCGGCGTGTGATTAAACTAGTGAATTGATTACTTATATAATAAAATAATTTTATGATAGAAAAAAAAAGTTAGCAGAAAAAAAATCGAAAACGTTAACAAATTATCTATAAAATGATGCTAGTAAAATGGAAACTATAATAACAGACGCCATAGACGTGCGTCGTTAAGACAAATTTGTCTGTACAAAGTTACAGTTGACAGAGTAAAGTATTATGTCTGCGCTGGAATTTTTATAAAAGTTTAAGATGCTTTGGAAGGGTTTAAGCTTAGAAGATCGTTGACGATCTACAAGTACGGTGCACAGCAGACGTGCGTTTTCGAAGATCTGTACTGTACACTACATAACAATCAACTTTTTGGTAAATTCGTTACTAAAAATCTCAACACTGCAACTTAAATGTGACTCCCAAGGCTCGATGCTTACGACTTCTTCCTGCAAAACGATAAAAGGGATTGATTAGATGTCTGGCAAAATTACTTGAGAAAACATTAGAATATACAGCGATAAAATATGGCGACGAGGTAGTTTATGGTCAGTAGGCATTCACTAAGAACGAATTAATCGATAGGACTAGACTAAAGGAAGAGAAAAGAGGAGGGGGTAAGGTGAGGTGGGGAGGGGAGAGGAAGGGCTCTCACAAGTTACTTATACAAGGACGAAGTCGAGGGCAATAGCTAGTTAAGTATAAGAGTTTTAAATATGCTTTTATTAATAACATTACAAAAGGTACTCGAGGACCTGGTATTTGATGATCGTATATGATGAAAAAATTAACATCAAACGTAAATTAACTAAGGGAAAGATACCTAATTATGTACGGAACGCATGGACATACAAGCGTGGACGCACGATAATGGTCCGTTTTCCCTTCACACTATAGTCCTCGCTTAGGACAGACAAAAATACCTATTTCACTCATTCGAATCACTTATTTGTTTAATAAGTATGGCTAAAAAATTAAGTGATTTCATTATATTTATAACTGATATCGCCTTTAACTCCAACTAACAGCCGTCATTATATCTTTTTTATAACTGACCAGTATTTTTACGCCGAGAAATGCATTTACGAACTAACTTTTTTCACAAGCATATTAACCACAGAACGTAACACCACACTTTATCTAATTTTCAGGAATTTTGGACAAAAATTAAGTAGCAATTTTTATTACACAATTATAACGACAATCGATTACAGAGTACCCTGCTTAAGTATTCTAAGCCACTGGTGAGTCACTTCATTCATCACAAATTTGTTGCCATACAGAGTGAATCACCAGGCACCTGGTGAGTCATCCTATATAACAACAAATTTTATGAAGTTTGCTATTGAAACGATAGGTTCCTACAAACTGTGGGCAATCCTTGAACTACTTATCTGGATCTTTGAAGACTGCAGTTGAGAGAACAAAGAGAAAGGGCGAGGGAAGGGTCCCCGCCTACATACATTACATTACATGTCTTTCTAATTAAAGGTAGCTATGTAAGATTTGTTTTGGAGACACCTTGTAAAAGTGGCCCACGCGGACGAAGGCGTGGGGTACATATAGTTATATATAAAATACCATTAACTAGACACTACAGCGGTTGCCCGCACTTTTAGAAAAAATAAAAATAATTGAGGAATTTAGTCCAATTCGATTCTTTCAGCCTTCTAAGAGTGACTTTAGCTGATGTATACTAAATTGTTTTTTTACGTTATAAGGGACAAACGAGCAGGGAACCAACCAAATAGCCTATTGAAAGAAGATACATTAAAAATCCCGGCCCAATTCGGCTACAAGCATGGCGCTACCTCTAATTAATTAGTATATTGTAGTATCTGCATCCAGTTTCTCCTTTCCATCTACCTTAACTCCCTATCTATTTATGTAATTAGAGGTAGCTCCACGCTTGCCATCCTTTTGGTCTGCAACCGGATTGGATGGAGAGTTCGGGTACCAGTAGGTGCTTCTTTCTTTTATAAGAGCTGCGTGAAGGCCTCAAGAAAAGGACATACTCATTTCTCAAAGGCCGACAGGCTCGCAGCGATTATTTTGTATGTACACTATTATTGGGCTGCAGACACTGTCCACGGTCATTTAAAGGTCTTTGCCCAACAGTAATAGGCTAATTAAAAAAAAATCGGGTGAATACCTTATAAGGCAATCGTTGATTAGACTAGTACAGTATGGCTAGCGAACGAAAGGACATAAAAATTAAATATTATCATATAACAATGTTACATGGTACAACATAATGACACCTTTTACAAATAAACTGTATTTATGCATACATGAAGGAGACCAACATGATGTTCATGGGCGGTCTCATGATAGCTGCCGGTGTCCAGCACTCGAAGTTACCGAAGAGGGTCGCGTTGTGGACTGTTCAAGTGGTTGGGTGTTCTCATAGACGGTAAGATCTTGATTTCGGCAATGTCTGGAGACTATACTTTGCTTACAACTATGGTAGTGAAAAAATAGGTTCTTTAGTGGTAAGGATAAGTTTTTAGGAGGAATAAATTTAGCTTATAGTTGGATTAGGTAATATAGATAGCAACACTAATTTCCTCCCAGGCACCATTCTTCTTAATTTTTACTTTTATAACAATCATGGATGTGGTTCCATAAACATTCATGTTGTCTATATAAGGATATTAATTATAATGATTTTGTGTTACACCACTCCATGTTTTATATGTATATTAAAAACGCTTCACAAGAATAACTAACAAATGTTCTTTTCCACGTTCACACTATAACAAAGGCCGAACAGGTGCGGTCCGTATTTTTCGGTGGGTTAAGCAGTGCTTACCGCCGCCGGGTGATGGATGGGGGAGATTCATTTGTTGCTTAGTTCTAACCTCAATAGGCGACCGTTGCACCCGCTTCTAACACAAGCTTAACGCTTAGATAAACAATATCTTATAGTATTCTTAAAAAAAAATGCTAAATAACGCCTGAATCTATCAATTTGAACCAAACTTAGTTTTTCTCAGCGAGCGTAGCGTCTGTCGTCGTTGCCCGGGACCCAGGTGGTCGTTAAACCTCCAGGTACTGATTTCGGACTAAGATTCCACAGAAATTCGTATGTTCTTTAGGGTTCCGTAGTCTCACGAGGAACCCTTATAGCTTCGCTCTATCCGTCAGTCTGTTTGCCTGCAAGGGGCCCAGACCACCCTACGATTTTCAAACTATTAGACGTGTAGCTGTCGCTAAATAACGAAATGGCAATGATGTCGATTGGAAAAGGTTACACCGAAGCAAAACTAGATGGCGCTGTACGGATGACGACGACCGACTGTTGATATATTTTTAATCATATGAATAATTTTATTTTATTTTTTTTATTAGAAAATAGTAAATAATTTCCTTTTTTATATTTAGAATAATTCGTAACTTTCAACATACATTTCATAGAACCTTTAGCTTAAATAATATGGAACCTTAGTTACCATTAATTAATTAATTAACATAAAAATTTGTTAACTTTACAAATCACAAGAAATTGATTGAATTGACAAGATTACCTTGCTTCAGGTCCAGTATAAATCTTATCAGGTTTATAGTCCTCATAGCACTAGCACTAGAAGGACTTTTACACGATGGTGCCTTATTTGTGCACTAGTGCAACTGCTGTTAAACGCGACCGAATCTGTAATTTTGTCAAATCTTTTTGAGGGTTCCCTAGTAGTACAAGGAACCCTTATAATTTCGCTCTGTCCGTTTGTCTGTCTGCCCGTAAGGTGGTCCTCCCCCTAGCATTTCCAAACTATTAGACGTAGAGACTTGAAATCTTCCACGTTCCTTCTGCTCCGGGACGTGGGTTCAATTCCCACCTCGAGTCTGGGTGTATTATCCATATGCATGTATTTATATATTTCTAAAAATCTCCAAGCCCACAAAGTCAAAATCATGGGCTTAAAATGTGTGGTTATGTCTGAGTTTACAATAAAAAACGCTGCACACACACAAGCAAATGTTGCAATTAATTGGTAGAAGGGTGTGCATTTTTAGACTGAAACATCTATACCTATAACACACCTACCCATTTCAACCGGTTTCACCGTGCTATATTGATCAGAATAATTGTAATGTCTCGTTAAAATGTTAAATAAATAAATAAAAAAAAAAAATAATGAGTACATGAAATAACCGTTCTTTGGGTAACCTACTTCCCAAAAGATCGTATGATAAAACAATTAAGTACTTTGACAAATGTATTGATCAAAAATGGTTACCCAGCTAATTTAGATAGATGCAGTAAAGTTGGAGCCAGAGGCATAAAATTGAAATAACTCAACTTCATATTTTTAGAGTTATCAATAAGTACTATGAGTTCTTTATTAGGAAGAATATCTAAAGCTGCTTTAATAAGATTATACCTTTGGCTGGGAGGAAAGACTGGTATTACAGGCGAGCGGTTAATGTTGAAACTAAAGGGATCCCTGAAATCTATACCTGGTCGCAAGTTCCAGGCACTTGATACATTCAAAAAATAAGTATGCGTTTTATTTAAAGGTCCTTTTGGCATATAAAAGCTCGAACTGTTTTCTACAATGCTAGGTCTGGTATGGCTAAAGGAACTCCCTCTTTGTACTGTAGTTGCAACAGTCTTACTATTCTCTTTGCCTTAAATATCTTTTCTTTTTGTTATCAGACCTACAACGTTGATGCGCAGACTGGCGAATCTTCAGCTTGTGCCACCGCCCTTCTGTGTGGGGTTAAAGCGAGATACGAGACATTAGGACTGGATGCTGGAGGTCGATTTAATAGCTGTGCCTCAGCCATCACCTCTAAAGTCACTTCATTGATTGACTGGGTTCACGAAGCTGGTAAGTGCTTTCAAAACATATGTAGCTCTTTTCTTGAAGTTCTCTAAATTTCTCTGGTTCGGAAAGACTGAAGCTGCTTTTATTGATATGTAGACACTGTAAATAATCTATGTTATACACTTGCGATCTGGTATAGGTTTTACTTTATCATGTATATCTACCACTTCGCACCATGACCCATCTACTCAAAATTGACTGCCATCCCCTAGAATTCCTACTTTGAACCTAAATGTTGGAGAATATCATTATTTGACTGTAGCTTTGAGTATGGAAGAGGTACATCTTAAGCTCCATTTTAAGAACGACAAATTTCCTTATCGTTCTACTTCTTTCTTAAGTTTTAAGAATACAATATTATAGATACTCAACGAGTTTTAAAAAATGATCTATGACTGTTCAAGAGTTGTAGCATATTTTGGATTGTATAGTCAATTTAAAATAATCCTTATGTGCAGGTAAATCTAGTGGTATCGTTACAACAGCACGTATAACACACGCCACGCCGGCAGCGCTGTACGCGCACGCACCCTCGAGGTACTGGGAAGACGACAGCCGAGTGCCGCCGACCGTGAGACGAGACTGCAAAGATATCGCCCTGCAACTCGTCGAGAATGATCCCGGTAGAAATATTAACGTAAGTATTTCACAAGTAGCCACAGTAATAAAAACACATTACTTCACTTAGATGAAAATAAGATAGAAACTGACGTGTATTTCGGTGTTACAAATGAGTCAACGAAAAACCTTTAAAACGTTTGAAGCGGGAGCAAAAATTTTAGGTACCAGTAAAGTTCATCAACCTACTAAAAGACTTTGATTTGTCAATTACTATACTTACATTTTAAAAAGGTATTAAAAAGCATACCTAGAGTGCGTTATCGTCCTAACAGAGATGACTAGCGATTAGGGGACTAGGAGACTAGGGACTAGGGGACTAGGAACTAGGAGACTCGAGATGAGAGGACTAGGGGACTGGGTAATAGGGGACTAGGTATTAAGGGACTATGGGAAGGAACAGTGGCAATTAATGCGCATATCTAAAGTTACTTCTTTTAAAGATTGTTCGATATCCAAGCCCCAGGCAATGCTTGGGTTTATTTCTTTGAAACGCGATGGACTCAACAACCACACGATGAATTAATGGAACTCAAATGAAATTCTCTCATATATACGTATTTACTTGTAGTCTATTTTCAAAAATGAGGTATAGAACGCTGAAAAATATTTATTATGTTAAAGGAGCAACTAATGTAATACATGAAAAAAAAAACATTACGTTTGCGAATGTTATATGTCTTCTACATACTTTATCTACCTTTCTTTGACTAAAGAAGCCATAAATCTTACCACAAAATTTCTTTCACTTGAATTCCTTTATGTACTTTATTCGTTTAAAACTTTATATCAATCTGTTTCCTTTTTCCTTCACCATAAAAACTATTGATTTTAATAGAGGTGACCTCGAATAGTCACAATAGTAGTTTCAGGATAAGTAGTGAAAATAAATAAGCCAATTATTTTCATTTTCTTTTAAGCCACAAATAGGTAATAATTTGAAAAAAAAAAGAAGTATTATAAAACTTTTACCTGAAAATGATTTGATATTTCATATAAATCTATACAAACGAAAACAAAACGAAAAGTTAATGGCAATAAAGTACTGAGTATATTTTTAGACCTCACAAAAGCTTTCGATACTGTGTCTATCCCTATACTGCTTAAAAAACTTGAGTGTATTGGTATACGCGGTCTACCTTTACAATTAATTACAAGCTACTTGATGAATAGAAAGCAAATTGTTAAAATCGATAATATAGAAAGAGATAATAAAATCAAGGTCAAATAGAAAATGTTTATTTCGGTGTACTGCAAGGCAGTGTTCTAGGGCCACCGTTTTTTAAATCTATATTAATAGTCTTTGCAAAATGAATCTAAATAAGGATAAAATTATTACATTTGCAGATGACACAGTTCTTCTTTTTAGTGGAAAATCATGGAACATTCATCAAGCTCATTGGCTAATACAGGTTTAGCTTCGGTAACTAAGTGGCTAAATACTCTAAATTCGATAAAAATGAAATACATGGCCTTCAGTATAAATAGTAAAACGAAACCACAAAGAGGTTATATTTCTTAACCTTCATAATCCCCTTAACAACTTGCTCCTTCCTAGTGTTATCCCGGTCTAGTACCAGATTCTGCATATATATAGCAGAGGATATGGCTTTGGGGCGCGTTAAGATGACCGATTGCCGTCTGACGTCATCCTGAGAACCCCAAGATCTCTACAACCTCACGACTCACACAGTGCTATTAATCGGGTCCCACTGTTTTACGTGCCTTTCCAAGTCTCCTCCGTGTTTTTAACCCTGGCTTATATGTGATATAGATGCACGCGCCTCCACTAATTCATTGCAATGCTTGCTGGTGTGTGTGCAGCGTTTTTATCGTAAATTCAACCTCAACAACGCACTATAAGCCAATAGTGACGAACTTGCGTATTTACACAAACACGCGTTTTTACATGTAGAGGCGAATACTTTGGAAAGGCGTGCATTTTTAGACCGTACGCTCTCTACTCGGCTGTGTCGCCATCGATGGTTGAATCGCAACGACTCCTAAAAAAACTTTACGTTTAAGAGGACGGATACGTTAGACGCGGGCGAGCGGTCGGACGGACGGACAGACAGCGAAATTTTAAGGGATCCTTGTGGGACTATGGAACCCTAAAAACACGGTCTATAACTTCTATTTCTCAATTGAGTCAAAGATTGGCGTACGTTTGTAGGGGGATACGTTAGACGCGGGCGAGCGGTCGGACGGACGGACTGACAGTGGAACTTTAAGGGATCCTTGTGGAACTATGGAACCCTAAAAACACAGTCTATAACATCAATTTACTGTTTTGGTTGGGACAGTCTATGTAAGGTATCCATGTCACGTACAAAGATGTAATTCGATTCTTCATGGTCGCTGAACGTGTCGGTGTTGGACGGCGCACACGCAGCTTTCGCGCGCATCAAGCTATCTCTGGCTCCGGCCAATCGTGCGCCGCCGCACTTTCCGCATCTCGTGCACGAGGCGCGCGCGCTAGAGAATCAACCGCCTCCGCTCCTCTTGACTACCGTTAGTATCTAAACACATCATCATGTTCACCGCAGTGGATCCGCGCTTTCTTTAACTGCTACAATCCTAACGTATAAAATTCAGTCTAAGCTCTACAGATTGCCTTACATAAATGCTTATGTGCAATAAAGATAAGTTTACTTTAGAAGACCAACAGTAATTTTACCTGCTAAAATTACTGTTGGTCTTCTTAATTACTATAATCATGGACGAACAGACAGGATGCAATGTAAGTATTGCGAATTGAAAAATATCTTAAAGATTTTTTAAAGCTGTATCCCGTGACTTGCTATAGTCTTTAAACATTTCTCTCTCTCTCTGGGCTTATTGAAAAATTGATGGTGACAGTGACCCTGCCTTCCGCTCCGAGGGTCATGGGTTCGATTCCCGCCTCGAGTCTGCCTGTAATATCTATGTGTTTTTATATATTTCTAGAAAAGAAAAAATGTTTGCGTAAAACTGGCGTCTGTTACCTATACAGTGACGTCTGTTCCTAAGGTAGACAACTTAATGCCTGTGTTATAGGGGGGGGTGTGTGTGGGTGTGTGTGTGTGTGTGTGTGTGTGTGTGTGTGTGTATGGAGTGCCACAATCTAGTGGTGAAGGAAAACAGCAGAGGAAAGTCATTTTGGTTGACAGAGCAATACTAAGTGATTGCAGCATCAGGCAAAAGGAACAGGAGAAACGAGATGAGCTGGATAAGGCCTGGAGCGTGAAGGCATCAGTGGTGCCCGTATTATAATTGTCCACACTGAACTGATTTACCCTCTTCTATTAAATGAATTAAATAACCCATTAATCACTTTAAAATCAATTGGACATCAATGATATTGAAGTTATGACATACCCTAAAAATAACATTAAAAATTATTTATTTCGTATACCCCTTGCTCCTACCACTACCGCGTATAAGCTGGGTTCAATTTTAATTTAATACTGGGATACATACAAATTCCTGACTAACCTTCCTCTGTGGGTGCCCCATACGTGTTGTCATTCCGGCATTTCACGCAGAAGTGTAATATCGGAGTTTATAAGTGAAATATGATAAATGCTTTATGAAAGCTATTTCTTTTATTAACCTATAATGTACTGCTGGGCAAAGATCTCCCCCTTCTCCAACCACACCTTCGCTTCCTGACCCATCTGAATCCATTTTTTTCCTGCAAAGGCGTCCAAGTCGCCTCGCCATCTCCTCCTCGGGCTACCTGGTCGTCGGCGGCCACTGGTGGGTAAAGTAATATTGTCATTGAAACTGTAATATCTTCAAAAATCTATCCAAAATTATTCATTGAACTAGCTGGCTCGCGATTTCATCCACGTGAATCGGTAATTTTGGTAAGTTTTAAGGGTTTTCATTATTTTGTGCGGAACCCAAATTATTTCTCTAAAAGTACAGTAGCTTGTTAATCCTTGTAAAAACATTTCCAGTGAAAGTTCCTCAAAATAGGTGCAGCCGTTTCTGAGATTACCCGGAACAAACTTACATACAGCCAAAAATTATTTAACTTGCACATTGTGTGTGTTTGTGTGCGTGTGAGACTTCCCGGTGGCCTAAAACTCATCATTAAGGGCCGGCAGCGCATCTGCTGGCCTTCTGGTCGTGCAGATGTCTATGGGCGCCAGTAGGCACTTCAGTGTCTGCTGCCTGCTCGTCTGCCCCCTTGTAAAAACCATAGGTCAACACTGGCAGCACACACTGGTCAAAAAATATTTTTGTATCGGAGACACTAAAAAAGCGCCAACGCTGAGACTTAACCTTATGATCTGAGGATTTAACGCAACGTTTTTTGGACTCTCGAGCGAATGAAGGCTAATAGTTTGCAAATCTAGAGGGGATTACCTTGCAGGCAGACTGATGGACAGAGCGAAATTATAGGAACCCTTCCTTGTAGGACTTCGGAACCCTAAAAACGTAATAATGTAATCATAAAGTGAATACAATAATATGTAGTAAAATATATTTACATATTTTTTGTTAATTACTATTAATAGATTGTCTAAAATAGATTAGAATTACTAGCCGACTGACTGATGAAACATGTTTCGTGTGTTACGATTTTTTTACATTAAGTTTTTCACCGCTTATTTTCTTATGTGAATGATGTAATGCGTACGTAAAGTTACTTATACGTACTGAAATGTTAGATTAAGAGGTTTTTTGAATTACATGGCTATGCATTTCTATTGTGTGGAAAGATATTGCTTGTGCAATCAATTTCATTGTTTAGCATTTAAATACCAATAAGAGATAATGCTTCACAACTATTCTTTAAAGAATGTTACATATTTGTATCGCACAACACGTTCGATTCCCACTCGGGACTATATAACGTTTCCAAAAACTGTCATAGTTTTTTTATAATTATTTTTTACTAACAAACCCAGCCACGCGTTGCTGTGTTTAAGCGATTTAGGTAGGATTTAACGGAAATGATAAATTCAGTCTTTACTTTGCGGAAATTCATTACATGTTCGAAAAACTAACTTCTTAAATCTGCTTTGCTTAAAAAGTAGTTTAAGTTTTCAAGCAGGATTTAAAAGAAACAATTAGAAAACCCATTAATAAAAAAAAACTATTCGAGAAAACTTTTAGAATGGGGCGAGATTTAATTATGCTCCCCCCCCTCCCCACCTAATCCTGTTTATATATAAATTTAATAATAACTGCATTTATACCGATTCTTCTAAATAGCTCCACTACCATACTTTTGTTTTCGATACCTTTAAATAATATAGGTATTGGCATTAAATACCAAAGCTATAAACCATTTCCCATGTAATGAGCGCTTATCTATACGTTTCCTGTTGATCCTGTTTTTGGACAGGTTTCTTAAAATTAAAAAGTAAAGGTTAAGGTCGTAAGTATTTATCTTAAAATCGAGATCATAGCTGCATATCATAACAAACAGAGTAATAAAATCACTTAGCGATATCTCAAAAACAACTCTTAGTGTATCAATAATGTTAGTACGTGAAGCGATGCGATGAGATAAACTGTTATTGTGAATCGTTGCTACGTCAAATATTTCCATCATTTGGCGAAAACAGACCCAAGTTGGCGTCATAAATGTAATTTATTTTTTACGTAACTACGTCACTACAGCATATATATCTTGATACTCTATACAGAGGTTCCCAAACTGATTTCCGTGGAACCCCTCGGTTCCCTATAATAGCCAACAGGGACCCACCAATATTATTCATTAGTAGCTATTAAACAGTAACACGGTTACGTATATTATTTTGAAATAGCGCAGAATGTTTGATGAAGATTGGATACTATCCCAGACTTTCGCATACAATTGTCGGACATAATAACGGACTATAAAACAATTATTTATAATACAGTAAAACAATTTTATTCTCAGCATTAAAAATTGAAGTCCAAATTAATGTGCTTCAATTATTTTACACACTAGCTGTGCCTGCGACTTTGTCCGCGTAAAATTAGGTGAAAACATTAAGCGTGATGATAAAATAAATACAATAGTCTTCCTCGATAAATGGGCTATGTAACACTGAAAGAATTTTTCAAATCGGACCAGTAGTTGCTGAGATTAGTGCGTTCAGGTAAACAAACAGACAAACTCGTCAGCTTTATGAGTATGTAAGTAAAGATTTCTTTAAAAAAATGTTCTTATATAAATTTTTAGTGTTGATTTGTAATCATTTGTTATGGGGTTCCTTACAATAAAAGGTATTTGGTCGGTGTTCCTTTATCATTAAAGTTTAGAAACCTCTGTTCTATATTAATAGGCCCGGATGCCTGGGCCGTAAAACATGACTTACTTTCTAAAGGATTGTGAGTAGTCTCTTGTAATTATTAAGATACTAGTGGATGGGGCAGACGTTGTCCTGCCCTAACGTTGAGTTCTTTACTATTTAATACATTCTACAATCCTGTTATATGATTCTCGTTCCCGTTCACATTCAAAAACCCTAAGGTTACATTGCAAATATTTTAATATGGATAAGTATTCTTAAGTTTTATAATTTGCCGTGCAGCTTTCTTAAATTCTCCTTCATAAGAACCTTCTCCTGACAATAACAAAAAGCGGTCTAGCCGTTCAGGCATGATACCGGGACAAATCGAAATTAGGAACCATTTCGACATATATAGATTTAAAAATCAGATGTGAGTAAGGTTCATTTATAGTTTAAGAAACTTTAAGAATCTGACAAAACTTCTGGGCAATGGTAAACGTCTGAGTTTTTTTTAATTACCTCAGAGTAATATTCTAAAAATCAGCCACTAAAAATAAGTTAAGTATCTCTTAGTCACCTTTCTCAGCTGGTACCTGCCTAGGAGTCAAAGTTACTTCTTTACAAGTATGTAGGTCTTAATAAGTACGTGATAATTTTTTTAAAAGAATATTAGGAATACTTTTTAGGTATGTCTAATATTCCCTTTTCCTCTCCTACTAAGCTTAAATTAAAAGCTTTTTTAGTAAATAAAAGCACAAATAGTACTTTACTTTTACGAATGTATCGAGGGTGAGTGCGAGCGTCTCGACCGTCACGTTGCGGGGCAGCCCCGCCGCACGAGTCCGTCGAACAGACGTAGCGACCTCGCATTCGGTTCGTCGCAGGTACTACGTAGACCACAACACACGCTCGACGTCGTGGGAGCGGCCGCAGCCGCTGCCGCCGGGCTGCCCCACTTCTAATACAAGCTTTTAATTTAAGCTTAGTAGGAGTACCGTTTGGGGGCTTTTCTGTTAAATATCTCTATTGAATATATTCATGTTAGCTGAGAAAAGCCCACTTAAGTCAATAATTCAGAAGGTTATAGTTTGTTTAAAACAATCTCCCACAAGGGTCGCTGCTAGCCCCAATTATATTGAACAACTACTTCAGTGACATGGTAACAACCAATTCTAAGAAAAAGAAGAAGGTATTAAACTAGGTCGGTTTTGAGGAGGTCGTGGCCTAATCAGTGGTCAGCATTCACTATAGTTCGGAAGCCACGTAAAGTACAGATACCGGAAATATCACTGAGTGATATGAGTCGTGAGGGTGTAGAAATTGTGGGTGTACCGGGGATGACGTCAGTCGGTCACCTTAACTAACCCCACAGGTACATCCTCTGCAATTTACGTTCGCGTCGTTGGTGTTCAAACGCTATAGACGTGAAATATTGTGGTTGCCCGTATTGGTATTGGATTCACTGTTACGAATCTAATTAAACAACATTACAGGACCTACCTTTATATCATTTTACTCGATCCCTGTCATTTACTGTCTATTTTATTAGAGGTAGCGCCACTCTTGCAGCCTCTTTGGTCTGTAGCCGAATTGGGTCGGAGCGTCCGGATACCAGTACCTTTTTCTCACATAAGATCGGCGTGAAATTGTAGCAATGCTGTCACGTCAAGTGATGGTATTGTTGTCACGTTTCGTACGGTTTTTGAGACTTTCCGGTGACCTAATCTCGTCATTGAGGGCCGGCAACGTCAACGGCATCTCTTCAAGTATTTCCGCGAACGTTGTCCGCAGAAACTCGTGATACTGTGACCCCCCCCCCGATTTCTTCAAACTCACGACTAATATCACTCAATGAAATTAATCGGATCCCACTGTTTTACGTGCCTTCTGAAATTCGGTCCGATATGATATATAAACCAGTATTAGAATTGGTCGCCAACTATCACCCGGTCGCATTAAGAGCTACTAACCCTGGCGATCGACTCAAATGCCGACCACTGTTGTTGTTCAATAATCGACTGAATATGATTATTTATATACATTTACAAAAGTAACATGTTACAAAATCTTGGAAACTGCGGGACGTACAAAGATGTTTGGCATGGAGGTAATTTATAGTTAGTTGATTGCCGCAAAGAACTGATTTTACGATAGGCCCAGATTAAAGAGGACGCCTGGACAATGTCGCGGGTAACAAGTACTTAATAAAGGTGGTCAAAAGAGTGCATTAAAAATCAGATTTGCTACCCGCACTGAATGAGACTGAGCTTAAAACAATTAAGTTAAGTGAACACGCCGGCCGTGGAGAAAATGTTCTAGAAAATTTAAATTTTATGATACAAAATGGGTACACCTTTAATTTATATTATGTACTTCTAACGGTATTACATGGTCCTTTAATTAACGAAATCCATTTACTAAAATACAGTGAATAATTTAAAAGACTTTTACTGTATGTATCACAGATTAAATCTAGCTCATACTATTCATATTCATAAAACAATGTCTCGCTTCCATTTCGACCGAGACTCTCAAGGACTCGAAACCGTCTCTCCGCTCCGGACACCACTGCCGTCAGTCCACGTGGGATCCCACGTGCCTGGACAACAGCCTTGCAGGTTACGCACTAAGCGTAACTCTTTTATCTTCTACAGCTGCCTTGTTATTACCTTTCATCTTGGTAGCTGTATTTCCCGTCGCCACTACCGGCAAGTGCTATTAAGCTAACTAATTAGCTCGTAGAAGTTTTATGCGGAATGAATGAGTTGCCAATCGTTATTATAACAATCCAAGTTATTCCTCCATCTTATTCTTGTCTGCTGCGAGGTCGTTTCCGATATGGGATACATAAAGTATATAGGCTCCTTAAAGGCAGGCATGCATCAGCACCTCTTATGCTGGAAATGACTTCTTTCACTGTCGTTCTGTCTAAGGTTATGAGTTGCCAATCGTTATTATAACAATCCAAGTTATTCCTCCATCTTATTCTTGTCTGCTGCGAGGTCGTTTCCGATGGTAGACTCTGTCCTGTCCGAACGAACCCGAATATTATTTCCGTTGCCGCTCCTTTCCCGTACCCGTTTCCGTCCCCTTTCCCGTTACCGTTAGTTTTAACGCACGAAAAAGTGTCACGTTCGGCCGAGCCGAGCGTTCAAACAAGACCATAGAACGAGCGACATAGAAGCACGATCGGCCTAAGCGTTCGGCGTTATCAATTAAAGTCATCAGCCCCCTCCATTCAAGAAATTATGAGCAACGGGTTTCTACGAGAAGAAAGTATTTAATTCTTTCGGATCTTTAAGCTCCTTTTTCAATACGCTTTCTTCTAATTTTCGAATTCTGTATTAGCGTCGAAAAATAAAGAAAGAAGGTTATAATATTCATTGAAGAAAGTTCTAAAACCATTTGTTTTAGTTATGGGAAACTACATACTTACGTGTTTATTGTTAATTGTGGTATGGCTTTCTCAGGTAGTGATAAATTATGAACATAGCGTAGATAATTCTGCAACACTTTTATATTCGAATGCTCCATGCCCAATTCCTCTAAAGTGGTCTCTATTGGTATTCCATGTGGAATTTTAATATCTGAAAAGCAATAATTTATAATTAATTCAACAAGTGTTCGACCGTATGAATCAATTTATCGATATTTCTGTTAAAATCGCTTTTTTTTTAATTTTACCCGCTAGTGCAGCCACTTCTTCTAGTAGGGTTTTAGTAGATGAGTGTACATTATTTGCAACGACAACCCTTTGCTTAGAACACAGAGCTTTTTCTATTATATCTATAACACTTAGTAATGATATATTTGAATTTTCTTTAATCTGAAAAATAAAATTACTATGATGACATGGAACGTTTTGATCTTTCTTATATTCAATAACTTTATCTCCTGCGACTATCATTTATTATCTTTTATAAAAGATTAAGAGTTCCAATACTTACCATTAACAATGGAATCTTTATTACGGCCATTGGTATTTGACACCTTACGGTCACTGGACCTTTAACGTCACTTCTAGCGTCAATGATTGCAAAATATCTGAAACGGGTTTGTAATTTAGCTTACTAGATTTAAAAAAAATCATCAAAATTCGTTTAGCATTTTTGAAATAAGCGAACTCGAAAAAATAAAATGATATATAGTTATTTCTTTTTCAGTTGTTACTATAACTTACTTTGGCTGTGAATTCCATTTAACTGTATCAACATAAAGTTTTTCTAGGCTTTCTATCATATTGTCAGTTTGTGCGTTAGAAGTGATTATATAATATATACCCTGGACATTATTAGTATTATTATTTTCTAATATATTCAATATGTTGTTGCTTTTAATATCTCCATGCGATGTCTTTACTTCAACGCCTTGTTTCTTCCAATTCCTGAAATTGAAATATTTCTATGAAACAGGCAAAACTAAGATGTTTAAAAAATGATATAAATTGATTATATTACCGTAGTTTGAATAAAAGACTATTCCCCCTTTTCTGGCACTGAAGAATAACTCTTCTACAGCCACGTGATACCAATCTGTCTATTAGAAGCATTGCCAGTACATCCTCATCTGACAGCACAAGATGGTATGATTCCGATGAACAGTAAATTCTGAAATTACCTTAATTGTTCACATCAGTGCGAAATCAAATCAAGAAATGTTTTATTTAAAAACACTTTACGAACTCTTCGAACCGAAGTAGGTCGACTTTACTTAGGTTGAAAATATTCGTACTAGACCCACAGGAGGCAATTCTTAACCGTATCACGCTTTTAATCAATGCTAACGCGTTGACGTTAAGAAGGATTCGCTGTGGGTTTAGCACGAACATTTTCATCCTAAGTAGAGTTGACTCGTCGACTTACTTCGGTTCGAAAAAGTCGTGATAGTCCTTCTGCTCATCTTACCTCAAGATTTACTAGAGAAACTATTGAAATTGAAACTAGTGTTAGACAATACAGGATCAGATAAATATACAGGATCTTTTATTTCTAAATGTTAAGGGTATAATTTTTGACGTGATAACGTTTTACAAATGAATGAAAGCGAGCTGCATGCGCGAAAAAGCATGACTCATTGTCACGTTCCACTTGAGCCGAGCGTGCAAGTGATAGACAGGCACGATCGGCCTAAGCGTTCGGCGTTACCATGTAAAATTATCAGCCGTAAACCAAATTTACGGATAACCAATTTTTTTTTCTTACTTTGTCTGCGAGTAGTGGACATCTTGTTGCAAATGCAATAGCACTCGCCCATACTGCTTGCTATTGGCCTGCAGATGTAAGGCCCGGGAGACTTCGACGGGTGAGTACACCACCCTGGAGAGTGGCCGCACATATCCTTGAGATATACCCTCACTCATCAGTAACTGTAGGATCTAAAACACACACATCAAACACACCGCCCTTTGCATTGTCATGTTGTTTTCTCTGTTAAGCAAACTATGTATCGTTTATCAATATAGTTATATCAAAGGATATCTTATATTCTTTTTTGTGCAATAAAGTTTTTTTTATCTTTAACACCAACCAGAAGAAATCTAGAGGACCAGGTACATTGAGTATTTATTTTTACACTTACTTGCCGTTAGGGGTAAATATTAAGAATTTTACTAATTAATTAATTAATTTTAATTATCAAAGCTACGTCCTACTTACCTTTAATTCAGCGGTGTTTTGTGCATCGAATATGGAGGTGAGTTTCAGAGTGAAATAAGACAAGCAGTTGGTTAAAGCAAACATCCCAAAATTGTAGTCTTCGTGGTCCATTATTAAAGCGGTGTCGATCACTGTTCCGAATGTCTTGCAACATTTTATTGAAAGCTAAAATAAATTGGACAATTTTTTTAACTTATTGTGGCAGAAAAATGTGATGACTCTGACATGTGTAATGTTATCTGTCGACGCATATTGGAGTTTTTATATGTGCGCTAACTGGCAGGTCCAATGTTTGAATGGTTAAGAATATTATATTTAAAATTATATTATAAAAATGGCCAAGAGCGTATCAAGAGACTCTTTATAAAGGGTTCCGTATCTGACACGCTGTAAACGTATTTGTTAAATAACTTCAAAAGTTGTAGTCGGATTTCGTTCAAAATAATTTTCCCTAATGAGTTTTTAGCATATTCTATCAATATGGAAAATTTTGAGTCTCTATGTCTAATAGTTTGGAAATGGGCTGTACCTGCAGCAGCTGCATCTGGACCGGCTGCTGGAGGACGCCCAGCTGACATACGCCAAGGTGAGCGTGTACCTTTTCTTCTTACACCTTTCTGTCTTACTCCGGCTTTGTGTTGGGAGGGGGTGATGCTGAGTTGGACATAGTGCACCTCGACCGTCTGCTGGAGGACGCCTAGCTAGCATACGCCAAGTTGAGCGTGGATCTTCTTACATCTTTCTGTCTTACACCGGGTTTGTGATTAGAGGGGGCGGCGACGCGGTGGACGCGGGCGACCTGCGCTGGGCCGGCGAGATCCCCGTCCGCACCGCGCTGGGTGCACCACGCCCCTGCCCCCGGCTGCCCGCGGGCACCGCGGTGCCCGCACACGTGCGGGCGCTGGTCGAGGGCGGCTGAGCGCCCCGGTGGTGCCGACCGCTCTCAGGCGGCGAGCCGGTCGGGGGCCACGCGGCGCCGTAGCTGGACCACGGTGCCGTCGCCGCCGGTCATCACCGAGGTGACGTGTAACCAGATTAGGTTACAGAGAGTTTAGAGGTGACTAAAAAAGCCAAATGTTGTTGTTAAGGTAAATGGTATGGCGAAGTCGCCAAACGTAGCTATGATTATCTGCCGTTGCCAGTAGTATATAGTGAGTAGCCAGTAGTAATCGTGGTTACGCTACTAATTTGGCGACGTTGCCAAACCGTCGCGAAGTGAGTGACCTATCCTAAATTTTAATATGAATTGTTTGGATACGTAACCGGCGATGTCGCCATGATTTACAGAGTATTAGCCTAAAGGTCCTGCTTCAAAAATTAATTCGAAAGATTCCCATCAAAAGCCAGACCCTGTTAGAATTCAGTCCATCTACCGTAGAGCTATCGTAGTAGCGACAGCTCGAAGGTTTTACAAGTATTCAGCCATTTCTTCTCAGTCGAACATCTATTCGTCACTGTAATGGATAGAATTCATATAATTATTATATGAATTATTGTATTTTTTGTTAGTCGATTTTGAATGCTGTAATTAACATAGTGTACAGTGACTGGGGCTTAACACCAAAAGGATATGGGCATTTTCCCCTTTATGCAAGTTAGGAATGAAGCCTAATGATGTCTGTAATAGTGAATGAAAGCTTTAAATGTAACATTGAAGCGTTAAATTTATATTTTATTATTACTGTCATTATTATTATGTATCTTTTTTAGTGTATTGTTTCTTATTATTTTACACTTTTTAACTTGATGGTTTTGACGTATTATGTTAAATTTATCGATTTATTTAAATTCGGAGTCGTGGGTTTGATTTCTGCCAAGAGTCTGGGTGTATTATAAATATGCATATATTTATATATTTCTGCCAATAAATATTTGTGTATAACAGGCGTCTCTTACCTATAACTCAGGCATTAAGTTGTCTACCTTAGGAACTGACGTCCGTGTGTCATAAAGTCCTATATATATCGATACCTCCCACGTAAATTGTTGTAATCCAAAATTCCCTATTTCACAGTAGAGTGTTACAAACATGTAAATTGGGGTAATGAACGTAGGGATGAAGTTAGCAAAGCTGAAGTGGGAATGGGTTGGGCATGGGGGTCGAATGGATTCACAAAGGTGGGCCAATATCGCGACGATTTGGATACCTTTGCGGGAAAGTTTTTGATGAGATTGACCTAGGAAAGAGGAAGTTGAATGAAGAAGGGGGAGGCCTTTGACCAGAAGTGGGACACAATAGGATAATTAAAAAATAAACAGGTTGATTCCCTAGGTTAAGCTTGGGTGTTAAAAGCGTAATTTGACCACGTTACTTCTTTTCGGAAGCAACTAAACTGGCTACCAATACGTGAGCGCAGATTTACTAGAATTCTCTCCACGCTATATTCCATCCTCAATAATCCTTTTTATCCTAAATACCTTTCTTCTAAATTTCAATTTCTCTCACAATCTCATGACCGATCCCTTCGTTCCAGAAAAAACCTGTTACTGTCCTTTCCCTCTCACCGCTCTGGCTTTATGACCGACTCGTTCGCCGTGGTTGCTGGAATAGCCTTACTCCCCCACCGTCCTCACGCACTATCCGGCTGCGCGAGTTATAAGAAGCCAGCACCGCCGTGGAAAACTCCGGGCGCATATCCTCCTCTGCCTCCTGCCTGCATTTCGGCAATGAGAATCATTTGCGAGACAAGTCGAATAGTACACCGGCGGTGGCGGAGCGTTCAAGATTCTGGGGCGAAAACGAGAAGCCTCGAAAACGAGAAGCCTCCATCGGCGCAGGGTCGGCGGAGGCTTCTTGGAACTTAACTGCCTGCTGCCTGCTCGTTTGCCCCTTGTAACATAAAGAAATAACACTGTCCTTGAATCTCAACATCAGACGACCTATAGGACGCTTGGGCGCTTCACGTATTAATATATGGATTAAAAACAAATATATATTAATTGTTAGGGCTACACGTGGTGTTTCCAATTACCGTAGTAACACTTAACAATCAAACTAAGTGGGTATTAACGGAATGACGTCACAGAGTCCGGGTTCAAAGATCGCACGCAATCTGTCGTTTATCGTACATGATAAGATATATTAAATTTTGCGCAATAACAGTATTAGATGATAAGTTTTAATGTTACGTTAGATTATTGGCCTTAGCAGGGTTAACTATGACTAGCTGTACATGCAACTCCATACGCGTAAAATTAGGTGGAAAAATTTAGCGTCCTGATATATAGTCTATAGCCTACTTCGATAAATGGGCTATCTAACACTCAGAGAATTTTTCAAATCGGACAAGTAATTTCTAAGATTAGCGCGTTCAAACAAACAAACTCTTCGGCTTTATATATTAGTATAGATGTATACAATAAACTTAAAAACAGCTTATTGCATAAATATACTTCAACGCTTATAAGAAAAAGTTGTTTTCTTTTTCAAGCATTTAATGAATCGATGTAGCACTAATTTTTTTTTAAAGTTACCATCAGTTCCCAAAACATATCCAAAAATGAAATCAATTGATAAAAAAAAATAAAGATTTTTTTCCTAGTTTTTAAGTTGGTTTTAATCAAAAACGGCAGTAAACGGAGATCTGAATATTACAGAATCATCATATTATCTTACTAGTATACTCTGAAATAATTAACTAAATCTGAGGCCAATTTCTTAGACTTATCCTTCTATAGCCTTTTGTACGATTCTAGTAACTAGCTGTAACCCGCGACATGGTCCGCAATCTTCTCCTAGAACCAATATATCTCTGTACCGAATTCGGTGCAGCCGTTTAGGCGTGAAAAACGTAACAAAGTTAATTGACATGAAAGATTATCCTTTCCAATAAAGAGAACCTTTTTCCTTTAAATTACATATTTCCAGTAAGAAAGTACCAACCGCATATCTCTCTTACGACGTCAGATGAATGCAATGTGGTGATAAATAAATTACTTATGAAACAACAAGTCAACTGATAGCCCGCGTTGCTGATAAGAGGGCACCGCGGTCACAGGAAGGACCGAGGCAATTTGACAATGTCATATAAACGTGCGTTAATAAATATCCTTTAAATCGATACCTATACACTATTCAATTCGTCTTGAGACAAAAGGTAAACAAACAATGTATCTACAATAGGTTGCCAAAGTTTAAAAGATCCACATTATATTTTATATCGCTGAAACATTTTTATTTCAATCAATCATTTCAATGATTTATCTATCTATACTAATATATAAAGTTGCAGAGTTTGTTTGTTTAAACACGCTAATCTCCGGAACTACTGGTGCGATTTGAAAAACTCTTTCAGCGTTAGATATCCTATTTATCCAGGAAGGCTATATGCTATATATCATCACGCTAATGTTCATAGGAGCGGAGCAACAATGAAGAATGTTTTAAAATTTTGGGTTCTTTTTCCCATTTGAGATCTTCCGCTACGTGCGCTGCGTAAATGTTAAAGTTTCGCAAAAGTCATGTATGACAAAATTGTTGCTTTTTAAAAGTTCTAAATAAAAGTCCGTGACAGTATATATCTATCTTATAAGGTTGGCTCCCTATAACTTTTATTTTATGTTAACCAAATTTGTTGTAAAATAATGCATTATTTGCGAAGGCGTTTTTATAAACATGATATTGTTCCTTATCCAAAACCAATTTTTTAAGCCCCTTAGTGATAAATTTGGTCCATGCGGACGAAGCCGCGGGGTACAGCTAGTTTGTTATATGGAGAACAAACTTTTAATTTACTCAAAGACACTCTAATAGAATATAGCTACTAAGTATTTTATTAGAATATTTTATTTATAAATTATTATTATTCTACATACCCTTGTGAAACAATCAATACAGCTAGTTAAATAATACGATCTGTGCTTAATATTTATGCTGTGTTAGATATTAATTGCGTTATTATAAAAAATATGACATGAAGTTTGGGAAACACTCGAATGTTTGTTTGCCTTTTGTCTCAAGACCAAATAAATAGGGTATAAGCCTTTATTCCTAACCTTTCCTTTACATAGCATATTATTCTTTCTTTAAAAGAAACCCGACTTCAAATGGTCAGACCTGGACCAAATTGAAACGGGTCGAGCTTTCAAATTATAAAAGAATCATCAAAATTGGCTCATCCAGTCGAAAGTTCTGAATTAACAAAAAAATTAGACGAATTGAGAACCTACCTTTTTGGAGTCGGTTAAAAACTTGACGCCAACTTACTATAGACTATCTCCTCGCCAAATTTCATTTTTGTACGTCCTGCGGCTTTCGAAATTTCTTAGCATACATGTAAGTAGTTTTTTCTTGAAAACTCTGGTTTAATTTAATAATCCCCTGTTACCAAGTCGGGATAATCTCGCTCGGTCCGAGGTTCGAAATTGTGAAGTAAGCCAAGGTTCCGCGTCGGCTGCGTCGAGTCACGTAGCGACACTAGCTTCGTATTTATAGATTTGTGTCAAATTGTTGTATACATAGCTGGTTTATTATGGGATATACTGGCATTCGTAAATACCACAACTTCTAATGGATCTGATACAAGCCGAAATTCCATTTGTTAATTTAAAGTCTTATCGACTACGTGGTAGCTACTAAGTAGCATTAAACAAAAACTGCAGGTACTTACTCCTACTCTATAAAAAGTTCTTAAATATCTTACAATAGTTGTAACCCGCCACTTCGCCTGCGTAAAATTTCGTTAATAAATTTTAGCGTTATGACATTGGTCAATGTGTAGTGACTTCTGCAAGGCTGTTTGTTATTTACCATCAGGCAAGCAGTTCTTGCTAACGTGAGTCAACGAAATTAGGGCATTTCTTTGAGTAGGCCATCCATAAGTTATGTCACACGAATTTTACTATTATTTAAGTACCCCTTGTTTTTGTCACATTTTCGAAACCCTCTCCCCCCTTTATGGGATTCCAGCAGTTGTTATAACTGCAGCAGTTGTATATCATCCGTATTGAGGAAGGAAACATCATTTTATTTTCATGTGCATCATTATTACTGTTATTTATTATCATAGGTTCATCGTTCTAGGCCTAGTTCCCTGCATGAATTAATGATATTAATAACTCTGTTATTCGAATTACAGAACAGATATAAAGAGCAATGAATCGCTTAAAGCGTAGAGAGGAGTGAAGTAGCAGATATCGGTTGAATGAAGGAATAAGAGAAGTGCATAACCAATGTGATTGATAGGTTTGGTAAAACTGGGACCAAATCCGGACGTAAACGATCTTTTCTATTGAAAGATAACACTAGTAGATAGGTAGGAGATATAGTTACAAAAATGTATATTGGTGGGTCACCAATCTATCACCCTGACATCACATCAGACTTACCTAACCTAGCGTTCGACTGAAATGCCAACCACTGATTAGGCTACGACCTCCTCTTTTGTTTCGTAAACGATCTTTTCTATTGAAAGATAACACTAGTAGATAGGTAGGAGATATAGTTACAAAAATGTATATTGGTGGGAAGCGTTTCGCCTCTCAATTTCCCCCTCATCGATGTGAAGTGTCCGAAGACGTGCGATTTGAAAGGAATTTACTATCTCCGCACAACATCTCTGTGCCAGCTCTGTTTTCGAAGTACGATTTCCTAATACCTTAAGCTATATAAGGACCCGATTAATCAGTCACTTTGTGATATTAATCGTAATTAGGGGTAGCGCCGTGCTGGTATCCGAATTGGGCCGGCACGTCCGGGTACCAGCACCTCATTCTCAGATGTCATATAGTACTAGGGTAACCAAAAAGCTTTTTGGGGGTTTATATTCTGAGTATTATAGTATCAAGACTCTCTCCCCACACTCCTCCTCCTCAACACACATCCTCTGCAATCTAAGTGGACTCTGGTACCAGACCGGGATAACATATTACTAATCTAACAAGTAACACGGTAAAACACAGACCTGACACATGTTCTATTGGTCGACCGAGATCTTCTAGCCTCTTCTAGAGCTTGGGTCTCGGTGCGGGCCATGATTGCAAATTTTTAATAGCATTATTCGCTCGTGCGTCGTATCACCATGAAACCCTCGTTATAAAACTTCCGTGATTTTACAAACATCAAGGCATAACGATCTCTTTTATAAAGATTTGCAGTTATCATCATCATCGGCATATTGCAGTCCACTACTGGATATAGGCTTGCCCCAAATCGCACCATATCACCCAGTCTTCGTTTGACGCATTCAACATCTGCCAGCGACCTGTCGCAAGGCTTAGTCAACCATATCAATAGATGAATTCGCTAAAATGACTCCAGTTAAACCTCCTACAGCGGGAACAATTGGTGTGGGCGTATACCCTTAAGTATTATTCAGATTATATTTGGCTTCATCCATTCGCCTTATATACTTATAACAAACACGTTTTTGGCTGGCCCATTGGCGCAGTGGGCAGTGACTCTGCCTTCTGCTCCGGGGGGGAGCCAGACAAAGCTCAAAGTGTTTGTACATTTTTGACCTTGAAGTCTATAAAGTTCGTTGGGAGTTGATACTCACAGAGTGCGAGTGGTCGTTTTTTTTGTTATCACCACAATCTTCCTATGTTCTATCATTCTTTAAACTTTGAACAGGCCAGGCGGGTAAAGAGACGTCATTGAACCAAGTCATTCGCCTAGCTATTCAGTAAGAAAGTAACAAGGAATTAACCTTTAAAAATTCACACATGTTGATTTACGTAATTTAAAGGATAAAGCCGTATAAATCGCATTTCCCATATACTCACCATACCTACTTTGCAGAACAAACTCGCCTCCATCTCCAACAGCGTAAGTAACTAATTCCATTCCTATCAACGAGCTTTTGAGCATTTGCATTCAGTGTTCTGTGTTGTAGCGGTATAACTATAAAAGATTTTCTTTTCGTAATTTGAAACTGCCTGAATGGGAAAGTATCTACATGTTGTAATCGCTCGCTTCACAAATAAAAAAAAATCACTGAACTAAGCGATTAAAGCCAACTGGATAAGCTTGAGCGGTTGCAGAACACGACAATAACGGCAACGACGATCGAAAATAACGATAAAAACCATAATAACGGTAATAACGGTGATAACGATAATAACGATAATAATGATAATGACGGTAATAACCATCGAAAATAACGATAAAAACGATAATAACGATAATAACGGTGATAACGGTAATAACTATAATAATGATAATAAAGATAACAAGGATAATAACGATAATAACGATCATAACGGTAATAACGGTAATAACGATAATATTGATAATAACGGTACTAGACCGGGATAACGGTATCGATATCCCGGTCGGTATCCCGGTCTAATACCAGGGTCCGCTTAAATTCTAGGCAGAACGAGATGAGAAACATATGTAACTACATATTTTTATATTTAAAGTCCATACACTGAATATTATTCGCATAAATCAACGCAACACAATATGGCACTCGTATCGAGCTCGTATAACACGTCAAGTGTCAAAATGCACACTTGTCACTTTCCATTTGGCGTTCAATTTCCTACACGCTCATATTTTTCAACTAGACTATCATTCAGTCCACTCTATCCATATATTTAAAAGCTTTAGACTTGATATCATTCTTATATACATGGCATGATATGTATGTTTTTTATATATTTTTGGGGCCTTTAAAAATACTCTTTAGGAATTAACAAGGCCTGATATTACTGTCAGGACCGAAAATTTTCTTCCATCCAATTTCATCTTAAGAGCAGTCTTAAAAGCGATCTTATTTCATTTTATCTTTAAAAAGTTAAAATTAAAATACGAATTCAGAAAACGTCTGAAGTAACTTATAGTGGTGTAGACTATCTTAATGTTATGCGTCCCAGAGGTATTTTAAAAATCATCAAGTTATCTGAAGACGTTGCAAGTTTGCTTGCTACTTCTCTAGGGAAATATATGGCCAGATAAAAGCACAATGCTTGGTTTTCCTTTGTGATACTAAGATATACAAATAATTTTATCTTTATGCATTTGAAAAAGACGTGCTTAAAAGGTTGCTTTGTTGGATTGTGGATTGCTCGTGGTGGCATATTGTGCAAGCACTAAAAAATTTCAACTTCCATTATGTTGGGGGTGTCTGAAAATTTTAATTCAATGTTATTTAACTAGCATACCCGGCAGAAGTTGTCTTGCCCAATTTTGGCTCGTCTGCTATTAGCCAATTAAACAATGTTCTTTCCCATAAACGTGAGACTGGTCGAACTTTTTATAGGAATAATAATTTTACATAGGACGTCAGTTAAAAGGTCTAGGAGTAAAGTTATATATTTATAATATTCTGAACTAGGGTCAATATTTAATTTCGTGTAAATTGGGCACTTTATTACAAAATTACAAAACCTCTTTAATTGCAGCAATTTTTTGTATATAGTAGACAGTTTAGAGTGCAAAGATTCTAAACAAGGTAATGGCCTTCTCCCGGTAGCCCTATCTGTAAAGATATGGAGCGCCAAATTTTAAAGCGCCACGGTAATGATATTATTGGTTGATAATAACATCATAGCATGGTAGTGACCACGTTGAAACAATAACAAAACGTAATGACTGCCACGGTAAGGACAAAAACTAGAATTCCGGCATTTAAGCTTAAATGTTTAAAGTTGGTTCAATACATTCCCCCAAACTACGCCTAAATCATTAAGTAAGTTACTACATGAAAGTTAATTCATAGTAAATATCTAAAACCTTAACTTGAAATAACTCCCACAAGAAATACTTTGGACGAATCCACGATATTTATCTTCATAAATTCATTAAAGATATGTGCATTTACAGTAGCAACTTGCATTCTCATAGGTAACTGAGTGTGTGACAGCGATGGGATGTATAGACTAATGGACTGAGGTTTCTATAGACCGATATGATTCGTAAAAGCAAGGGACACGGTGAGGACAGTACCGAGTGGACGAAAATTATAGACATTTTATTTGGTATTATAGAAGACGCAATATAATTTGGTGGGAGTGGCAACGAACTATTAATTGTATTTAATAGTATCGGAGACTATATTTTTTGTCAAAATTTAGATTTGTGACATGCTTGGTAATGATATTTGTAGCCTTTGGAGTCATTTTGAGAATATTAAAAAAACTGAAATAATATTAAAAGATCCGACTTTATTTAGTTCAAAACGACATCAAGAAATGGAATTAACACGAGATTATTTTTTTTGACTTTTCCTTTTTTTCTTTTCTTTTATACCTATTCTAAAATAAGGAGAATGAAACAAAACAAACAAAATTTAAAATGTTACAGCGGTTTTCGAAATTTACCGACACTAACGAATACATAGATACAGTTGTTAATTTCTAATCGAGTATACCGTTTGTCTCTTGTCAAATAAAATATACTATTTGTTATTTAACACTGCTCCTGTCATTTCCTTTGCTCGAAGCTACTTTGAATAATACAAGAACTCGTTGTTAAATCTTTAACTTTGTATTCCAGCAGGGAAATGGCTAAGTTCCAGCAGTAAGGATACATTGTCAGCGCTCCGCGTTAATTTTTAAAATGTTCACAGCGGACTTGTTTTGAATTCATTCTGAATCTGACAAGATTTAAATCTCTGCAGAGGAAAAGTTGTGTAGAAATTTTGTTAACTATTTTCTGCGGCGACACCGGAAATTTTACCAAAAACCACTTAAAAACTTAACTTAATTGAATTTACAAAGTTATCGTATTTAATTAAGTTTTTATCTTATTGAAGTGAAACCTGTGTGGGCAGGTTGTTCATGGGATGTAAATTCACGTCGCCGTCGTTTTTCGACATTCGCCATGGCGACGTCGCCAGTTACGTAGCGATTGATACGTGCAGTCGCCAATGGAGTAGCCAGTAGTAGCTTCTAATTTGGCAACGTCGCCAACCTATCGCCAAGTCCTAAATGTTAATAAGAATTGTTTTGGTACGTTGCTGGCCATGTCGCCATAGCGTCTCGTTGAAGTAGGAATCTAGTCGTTATCGAGGTGGTCAAATGACTTACGTAGTTTGTTTATATTCTTAAGTTTTCATTCTGCTGGCAGTCCTCATGACTGCTTTGTTTTTCTTTATTATATTAAATAAATTAAAGACATACCGACACATGGAGTTTCTGATTTTACGTATTGCACTTACCTGAAAAAGAAAAAAGGATTAATAACATAAGTCTAATGTTGATGACAGTTTTTACAAGAGGTTATTGCTTAATCAGTGTTCGCGATTTGAGTCGAACGTTACGTTAAGCAGTTCTTGCCGCGACCGGGTGATTGATGGGTGACCCATTTTAACACGAGGATGACGTCAAACGGCAGTCGGCCATTCTACACAGCCACATCCTCTGCAATTTAAGTGGACCCTGGTAACAGACTGGGATAACGCTAGGAAGAAGAAAATTTTTAAAAGACAATTTACAGTTGCAAGCTCCTGTGTTACCGAACCGATACGACTTGTGGACCTTTACGAAAAGATAATACTTATTCCTCAAAGGCCGGCAACGCATTTGCGAGCCTTCTGGTGGTGCAGTTGTCCAAGGGCGTCGGTTAGACCGCCTGCCCGTTTGCCTCTTGTTATATAAAAAAACCGTATTAGATGATATTCAAATATTATTTATGGATCAGCGGACACGGCCTACGTAATACGTTGTCCTGCCCGAATAACAGTACGAACTCCATCAACTGGAAGTATTCCCAAGATGCGATCAACTCTGCATTTTTAAATTTTATTTTGAGTTTTCCCAGTAATATTGCGATTAAAACAACAAAACTAGTGTCAAATAGGCCCAGCCGTTTTCGATTTATAGCGACAAGCTTGACTAATTTACGGACACATACCGACAGCAGCGCCCCTTACCAGGACCGATTTTTCTGCAAATTTACAAAACCCCTTGGAAAATGCACAGAAAATTTTATCAAAATCGGTTCAGTAGCTTAAAAGGAGTAGAGTTACAAAGACTTGTACAGTAGATTTACATATGTTTATACAGAGTGGATAAACCGTTATCATATTTTCTATGTACATATAACACAATGGCTAAAATGCAATAAATAATGGAGTCATGACAGGATGAAATACTGGGCGACATCGCAAGCTGTCCTCTGGGGTTTGTTCGTACGTAAATAGCATAATAAATTATCTTTCTTTATTAAAAAAAAAGACTTCGGATTGTAAGGACGGGACTAAATTTAAACGGGACTAAACGGGTCATTCCTTCTGTATTTGAAGCATCATAATTTTTTTTTTGCTTCTAATGGGGCCCGCACAGCGGATGCACTTCGACCCGGCCGGATCTTTTGTACTCGCCCCGTCCCTTATTCCATCAGCTACAGGGCCTCAAAGATCCAGACGATAAGTTCCAGGATCTGAAGGAACCGTAGTCTTCTGACCTAGGGTAGGCCACGTCAAAGAGATTCATTCTCATTCTACTCACTCGCACAACAAGTGCCCCATCGTTTCTGTTTCTTCATGACAGGCCCTGCAAAAAGCAATGTCGGATAAAGCCAATCGAAACAGAGTCGCCCTCGTTCAATAGTGACCGGTAAAAACTGCCACCACGTATCTTAACTGTTTTCTACTTAAGCGTAAAATGCTCTTGCAGAAACTAGTCTTTAATTTGATTTTAAGCATCATAATTAAAAAAGAATCATTAAAATCAGTACATCCGGTTGAATTTTCTGAAGTAACGAAAATAAAAATATGCAGTCGAATTGAGAGAGCCTCCTCCTTTTTGAAGTCGGTTTAAAATGACAAAAGAAAGAAAAAAAATGTTAAGGTAATAATTGTTTGTAATAAATAAGTAATCCTTAATTCTTTATTATTATTATAAATTTGAAAGTAATCCTGTCTGTTACGTCTTCACGCTTAAACCGCTCAACCGATTTTGACCAATTTCGGTATAAAGATAGATTGGAGCTTGTAGAAAAACATAGTAGTAGGGGAGATTTGGAAATATATATCTTTTAATGTAACTAGGGGTAAATGGGCAGTTTCACATTACTGACTACCGCTATATGGACAGCTGCATTTCTGAAAAGTATGCGTATGCGTTGCCGGCATTTTAGAAATGAGTAGACTCTTGTTTGTATGTTCCTAAGTTGTATCGAAATTGGACAAACTTTTTGGATTCAAACGCGAACGTCGTAAGTTTTGTTTACTGTAGCCCTCATTCACACTAGAGTTAAAAAAACGTTGCGTTAAATTTCGGCTTTGGCGCTTTTTTAAGGTCGTCGATACGAAAATATACCGTATTCGTATATACATAGCGTGCTCGAAAAAGCGTCACATTATAAAACCGCTGTCGTATGAACATAAACTTGAGAATCCATGTGTTCTATTTGAACGCTTTTTTAACGCGCGTGAAAAAAGCTTTCGTGCGAATGAGGGCTAAGTGAAAGAGTACCGTGGAATATTAAAATATACACTTAAGGGCAAAGTGGGTTTATTTTTCATATAAATGTGATTTATGTTAAATTTTATATAATATGTCATACGTGGGTTTATCTCACACCTGGTACAAACATCGACAGTCGAGTCACGTTTTGTATAGAATGAGCTTTATGCTTAGATTATACGGCAAAAAAACATTAAACATGACAAGAAATATATTTTACAATTATAAACTTATTCCTTATTATATATCCTACTAATATTATAAACGCGAAAGTTTGTACCCATGGATGTATGGATGTATGTATGTCTGACGCTCTTTCACGGAAAAACTACAGAATGGATTATAATAAAACTTTACAATAACATAGTTTATACATCAGAATAACATATAGGCCATAAATGATACAGATATTGTGTCAGTTATACAAGATGTAACGATAAACTTGAACGTAACGATAAATGTCAAGTAAGTAAGAGAAAATTTTGCCATCTGCGAGCTATTCTAGCGTGCGCTGCAAAAACCGTTAGAGTTACCCGTATATAGTGTATGAAGGAAAGTTGTATTTTAAATAGTTGTACAACAAAAAAGCCCGCACTGATTTTATCTTATACAAATATATAAAGCTGAAGAGTTTGTATGTTTCTTTGAACGCGCTAATCTCGGAAACTACTGGTACGATTTCAAAAAATCTTTCACTGATAGATAGCCCATTTATCGAAGAAGTCTATAGGCTATATAGCATCACGTTGAAATGGAATCTATTTTTTCACCTAATTTTATGCGGTAGTAGCCGCGGGGTACGGTTAGTGCGAAATAAGTCGTCGGTTACGGGATATATATGAAGAAAACACGAAAAGAAGATAAATTCATAAGTGTTCGATAGCTTGACCGTAGAAGCCAAACTGAAGTACGTGTAAGGTGCTCCGTTGAGGAGGTGGTAATCAGTGGTCGGCATTTGAGGCGATCGCTATGTTAAGTAACTCTTACAACGGCTCGGTGATAAATGGGTAAACAATCCAATCCTCCTCCGTGATTCCGTGATTCGGAAGGCACATAAAACAGTGGGACCCGATTAATGTCAATGAGTGATGTTCGTCGTAAGATTGGGATTCCGTGGATGACGTTAGACGGCAGTTGGTCATCTTAATGCAACCCACAGCCACATCCTCTGCAATTTAAGCGGACCCTGCTACTTGACCGGGATACGCTAGAGAGAATAAATAGACGTAGGGTGCTCCATTCCAACTCAGACCCCGCTAGGATATTTTCTGAGGTTCAAACCACAGTTAAATTTTATAAACTTACCTTATTTCTCCAGTCTTCAGTCTAGATTAAAAAAAGCCGAAAGCGAATAAAGAATTTCGTCGAAGCCGTCTCTAACAGCGAGAGGATTTCGCGACTTTACAAATTCAGTATTTGCACGGAGAAAATAAACCTACTTTAAAGGAGAATGGAAGATTTTTAGCGCTAGACGATTTTCTGTTCCAATTGTTGACAGTTCTTCACATATTGAACAATTTCCGGCAACTCTCTCAACGTAAACTTCTCGAGTGTTACGAGATTTTAGTGGGACTATTTTAGTGGGAGGATGGTTTCGCCGTATAAACTGTATATTTTTTTTAAGTTACAATGGAAAATGAGCAGGTAACAGGCCAGCTATGTGCCTACTAACGCCCATGGACATCTGCACGAACAGGGGGCAAGCAGATGCGTTGCCAGCTTTTAATGATGAGTTAGGCCATCGTGAAGTCTCACAAATTTGAACGAAACACGACAATAATACCATCACTTGACGTGACATCGTTGCCGCCACTTCATGCCGATCTTACGTAAGAAAGGGATACTGGTACCCCAACGCGCCGACCCATTTCGGCTACAACAATGGCGCTACCTCTTATTATATAGACTTCTTCTTCTTCTTCCTAGCGTTATGCCGGTCTAGTGACAGGGTTCACTTGGAGCTCGTTGAGATGACTGACGTCATCCCAGTAACCATCTTGTTTGCATATAACAGCTTTTTGTGTATAATAGGCGTCTGTTACCTTTAACACAGGCATTAAGTTGTCTACCTTAGGATCAAACGTCCGTGTGTCATATAGTCCTATATATTTACAAACGTCCGTGATCATTATGGGATTTCAAAAACCAATAACGTAGATTTTTGAGCTAATATGTTCTACTTCACTATACAGCTTTGTATAAACAGCTGGTGTTTTAAATATATTTAGGTTGTCACTGAACTCAACAGTTCAATTAGTATTAATAGTTTAATCAAGTGTGTCTATCCACTGGCCTCTGACCCGTCAAGGGCGAGGTGCACCCTTTGATAGAGGAAGTTTCGTTTGTGATGCCTTCTGAACATCTTCCGCCTGGACATGGATTACCTTGATAAGCCTGGAAGTTTTTAAACAGACTTCGGACTCAAGTTAATGAAATTCTTCAGCTGTATATAATAGTAAAAGTATAGATTTCGACTACGTGCTTTTAAATGCTTCAATTGTTTTACCTTTGGATTCACCGCGTGGTTCCAATGCGTTGCAGAGGAAGGAAACAAAAGATTGTTTAGGTCTTGCATATGTATCTTCCATATGTCACCAGCGCGTGTTCTCTGTTTTCGGTCACGTAATGAGAAAGCGACAATAACGTAGAAAAACTGGTTATTACGGGTTGTGGGTTTTAATGGGGAGTTCCAATCTCTTTAGTGATTTTAATTTTAAGTCGACTGTATATAAAATTAAGGCTTTACTGGGCCCTAAATCTCCCCTAAATGCACTTGCCGGTAGTCGCGACGGGAAATACTGTTACCAAGATGTAAGGGAGTAAGAAGGCAGCTGAAAAAGGTAATAGAAGTACGCAATGACCTGCAAGGCTGTAGTCCAGGCACGTGGGCTGACTGCGGTGGTGTCCGGAGCTAAGAGAAAGTCCTGAGTGTTTGCGAGTCTCGGTCGTAATGGGACGATGGCATCGGCTTCGAATAAATCGGTACGCTGACTTGACAACAAACTGTCCAAGGCAACAGACCTGAAGTACGTAGGGACGTGGAAGTAGTAAGGCAAGGAGACCACCGTTAAGTGCGTAGAGAATATTAAATCTAATTTGAAACCCAACCATCAACCACGGCACCAACGCCGACAAGATGGTCGGATCAGGTGACAAGCCCAAACAATCACAAATTTTACACCATTGCAAGAATGGCTAGTAACAGGAGCCATTAGAAAAAATATACCCACTCGAAACTGGAATTACACCAGGACCACGATCTTCAGCAATGAAGGAACGACCGGAGAGAGAGATCTTGCAACTTAGGTGTAGGTTTTTGAGGGCTTCTTTACGTGCACACTTTACTATCAGTGTTACCTACCCTGTCCGGCCATATTGGATATGATCCTACCACGACTTCAGTGATCATTTAATGAGATATCCTGTAAATTATTTGTAGATTAAATTATTTTCAGGGCATGAAAGCCCACAAAATAGACACCTATTAGATTAATACGTTTATACAAGCGATTTCAATTAATATCAGCTTAATCCGAGCGTGGTTCCATTGAAATCCACTGAATTATATAGATTGCAGCCAAATGTTGACAGAATTGTTTCATTATGAACAGACAACAAGCGGGAATAGATGTATATATGAAGCAGTTACGTCTATAATTGATTTTATTTATAAAACCCTTATTTCATAGCTTTCTTTTCTGGTTTAAGAAATTTCTAAAGAAATATTAGAAGAAAAGCATGAACTTATTTAATTGTTATGTAATGAGGATATATACAATTGCAGTATATGAAGGTACACAGATGTGTTTCTGATTTGTCCAAAAATTTTCTAGCAAACAGCCCGGTCTCTTAGACATGGGGGTAAAAATCAAGATGAAATTCAGCATCGGATATTTTATTGATTGCCCAATGGCGCCGTTGGCAGTGAGCCTGACTTACATTCCGTGGGTTGTAGTTCGATTTCCGCCTCAAGTCTGAGGGTATATTTATATTAATATATAATCTATACTAATCTAAAAATATGGAGAGTTTGTTTGTTTGCTTGAATACTCTAATATCAGGAAATACGAAAAATTATTTGTGATAGATAGTCCATTTATCAAGAAAGGCTATAGGCTATATATCATCACGCATAATTTTTTCACCTAATTAATGTGGATGAAGTAGCGGGGAACAACTAGTGTATTTATATATATACAAAAATATTTGTTTATCATTTACGGGCGACCATTTGTTTATTATAGTTCTATATATTTATTTATAATTATTTCATATGCGATTTACCCGACCTGTTTAAGAGGGGTTTATAATATTTTTTATAAAAACAGTAAAGAAATGCAGTAGGAATAAAGTGGGTTATTAAGAGACATATTGGAGTAGAGATTTCATTTAGCGCGTCTTATTGGAAATTCCGTACATAGTTGGGGCGGCCGGCGTTCCACTACCCGCATAGTAATGAGAAACCGTACCTACGTTGTTAGAACCCGTATCCTTATTAAGGGATCTACCTTCCTTTAGCTCGATGATGTCCATTGCTGGACTGGATAGGCCTCAGCAGTTTACCCCAATTATGTAGTTATTCCACCTTTGTAGGAGGCCTTCTAGGTCGTCCGCGTCGTCTACCAGCACGAGGACGCCATTCTCACTCCCTATCGGTGATTGGTTCTTGGAGCTATATGACCTGCTCATTGCCACTTCAACCAGCCAATTTTGAGAACAATGTCGGTGACCTTAATACATTAGCGGATCTCTCATTCATTAGAAAATAATTTTACTATTTCCTAATGAATGAGGAGAGAGAAGAGAGAAAAATCGTAAGTCAAAAACTCCTAAAAGAACCTTATTACCATAAGGTGTAGACGGTTAAATTAAAATTTGTACCAGGTATTTGGCTCGATCATAAACCCGGCCGTCCTTTCTAGTATTCATTCATACACTATTCTAGTATTCATCAAAATATATTATTTCATTGGAAAAAAAATTTACACAAGCGACCACTCTATGGAGTTTGAAGTAAAAAGACATTTTCTAGATTCACTTCGCCAATGATTTTATAAGACCACCTATGAAGTATGAATGCACGCCCGTAAATGATTATTCAAACCAATATAGACCTTAATACTACATAGTATAACGTTGAATTTTGCTTACGTACTAGTTTCCTGCAGTGGGTAAGCAATTTTCAGATTTGTTGACATTCATAAAGAATTTTATTAGCTGGACAACTCGAAAATGCATTGAGCCGTCACGAGGGAAAATAAATTGCCTTTTTTTAGCAATATATAAATGAAATCGAAGTATTGGTCTGTAATCTACATATACAAAACAATTAAATTCGTCAAATATTTATCGCAGGTATATAGTTTAACATATTGGAGATAGTTATATTCTAGATAACAGTGCGTTGGCTTATTATATGATTAGTTCGATGTTACTAAACAGTTTTACAGCATCGTTAAGGTAGTGCCGGTAAGGGAGGTCGAAGGCTCTTAACAGTATCCTCTCCATTCACCGTCAAATATTTATCGCAGGTATATAGTTTAACATATTGGAGATAGTTATATTCTAGATAACAGTGCGTTGGCTTATGCCTTCTGGTCGTGCAGATGTCCATGGGCGCCGGTAGGCACTTCGGTGCGTGCTGCCTGCTCGTCTGCCTCCTTGTAACATAAAAAAAAATCTTCTTCCTAGCGTTATCCCGGTTAAGTATTAGGGTCGGCTTAGATTGCAGAGGTTGTGGCTGTGGGGCCAGTTAAGATGACCGATTGCCTTCTGACGTCATCCTCAATACACGGTTTAATACCCCAACGGCGGTGGGGTTTGAACCGGGTACCTTGTGGATCGAGAATAATAACAAAATTAATCGAACCGGGTATTATTATTACTATTTAGAGTCTATTTTCTCCCATTGCAGGGCAAAGGCCTCCCTACCCTCCTTCCATAAGGGGGGTTCCGTATGTGTTACTCGATAAAGGTATATATTAGTTCAAAAGTTGTGCGATTGCGTTCAAAATATGTAACTATTGAATTTTTAGAATGCTTTTCAAGTCACTCTAAAGTTTTATCTGATAGTTTGAAAATCATTGGAGGTGGGGAGCAGTTTTCGAGTTTTAACTCGACGCGAACTCGAAGCGACGAAAGACTAACAAATAACAATTGATTTATACATACCCCTGCCTTCGGCTCCGGGGGTCGTAGTTCCGATTACCGCCTCGTGTCTGGGTGTATTATCTATATGTATGTATTTATATATTTCTACAAAAAAATATATTTGTGTATAACAGGCTACCTTATAACACAGGCATTAAGGTTTACGTCTCTTTGTCATTCACGTGGTATATATAACTTGGTTTTCTTTTTGTTTAAAAATAATTTATTCTTTCCTTCCTTACTCACTGAGTTGGAACCCCCTTACAGTTTCACTATGTACGAAGCCTGTCCGCTCATGTCTAACTTTCACAATGGTGAACAGAAATGGTCGAAATTTGGTACATGGATGGATGCATGGATTTTATTTTTGGCATCATAAAGGGACGCGTAGAGCTATAAGTTGAAATTAATATCAAATACTGAAGTCCCTTAAAGCGGTCCTTCAAAGTTGTTTTATATACGCATAATCCTCTAAAACGAAGTTTACTTGAACTTTACAAGTATGCGAGCTGAGGTCTAAAACTGATCAAAAACATACTGGCTGAAAATAAAAATCGATAGAATAAATGCGAAAAGAAAAACAAATGGCGCACATTTTAAATCATATGCACATCGTAAAACTACACATTTAGCCACCTTCAGCTTTATGCATTAGTATAGATTAATTAATATAATTTGATGTATATAAATGTACGAAGTACATAATTACAAATAATTATTCATTTAAATTAATTTATTGTAATCCATCATATTCTTAATTATACTCTACACGTTAATGGAACAGGAATTGGTGGGAGAAGTCAACAGCTCGCCCTGGAATTTTCCAAATCAATTAATTGCTTAAGAGACCAAGTAAATACCCATGAGGTATACATTTTATGTGCTGGCACAGACGGGATAGATGGAGCTATCGTCTTAGCCCCACCAAGTTTTTTCTAATTTCTTACCATATTTATTCTTTTCCAACGAAGAGTGCTCTAGACGCGGCCCCCAGAGATGCAGAGCCTGTGGGCTCCACCTGCGAAATAATAAAAAGGCCATATGAACCTTCTGATTGTTTAATTTAATTAGCCTATTGTATCCCACAGATGGGTCTTCCCTTTCTTGATCCATATTTCTCTTTCCTGGGCCAATCTAATCCACAACTTCACAGCAAAGGTATCCAAATCGTCGCGCCACCTCTTCCTCGGCCTGCCGGGTCGTCGGCGGCTGGGAACGCATTTCCGAACTGTCTTTTTTAACAGCATTTAACTACAGAACGTAAGGCCACATTTGTATCTAGTTTTAAGAGAATTTGGTCAAAAATTAAGTACCTATTTTTATTACATAATAATAACAAGAATCGAGTACCGAGTACCCTCCTTAAGTATTCTAAGTGTCAAGTGTGTTACCCGGCAATCATTTCGAAATGTCCTCCTAACTCTGAGATACAGCTATTTTTGTCATTTTAACTCTAATAGGTTCTACAATTTAGGGATAACTTTAACCTTTATTATTATTTCTTGGATGGGTCACCTCTGAACAACCACCTCTTCTATGGCTATATTTAACCTTAGCTCAACACATTTATTTTGTGCTCTACAGTAACCAAAAAATGAAACTCCTAGTTATCTTCCTTCTGGGCCAGTCTAATTTTAAGGTCAATGTTAACCATAACTCAATGATGTATTTTAAGGTCAAAGTTATCCATAACATATAATATATTCCTTCTGGGCCCCTCGAAGACGAAAAGAGAAAGAAAGAGGAAGCAGATTTAGAAATGATCACTGTTTTGAGTGAAAAGGAGAAAATTAGGTTCACGCGTGATACTGGGACCAAGGGAAATAGGGACTCATTTCAAACCATATGAGTGATGTCCAACATTTTTTACACCGTTAAATACTTTAATTGTACTCGTATGTTATATAGTTACAACTTACAATACAAAACAGTTCATTTCCGTACCAATATAAATAAATAATTGAAATATATTTATTTTAGAAAACGTGTCTGTCATACTTGGATCTGTTCATATTTCAAAAAAATGTTTTTTCTTCCTAGTTTATTACAGGACGGACGGAGAAATATGCAAGACAACAAAAACAACTTGTGTCCTATCAACCGCAATAAAGTTTATCACACATACTTGTCAGAGGTCACTGATCTATAGCAAGTTATGATCAACTCAGCAATATATAGCTTTTACTACTTTTGTAATACCGAAGATATAGTGCTGACGTTTGTATAAAATACACAAGTGTTACATGGACATCATTAAATCGCAATAAACTTTTTACTTGGCACCAACATTTTTAATGAGCACATATGTTGTGTAATATTCGTTACATCTAATCTGAATAGTATTTATAAACAAGGAATAACTGAATTACTTTGCATAAATTCATTATTTAAATAAAGAAATTGCGTAATGCTAAATTCCTATGATATCTTTGTAGGCGCCATCTCTCTGTGAAAATGTTGCAGTTCCCAAAGTAGGCCGCAAAATCTAAACTATTCTTTGTAAAAGCCGCTCTGTTTTAGACCTCTTCGTGCTTGAGAGAGCCGCCTACATCAATTCATTCGTTTATCACAATGATTCAAAGTATGACAGACAGAATCTATGGCAGGCCTGGTGCCTTAAGCTTGACTGGTGAGACACTTACGATACTCGAGGACCTGATGTTTGATGATCATATATGACGAAAAAATGAAATTAAATGTAAATATCATATCACAAATATCAATCAACTACTACGTGAGATTAAGAGAAAGTTAAATAAATATGTATGGAATTCATGGATATATTATTGTGGACGCACGACGATGGTCCGTTTTCCCATCACAGTTTAGTCCTGGCTTAGGACAGGCAAAAATACCTATCACTCATCATATGTTCACTTATTTATTTAATACGTATGACCAAAAAATGAACGGAATATATGTAATTTTATGTATTATTTATAATATTATTTTGTGTTTACTTCCGACTGACAGCCGTCATTAAATCTCATTTATAGCTAACCAATTTTTTTACACTGGGGAATGCATTTACGGACTACCTTTTTTGACAAGCGAATTAACCACAGAATGTGAGGCCACGCTTTAACTAAGTTTAAGGAAGTTTGGTAAAAAGTTATGTACCAATTTTTATTACTTAATTGTAACAAGACAAGAGTATTGAGTACTGAATACTGAGTCCTTAAGTATTCTAAGTCTCTCACCAGCCAAAGACGCACATTCCAGAGGTCGGCAAACTTTTGGCAGGCAAGGGCCACATTGAAAAAGATTAGATGTACGCGGGCCACATTTAAGAAAATAATAATAATGTAGGCGAGCCGCACTTGTAAAATAGTTATTAATATCTAGCTATCTATTTATGTAGATAGATAAGCGATATTAAAAAAGCAAAATTTTAGTACATGTTTTGTTTTAATTAAATTATGTGTATAATAAAGAGTGCACAAATTCCTTTTAGTTCTTGATTACCAGCTGCTATAGCAGCACCTATTCCTGTTTCTGCACTAGTTCATTCTTTTACATTAGTAACAGTGGCAATTTATTTATTAATTCGATTTAATAATTTATTAATTGATATAATATTTTTCAAAGTTATTTTATTATTATCTGGTTTAACTATATTTATAGCTGGTATTTGTGTTAATTATGAATTTGATTAAAAAAAAATGTATTATCCATTTACAAAACCATCGCAGGCCGCAAAGAGAGTGGTTGCGGCCACTTGCGGCCCGCGGTGTACGCTTTGTCGACCGCTGGCCTATTCTATACCCGTCGCCACTGCATAGCAGATTGCGAAGCATTTTTTTAATTCACAGGATTTTTCGCTATAAAAACAGTAAGCCTAAAGGCTTGTAGCGGATATTCTTTAAATAAATTAAATCGGTATCATGTGACATTTGATTATGATATTGAAACGTCCGTTGTCGCGTCGCATTGGAACGGGAAGGAGTGAATAAACAGGCTTGTACTGATTGGATAAAGATCTAGGCGCAAGGGGACTTAACACCGACATGATGGTAGGTAGATCTAATGTAATTCTAAGAACGGATCTGCTTGGAAGAGATCACTAAATAGGTCAAGAGAAACCTGGAATTATTGCGAACTTAACTTTTGTTAGAACCCTAGTCATGCAAATTTTAATTACATAATGTAACGCTTCGATGATCACATACCTCGATTCGTTGAAGGTCAGAACGCAACAAGAAATCCAGGAATCTTCATTACGCCTCAATTTTTATATGATAAGAAGTATACCAGCAGGTGTGAATATTAGTTTAAGAAACTCCCTACAGCCTTAAATAGAATTTTAAGCTAGTAGGCTCGCACAAGGGATACGGGATTTTGAAAAATAAATATACTGCGTTCTTGAAGGGCCTTAATTCGTATCGTTTCGAAAACGCTAAAACCAACCAAGAAATTCCTTGTGAATAACGAAAAAAAATGTAGTGTTTATTGAAGTCAGGCGAGGCAAGAAATTTCTTATAAATAATGAAAAAAAATTGTAGTGTTTTTTGAGATCATGTGATGCAAGAAATTCCTTGTAAATAATGAAAAGAATTGTAAGATTTTTTTCGAAATTGCAATGTTATGGATGATGCAGGTCGTGGCTTAATCAGTTTTTGTTAAGGAAATTTATTTTTATTAAACTTAACATTACATTTTTCTGCTCTTTTAAAGACTCTTTCCAATATTGCATCATGCTCTGTTTCATTCTCTGCACATATCAACAATATATAATTACACCGGGAATGTCACCGAAGGCATTTTCATTATATTTTTGGAAAATTTCTGGTGCAACCGATAAGCCAAAAGGTAACCTATTAAATTTATAACAACCAAATGGACTATTAAATGTACATAAATGACTTGATTCTTCATCTTAACACTCTCGAAAGAACTTGGGACACAGGTCGACCATAGCAAAGAGAACTTATTCACGTGGGAAATCTTGGAAGAATCCAGCTTGGTGTGTTGGCATGGTGTGCATCTCCAGAGTATGGAGCACCTTGTGTCCCTCCTACCCTTAGACCTGTACTCGTGAGGATCTGATGCGGGCTACGGACGAAGCCGTCAACGTGGCTAAGTTTAGGATCGCGACCATTCTATTAGCTGCCGGCTCGAAAAGTGGCTAATTACTGGCCTTTAATAAGGCGTTTAGGCTAACGGGAAGTCTCACAAACCGAACGAAACGTGGCAGCAATACCATCACTTAACGTGACAGCATTGACGACACTTCACGCCGATCTTATGTAAGTAAGAGGTACTGGTACCCGGACGCGCCGGCTATATTCGGCTACAAGCATGGCTCTACCCCTAATTAGGAAGACAGGAGTAAGGGTAAAATAAGTTCTCAAATGACCTGTACCTCTTGGGAGAAGCGTTCAACAGCACCCCAACAAGCCCGCCGCGCCCGCCGGTAGGGGTGGGGGGGGGGGGGGGGGGGGGCCAAACGGACGGACGGACGGACACAGCGTAATTATAATGCTTCCTTGTAGTACCGCAGTACTACAAGGAAGATTAGTAGAACCCAAAAAAAGAGCATACTCATTACTTAAAGGCCGGCCACACATTTGCGAGCATTTTAGTGGTGCAATTGACTAGTGACATCGGTAGTCACTAATACATAATAACAGTTCTGTGCGCGAAGGTGTGGGAAGTTGGGTTAAAATGTGCAAAGATGGGCTAAAATGGGCAAAGCTGGACTAAGGTGGGCGAAGGTGTAAGGAGTATGTTCCAATCGTGCTTCGGAGCTGATAAACACATTTTTTTTAAAATATTATAAGGCGCGTCCAGGTACTAGTACCTCTTTCTCACATAATATCAGCGTGAAGTGGCGGCAATGCTGTCACGTCGAGCTATGGTATTGTCGTCGCGTTACCTTCGGTTTGTGAGTATTAAAATTTTATAAAATTAAATTCAATAATTTAAGGGACCTACGCCTCCATGTAATCCTGTAATAAAATATATGATACGTGTGCGTAAATGTTTAGGTGTGCGTGAGGTCTTGTTTTAATAATTTAGTATATTTCAAATGCATATTTTATACAAATATTGTCACTCGGACACTATCCTCTACAGACGATTTTTTTTTTAATATAACTACCGACGCCCAAGGACAACTGCAATACCAGGGGAATCGCAGATGTTATTTTTATGCGCATTATGTCAGGGAAGGTTTAAAAGAAAAGAAACAAAGGCAAACCCAAAAGAATATTAAAAAAAAACTAAGAGATGCAGAGTTGATCGCAACTTCAGAATACTTCCAATAGATGGCGTTCGTACCTAACCTCCTTCAGTCTAATCATAAATCGGGGAAGTCAACATCTACTAGATCCAATAGTATATATACAATATATAACTAATATATAAACATAATCCAATATATAACTTATACATAAGGCGAAATAAGTTAAATTAACCCGGCCACCGATGTTTAAGGGGGTAGAACGGGGAACATTTAAAAAAAAACCATCTTTCAACTCCAAATAGTGCGCCATGGAAAGAGCGATGCTAGGTATGATCCTGGTATATCTACCAGGATCTCAGCATTGGGATCCCGATAGGGTTCCCAATGCTGAGATCCGCGGAAGAACTGGCATAACCGGTATCGCTCGAAGAGCAGCTATTCTTAAGTGGCTTTGGGTATGACAGTTTGACATATTTTTTGTTTTTATTAATACTCAAACCTATGGCCGCCGTAGACCAGGTAGGCCGAGGAAGAGTTGGCGCGACTACATGGACGCCAATGTGCGAAAGGAATGGATTGGTTTAGCTCTGGATAAAGGAGGTCTAAGAGAGGGGAGGCCGTTGCCCAGCTCAAATCGGTTCAGTAGTTCATGAGATTAGCGCGTTCAAGCAAACAAACAAACTTTTCAGCTTTACATATCAGTATAGATATATGTATTCGGATCCAGTTCACACTTTTTTATCTTCTTCTACGTGTAGTATTCTTTTAGCATGAGACTCGTATCTAAAGAGGATATATTTTTGTATACAATAATGTAATAGTCATTCTTTAATATACAATTGTATACACAGTTGTGTTATGTAAGGACGGCTTTATTTCAATTTACATGTTTGTAACGCTGTACTTTGAAGTTGGGCACTTGGGGTCCATACGAGGCTGCGTGCGTCGCGATGGCATCACGATACGAACGAAGTACGCTTCAAACTTTGTCCTGAACGAGGCGGAGGCGATTCGTTAGTTAAATTATAAATGCACAGACAGACCGGATTAGTATTGAAATAGCTTAGTCCGTACGAGTTCCATGCGAGGGGATATAATTTCAATTCCACTCAAAATCCACCCGTAGACGAATCACAAATTACATTAAAATTGTTACCTTTGTTGAAGTGAAACTGCTTTTCTACTCAAATTTAATTAATTCTATTTTATTTTCCTTCATATTTAAGTTGATGCTTTCATGAGTGGTGTTCCGGGGAGCTGTTTGAATTAATACCAGCAACATGATGTTACCATCGGCCATTGTGATAGCATTCAAACTATCCGCAATCATGCAATCGGTACTATTTTAGGATAATTGCGCGAACGGACGAGTACAATTTTTTTGACATCTGTATATTAATACAAGAAGCGAAAATTTCGATAGCATTTTGCGGAAATAATATCGCGGACGGAGGAGTATGAAATATAACGCAATTATAATTTATACGATTCCTTCATATAAAATGAATTGTAGAAATATTAAATGCATTATCCTGGTCAAGTACCAGGGTCCGCTTAGATAGAAGAGGATGTGGCTGTGCGATTACCATCTAACGTCCTGGAACCCTTAGGATCTCTGCAACCTTACAACTAATCAAGGTGACATTAATCGGGTCCACTGTTTTACGTGCTTTCCGCAACACGGAGGACGTCGGATATTAAATATAAACCAGTGCTAAAATGGATCACCCATCTATCACCCGGTCGCAGCAAGAACTACTTAACCTAGCGAGCGACTCAAATGCCGACCACTGATTAGGCCATCGTGGCCTAATCAGTGGTTGGCTCCTCTATAAAAATATTAAATTATTGAAATAAAACCACACGCACACCAATGCCAAGCGATTTACACACACATTTATACATTTTACTATAAGTATTGCAAAGCGTTGTCATGACGACCGTATGTATATTATTTGTCAAATATATCAATGTTGTTGTAAAAGTAATCAAATACAACATATGGAGTTGAATAAGCACATGGAACGCAAATCTAAAGAATTGTGGCTGAATTTGTGTCATAATTGAATTTTCAGCACATTTGTCACATGTAACAATAAAATAAACTTTGACAAATACTAGTTCAGAAACGCCAACGAGAAATAAAGCGTAAAAGTTGTCGATATCTTCAGTACATTATCTTGGATCTTGAAGATACATTATAAAAATGTATCGTATCGACTCATGAATTGTAAACTTGCCGAAGTGTATTCGAAACAAGCTAAAGTGGAGAAATAAAGTGATGTTTAAAGAGTGCTGATGTTGGACGCGAGCTCGGCGAACTTTGTGGAAGTTTTGTGTTATCATTTCGCCTTTTATGTACAGTATTGCTTGTCTTGCGAAACATGGCATAGAATTTAATGAGGCTCGGATATAGGGGAAAAAATCAACCCGAGCTATTGGGGAGTGTATCATAAAACATTTCGCTTACATGGAATTGACTGGCCATATGGTCATGATAATGTTAAATACTCGTACATTTCAATGATAAACGACTAAAATAGTTAAAGACTGTGAGCGATGTGATATTATTAAATTAATTATCTAGTCAAAGTATTATTTTTACCTCTTTCTTACATAAGATCGGCGTGAAGTGGAGGCAATGCTGTCACGTCAAGTGATGGTATCGTTGTCGCGTTTCGTTCAGTTTGTGAGAGTTCCAGGTGGTCCAACTCCTCCATAAAGGCTGGATATGCCTCTGGGAGTCTCCTGATAGAGCATCGGTAGTCACTTAAAAGAACTGCCTGCATGTTTGCCACTTTTACCATAGAAAAAAAAGCAGTATTCTCTTTACCTAAAACATTAAAATACATGGGAACTTTAATTTAAATAGCCACTTACCTAAACCACGGGTATTTACTTCTGAACTACTAGTTACTGCGCTAATATTTTGGTAAACGTTTCTCAGCTTCCATCTAGAAGAGTTACAGCTAATCTATTCACAACTAGGAGCAAACTCCTTAATTCGGCTGTAGTTTTCTCCTGAGTAGAATTACTATCCCCTATTGACAACTCTACGTCACGAACGAAAAATCTCGTAATTTCTAATAAGAGGTACAGATGATCACATAAAATAATTATGAGACTATTTTCTCTTTGTTCTTACAGTATGAACCAATATCTCGATGATCATCCATGAATATAGATTAGATGAAGAACTCCAGAATGGAAACCTAATTCAAGCGAAGAGGATATATCAATTTTCCGACGTCTAACGATACCGTCTGGCCACAGCATTCCATTCCCCGATTAACTTACGTCTCTTTTCTCTTATTCTTTAATATTCTTAAGTGAACGTGGGCAATTTAACAAAGAGCCAAAAGAGAAAATCCCCAGTAATTTGTGGCAGTCATTCGGATACGAATGAAATGAACATTTTGGAACAATAAGTCCACGCAAATTACTTGACGGCTTTTATGTTGGATTGGCAAATTATCTCGGCTTCGTAATGTAGTTTTAAAAATTAAATTGGTTAAATGAGGACTGAATTTCTGTGGGGGCAACAAATTTAGAACAATTCTTCAGTAAGCCTTCTGGGCGCCTTTTTTATTTCAATACTAGCTTTGCTGGTTCTGTCCGGTTCTGGTTAATATACAGCTAATACTTTTTAACGATAATTTATTTGGCTTGTAGGTGTCGTTACAGAATATTTTTTTTATCAGTTTAACAAAAAACCCATAAATAATACGAGTCTAAAAGTCAATTTTAGAATCATATATGTATAAAAAAAAGCGAAAGGTGACCTATCCTAAAATCTTGAAAACTATGAGATGTAAAACATGCAATTTGGCAAGGAGGTAGTATATAGTTAGTAGACACCCGCTAAGAACAGAATTTGCACATAGCAGCATTTAAATGATCATTTCAGTACTCATGTAGTGTGGCCGAGGAGTTTGTGTAGCTGCGCAAAGTTTTATAGTACTTTGTAGTCTTCATGGACAAAAATCTACAAACACTTTGAGCTATGTCTGGCTCCGACATTATGATATGCCTTTTTGCTATCTTTATAATATGTAAAAGTCGTTTCACAACTTCAAACTATTTTTCGAAACTTATCTGGAAAAAGAATATTTAAGTTACTAATGTTTAATTTGATATATGAGCGAATCAATTTTGATTGGCCATCTAGTTGCTGGAGAACCAATGCTCTGCTTTCCTAGCCCCGGGCCACCACTCAGTTACTGCTTTACTCCACCTTTCATCACTTCGTCGGGCCAAGTGTCCTGCCCAGCTCCACTTGAGTTGCATTATTGTTTCACTGAAATCCAGAACTTTCGTTAAAATTAGGTGCACCTAAAAATCAGAATGTTATCTGACGACAGGAACTTGTACAATACGTAGGAGTCCCGGACGCGACGGCCCAATTCGGCTACAAGCATGGCACTACCTCTAATTAAGTGTCTATGTAAAGTCGGTCAAGAAATTAGTTTGACACGCAAAGGTCGAATATCGTATACACGTCAATGAGTTAAAAGGCTCATTTTTGCCTTTTATGCATTACGTTAACTTGTAACAATAGCCCTTACCAGAATATTATACTAAGTAGGAAATGTCATCTGAAACGGTAAAGCACTTTCTTGGTCGACTATAAATGCATCACCCTAAAAAGTGAACATGACATGAACGTGGTTTACGATATATTACGTACGAACCATGATATATAAACTTTTTGACTGGCCCGTTGGCGCAGTGGGCCTGCCCTGTCTTCCGTTTCGCGGGTCGTGCGTTCGAGTCCCGCCTCGAATCTGGGTGTATTATCTATATATTTCTTTAAAAAAAAATGATATTTGTGCATAACAGGCGTCTGTTACCTATAACATAGGCATATTAACTCGTCTTTCATCAGGGATACAGCCAGTCGCCAGTAATTCTACTGCGTAGAGTTTACATAAAATATGCATTTCAACGAACGACTACGATAATAGCGTGATAAAAGCGATGGCTGTATTTAAATCAAGGCGTGATTTCCTTGCGCTCAAACGTATGAGTTGCGTTAAGTATCAAATTTGTTTTAAATATTCATCGTTACGTTATCCCTGTCTACCTAAAAACCTCTCGCTTCATTGTTGGGTCAAGAGTCGGATACTGAAGGCGGTATTGCTTGGGGCCAGTTATCCAATATGACGAGGGAAAAACTTTTTATGAACTGCGAGTAGCGCTCTTCCACTATGCAGTGTTTATGCGATCCTAGTACAATTTGGCACGGTTCATACATAAATATATACAGGACTATATGACACACGGACGTCTGTTCCTAGGGTAGACAACTTAATGCCTGTGTTATAGCTAAGAGACGTCTGTTATACGCAAATATTTTTTTTAGAAATATATAAATACATACATATGGATAATACACCGTAATTTATCGATTATGAGCTTATTCCCTACAAAAACGTGGCAACTACGCCCGGGAACACAAAATTCGGAGAAAATACGCTCTAGTTCCACGCCATCAACCGTCGCCGGAATGCGTACGACGACCGTCGACAACCCTTCATACACGGTTGCACTCGTTTCGGTCCCCAAACTCTGTTTTGACCGGATAATAAGCTGAGCTTTCTTATCGTTAATAATTTCATCAACCTCCGGTAAGTCCTGAGGCCGTTCCTGCCGCGCAATATTAGGTGAAAAAAAGTGGATATAAGTGTCCCAGACGGGTATTCTTTTAGTTATGATTAACGTTTTAAATAGAGGTAGCACTACGCTTGCATTCAGGTACCAGTACCTTTTTCTCACATAAGATCGGCGTGAAGTGGCGGCAACTGCTGTCACTTCAAGTGATGGTATTGCTGTCGCGTTTCGTTCGATTTGTGACAGTTCTAGATGATCCAAATCCCTTTTTTATATTACAAGGGACAAACGAGAAAACACTAAGAGAGTCCGTTTTGAGATTGACAAAGCGCAACCCCGGAGCGGAAGGCGGGGTCACTGCCCACTGCGCCAACGGCCCAGTCCAATTAAATAATGGATAACCTATATTTAGATATATATACATTTTTTTTAATTAGTGTCCAAATATATGTGTGTGGGTGTGTGTATGTATGGGTGTGTGTGTGACTGAAATAAATTAAAAGTAAACTAAGAATGCGATAGAAAGTAAAAGGATGTTGCGGATCAAACCAGTTCTTGCTGTTGGCCTTTTTGGCCTTGACAGCGTCACCGGGAGTGGGGAGGGTGAGGATACAGAAAGACAGATGTCTCGACCCGGCTAGGGACGTACGCGTGAGGAACTCGTCGAACGCCGGCCCTGTTTATCCTGCGTGTCTCTGTATTTATACTCAAAGGAACAACTACCCTCATTTATGTATAAACTACATTATGCTATATATGTTGCTTATGTGAACTAAGATAGCGATAACAGTATAAATAGCCTTTTTCTTTTTGGCGTTTCAATGACAAACTGTAGATTAGGCCTTATGTCTTCGAAGCCCAAAGCCCAAAATGAGTAAAAGATTCATTTCCTGATCTGAGGTGATCATTAAGTCCTCCTGCGTGCAGGTATTAGAGCACGCAGGGCACGACATAAGGTGAGTCACGGATTGGATTTCACCGTATATACCTACCAGATCGGTGCCATCCGAAAATCTCCACCTGAACAAATTTTCCTTATTGTGAAGAATGCTTAAAGACTTCCAGACCTACCAAGGTAATCCACCTCCAGGCGGAAGAAATTAAACTCAACTCAACTTTAAGTGTCGTAGGGGTAATACATGTATTTATTTACATTTCTTTTCATTATCTATAGCTGGTGCATTAATGAGGTGCTACCATGCAATCCATTTGAAGGAAGGCGATTGGATGGGTCCTGTAACAATCTAAGGAGTCCAAACAGGGGATCAGCTCACACACCTATCCTCAGGTTGCTACCGCCCGAATATGATAAAGGTACAATTATACTTTTTTTATTTTCAAATATACAGCGTTGGCATATGAGCTGCTTTACCTATATATGTATGTTAACTTTCGCCATTGAATTTTATCGGATAATGCCTAATCGTTACAGCAGGATTTTTTCCATACTATTTGTATAATGTAAGCATTTAGCTTATCACTGTCTGTAAAGGCTATAGGGGTATACGGTGTTGATGAATTTTTTAGTGATTGTTTTAATGCATGATCTACATTATGTTTTAATGCATGATGACGTAGTTAGTAGTAATATATTTGGATCAGGTAAGTGGAGCTATCAACAGAGTCCAGTCCAGTTTCGTTGTCTTTGTCTTTGGGTCCGCTAGTTTTGTATGTAGTATCACTATTAAAACATTTTTCAGATTTTGAACCACGTCGAGCCAAGTCTGGTGAGCCCCTACCACAGGCGCGGAAGGTTCGGACCACAGTTCTCGCAGAAGGCCGAGTACCGGATTCGTCCATAACACAGTTACTGTTGCATTTTTGGGTTTTCATTACCTCGGATATACTATCCGTACATGATACAGGTATGCACAAATATCATTGATTAAGTAATCATTTTCTTATAAGTACATTAGAGCAGACCACATAGCATGAAGAATAGCACTTTGCTTATATATTTTCGTTTATAATTTAGTTAACTACATCAGTTGGAAACCTTACTGCTGTCAAGAGAGAGGAAAGACAGACAGAGATTGCATTCAAATAAGAGTGCCAGACGACGATCCCGTTCACCGATTCTCCTCCATCCGATGCTTGAACCTTACGAGGCCAGAATCCTTCCAGTCAAGAGGCTGCATAAAAAATAATACTACACCGGAAAGAGTAAGTCACAGAGAATATAAGTCTTTGTGTTATTTACCTAGAGGTTGTAATCGGTTCAAGGGTTAGAAATAACCCAACCTCAATCCTTATGGTGGATGGCTACCAGGTTTCCATACGTTAAAGAAAATAAACACCTCAAAGAGTAAATGACAAAAAATATAAGTTCTAATATGTGTTATTTACTTAATCACAATAAACACTAACAACGCCACTTTTGGCTGATTACGAAAGCGTAACGTCATAGACAGACGCCATTACTTTTGCCGCGTTTTGATTCGAAATTTAAATTTAGTTTCAAAAAGGTCGTTTTTCGCACAAACATCTACTCTTTCTGCAGAATTACATTTATTATCATTAAAGTAGATTATAATGTAGTCAAGGTAAATATTTGAACTTCAAATGGTTGGAAGAAAGAAAGAAAGAGAGAAAAAAATTATCCGTATAAAAAATATACAGTATACAAATATGCAATATAATAAGAATAACAATATAAACTTTATAGATAAAGACAGAGAGATCATAAAATGTATTTAAGAAACAACCGACAACTATGTTGAGGAGTTGGAAGTCAATTATATTACGTCATAAATTTCTATTTACTTTCCAATTGTCACGAAACTAAAGTTCTAAATAAAATGAAAGTAATAAAGTTTTTTATCATTTTTCTCATACAATTCTAAATTTATTTTGCATTTATTCCTCTAGATCACGACTGCCACGCCGCTATTCGATCTGTCTCATGTATACGGAAACTCTCTTCAAGCATTAAACGCTAAAGGTAGATTGTTTAAGAAGGGCTTACTTAAGTTCGAAGTATCAAATGGGATGATATGGCCACCAAGCTACAACACAAGCAGACATTTGTGTTTTCTGAACCAGCCTCCTCGTGAAACCAGGTGTCATGACATACGTGAGTAAATTTTACCGAAATAAGCCTTAAACGCCTGGCATGCACGTTACGGTGGACCGGACGGATTTTTCTGCAGGTTTTCCTGTGCTTTCCGACGTCACGGTAATGTGTATAGGGTACACGTTCCGGTCTAAAGTAGATACAGTGTTGCAAATTAATATTCGATTTAGAGTCGCGTGCCCAAGTTCCAATGACTGGTTCACACACGCTCCAGCCTACCCGAATATGCACAAGCATACCTGATTCCTGTATAGGTTGGCCTCTTCGCTAACCGTAACATGGATGCCAGGCATAAGAATTCAAATCTGTTAATTTTTAAACAGCAAATTATTGAGGCAATTAGCAATTCAAGTCATCAATTGATAGCTATCGCTAATGCTCGTATTTATAGAACACTTTGCTAGGATTAGATCTCCTGTCGAGATATAATTTTAGTTACAATTTGACCATGATGGCTAGACTAAGTTACTAATAATCTATAGTTAGAAAGTTTATGTGGTTAAAAGGTAAGCTAAATAGCTTGATGAAACTGTTATGAAGCCAGTACAAAACAATATAGGTTATAATTGAACGCTAATGGCACAATATTTTGGGGGAAGTTCGAGTAAATCTACTGAGAAGGTCAAGCTAGATCCTCGAAACATGTCTCTAAACAAAGCGTAACTTCGCATTGTTTACAGACATATTTGGAGCGAGATTTCCGGCACCACACACATCGTGCATTCTTGGACACGCCTTGACCGATGAAATGATTACCCTGCAGTATAGATCGTCTTGTGCCACCTGGATACAGTATCAGGCTTTTATTTTTCACCTGCTGTATCCGAAGTTGCAAGAACGCATTGATAATGTCGTCAGCCAAGTGTTGCCTTAATGCACTGCGTGTTAGACTCGAGGTGGGAATCGAACCCACGACCCACCGGAGCAGAAAGCAGAGTCACTGCCCACTGCGCCAACGGGCCAGCCAACTTATTATACCTTACGTTAATATAATATTATTAATTTATTTAAAAATTATATTTTTAAATAAATTCATAATACGTGCAGACTCTAACCCACATTAAGCAGAAGGATGGTTCCAATGCGCCCATAATCTCAGTTATATATTCGGTTGTGCTATTATTTCCTACGGTTTAATTGTTGTCTCTTACCATCACCCTGCGCGAAGATTGACATACCACATGTGTGTGTAAATTGTTCGGCGTTGGTGTGCGTGACGTTTTTTTTAATAATTGAATATATGCATGAGAAACTAAACTACTTTGCTTTAATCCATTTCTTTCAATCGCTTTCTCATGCATGTCATGGATTTCCGCAAAGTGACGCCTGATTCTATCAATTAATTGAATATACATATAATGCATATTTTAAAAGTATTAACAACCTTCTCTAATAATTCGACATTTTAATAACATAAAATTGCACGAATGTTATTGTAATTTGAGTTATTATTAATTCTTGTATTTTTGCATGCCTTAAAAGTGGCAGATTGTAGGTAAGTCCTCAAAACAATGTACCTAACATCCTATGTATCTACAATTACGCAAGTAAATATTTATGATTTATCGAATGGAAATATATTAAATTTTAATTAGAGGTAGCGCCATGCTTGTAGCCGAATCGGGCCGGCGCGTCCGGGTACCAGGACCCTAAATACCCGAAAGAGAGCGTCCGTTGGATCCGCTAGTATGAAATATTTATCTATAATGCTAATTTACCCCAAGTTTTGCCAGAATCGCGTAGGTCTATGCAAAACTAGCATAGTGAATAGCTAGTAGTAAAAATGTATACCGAAGTAAGAATCAGTGGGCGGATCGCTTTTAGGGTGGGCAGTGACCCTGTCTTTCGTTCCGGGTCCTGGAGTCGATTCTCGCATCGAGTCTGGGGGTATTATTTATGGTGAAATTTTTCATGGGCTTTTTCTTGAAATGTAATTTTTTTTTATCATTTTTTTAACTGAATACTGTAAAATATCATTATTACTATCTGTACTAATAAGATTTTAAATCAAAAACAAATTTTTTTAATATTTTTACACCAAACCACAATGTAAATAAAACTTAAAAGTATGTAACAGGGGTAGCGGGGCGCGGGCCCAATATTCACAATACGTTGCGCACTCAAGAATGAGATGAAGATGGCAATATCTGTGTTACTGTTAATATATGAAGCTACTAAGTTGTAATAGCTATGTTCAGCACACCTGGAAATAGAAACAGCCATGATTCGTTAATACACGAACGTTCGCGGCTGACACAAAGAGAGGAGACGAAGACTACAGATTACAGTACAAACAGAAGACACCGAGACACTTGTCACGGTCTCCTATCTCGGCCTCGCTCGCGAACTGCTACCTTTAGACCCTCAGCTTATGATCAACAATACAACAATAGTATATAGGTCACCTTCACTGCCAGTGTTCCCTCCCCTGCCTAGCCAAATCTGGGATGATCCTACTAGTGCGGCTTTAGACTTAGTAATTCAAAAAGGGCCGGACATGGTTAAACATAGTGATGGCAGATTGTGAACTTGAATGGTGGTCTAAAATGAAAAACCCCAGTTGTCCCATGGCTTGATAGGAGTATGATATAAGGAGAGTGGTGAGATATTTGTGCTAATTATGAATTTGATTTAAAAAAAATTGTTGCTTTATCTACATAACTTAGTCAAATAATAAATGAAAAATGATGCGTAAGTGGTTGCTCCTAATTTACAGCCGCTTTCGTCGAACCAGTAGCAAGTTACCCATACATAACCTGTTGCAATTTTGTATAAAGTAAAATTGTGCACAGTCAATTTTCTTATTAATTGATACTGCTCTTGAACTGCGATCAGCCTTTCTTTTTCTTGTACGTGACTCTTTGGCAACTTCAGACTCAATTTCTCTCTCCACATACCATTCAACGTTTTTACTCGTTTGAATTTATTTAAAACATTTATTAGCTTTCTTAAGTAACGATTAGGAACCTCTAATAATGAGGATAGTTGTTAAATGAAGGTCCCGTCAGTTTCTACATATTAAAATTACAGTTCTATAAACATTTTTGATGTGAAAACTTCTTTGGGCGCGTTGCGCACTTGTTTAAGATGGAGAAAAAACGTTGATTTCGCGTCATCGTCACGTCATCTTATCGTCACCGACCGCTTTCCATAAGTTATATGTTTATAAATATATTCATATTTTTTTTTTCCTGTACCACTACAACCCGTGATGGTAGAGACTGTACTGTTTCATGGACAGTGGTTATGCAGGGAGGTGATTGTCCCGATCACGCTCAACCGCCAGGTTTTTCCCCCAATTAAGGGTACCCATTTTTAGAGGCTGGGTGAACCCCAGAAGGGTCTGCAGGTCCCACACGATCCATCCGTTGCTGTTAACAGAATAATAAATTATCTAGCCACAGCTGAATTTGAACCTTTGATTATGTCGGCGACACCAGAATTTCCCGAACTTGGCGACGTTTTCGCTTCTCTCCAAACTCCTGTTATCTTACATTGCTGAGGATTTGTCTGTAGGGCGAGTTAAGATGCCTCAAACATTATATTTGGGTCGACATCAAACCCGTAAATATTATCGGTTATCTTATCCAATATTAACCGATAATATTATATCTAGCGTAAATATGTTGAGCTTGTACCTATTCGTACCTCTTAAACGACTAACTCTTTGTGTGTCTATTATTCATTCCGTAAACTAATTCAAATAGCCAGGTCGTTAACCCCCTACATGATAGGGGTAATTGAAATGTTGATCCGACTTGTAGGTCAGAGGTGCAAAGTGGACAGATCCTATCAGAGGATCATGTCAGTGACACGCTGCGTGGTCTCCAGGTATGCCTAACAATATTTGACAAATAGTTTTGTGACTACGTAAAACAGATAACTTGTCCTACAATACTTATTAAGACCTATATTTTTATACTCGCTTAAAATAATTTTTCTTCCGCGTTTTTAGCATGTCCTATCAGCATGGAAAATTTTAAGTCGCCACATGTAATTATTTAGAAATTCTAGGGAAGGGGGAACCTTGCGGGTGGACAGACTGACGGACAGACAGAGCTAAACTATAAGGGTAGGATTATGGAACCCAAAAAAAATATATACGCTAGGAATTTGTCATTACTAATGTACGCACACACGCGCACTCCTACGCACACTTACACAAAAATATTTACGTTGCAACCCCAAATTCCCAACTTCATAGTAGAGCATTACAAACATGTAAATTCAAATAAAAACCTCATCATATAACTCACACCAACATTTGTTGGCTTCTTGAAAGCCTATCTAGATTGTATGTCCCTAGTAGAGAAAGCATCTCGTGGATAAATCGATACCTCCCACGTAAATTGTTGCAACCCCAAATTCCCAACTTCATAGTAGAGCATTACAAACATGTAAATTCAAATAAAAACCTCATCATATAACGAATAACACCTCCGAATTTCCAAAGTATTCGGATTTCACCAATAAACCCATGTTCTATCAAAGGTGACAATCTTCCTGCAAAATCTCATATCAGAAGGGTTTTTCAATAAAATTTTTAACTTCTTAGCTGATTCCTGAGGAATAGGTTCGTGAGGGACTACTCTTTTTTGCATTTCCCATGGAGAGAAGATGGCAGTATCTTTCGACACATCACACTCACTGGCAAGTTTGCGAGTATTTTTGGACGGATTTGTTTTAGATTTAAAAACTTTTTTTTTTAATGCCCCCCTGCTGGACAAAGCCCCCCCCCCCCTCCCTGAGACCACTCTCCTCTATCTAGAGCTAAACCAATACACTCCTCTCCCGCAAAGGCGTCCAAGTCGTCGCGCCACCTCTTCTTCGGCCTACCTGGTCTGCGGTGGCCATTGGTGGGAGTCTTTGGCAAACCTTGAGTTTGGACTTCTGCTCCCCGGTTAATGACCAAGTTTGTGCACCATAGGCTTGGAGTTCGATTACCCTGAATAAATGGAGCTTGAAGGTTGACCTCGTACGCTTAACAGAAACGTTAGTTTGCTAAAATTTGTTTGTCTTTTGTTACAAGTGGGGACACCTTCTTAAGAAACGCTCGATTGTAGCCGCTCCCTTGGCTGCTGGACCCATCGTCACCGCCGCTTCCTGGTCTGCTGCACCCGCTTTGTCCTGGTCCAACGCCGCAACTCGTGTGATTGCCCCAGGTCCAGTTGCAGTCGCTACTGCACCCACATGATTTTTCCGCAACTTTAACCTTTTACGCAGAGCACGCATCGCAACTGTATAGACAGAGGAGGGCGAGAACAATTTTTGCGCCCTCCTAGCTTGTCCTGTTATTAAAAATAATCGCATAATAAGAGTTACCCTTAGCTAAGACGCCCCCTGAAACTCAGCGCTTGGAGCGGCCGGATCGCTTTCAAAACATAGATAATGTAAAGGCTGATATCTGAGATAGAAATCTATTTCGTTCTTTATTTAAATTTTTCTTCACATATTCTCTAGCCAAAAGACAGGCAGGAAGGTGCGAACATTGCTCTCTACGCGTTTACAATTTTTTTAATGTTATATGAGCAAAAGCTGTCATCTTTTTAAGATTTCACTAAAATATCTAGTGACATATTTTTATCTCACAATTAGGCACGTCAGATGTATATTTCTTTTTTCGTATCTACTTATTGTATGTAAAGGTATTTTTTTTTAATGATCATGCTTTAGGCATCAGAAGTATAATTAAAGGGTTTTATTCTAAGGATTTAATTTTGGAAATTGTTAGTATAAGAAATTTAAATTTTTTAGTATACCCTTTTTTTGGGTCATTAAAGTGCACTATACAGACTAAAAATCGAGCGACCTTTATTTCAAAAATAGTTTTTAACATTGAAATGATTGTACCCCTTTGAGCTAACGTGGTAGCAACTCCTAATACAATCTTTTGAAATGTAGTGGTAAACAGAATATTGTTAACAAAATACAAAAAAATATGTATTTCTCAAATACAATTGATGCGTATAATGTTTAAATCACATCTCTGATGTGTGAATGAATGTTTGTGGTTATAGGACTGCCTTGTCCTACTTTAAAAACTCGGCATCAATGACAATTTTTTTTTTTATCTCAACAGCAGATCAAGGGATTACAATTCCAGTTGTTCCTAATGATCTTTAAAAGCGAGTTTTTTTTTTTAATTTAAGTATGGATAGTTTCCAAGAATGTTCAATTTGTCATTGAGACATATGCTTCCTAATAACAGTCCCCTAGTCGCCTTATTAGACATCTACAAGAAGAAGGAAATGTCACTATCTAAACCACCCAGCTCTGTAAACATTATTTTTAATATCAGTTAACATATTATAAGAGCGGAAATACGAATTCGTAATTAATTTTACTGCACGAATGTCACCGAGATACATAGATCTGGGGCGGCCATTTTCTCCTCTCGTTAAATTTTCACATGCACTTGACGCTCGACCTGGCTTACGTTAATTATGAAATCTCATTTGAAAGCGAACCCTCTGCATGTGAGTAATGGTCTGCAAAGTTATTAAAGTTTTTTTTAATAAACAAATATTTGTTTATTTTTATACCGATATAATCAGTATTAATGGATTGTTTTGACTTTGCAATTACCGGATTCGCGAAAATATTTTAATCGTCATTCCGACCTGGGTGCGTCCACTGCTGAACGTAGACCTCATTCCTTCCCTCCTCCACCACCAATTTCCATGAATGACAGTGTTGCGCCGCTTGTATCCAACGGCTTCCTGCGACCCGCACCGTAAATCATGAGTTCACCGGGTGGGAGGCTCTCCTGCCTTTCTTCTCCCCAAGCGTGGTTGGCACTAAATGACCTTCAGACCCCAACGATCGTCAGATCTTCGGGCCATATGTTCTAAAATATTATACATTTTAGAAAACTTAATTGAATTTTCTGACGTCTTATAAATCGATGAACGCAGGCTGCACGCACGAAAAAGCTTGACTCATTGTCACGTTCCGCTTCAGCCTAGAGTGCAAGCGTGAGCGCGGAACAAGCGATACAGAGACACGAACTGCATAAGCCTTCAGCATTATCAAGTAAAATTATCGTCTGTAAACCGACATTACTGTCAACCATTTTTTTTTTTGTTATATATGCTTATGGCGTGCAAAGGATATACGAAAAAGAAAACAGAACAGAGATACGTTCCGTTTCAAATACACATAAGAATTTTTCATTAAAATGTGCCGATTGTTTCAAGGACTGTACAGTCGCTCACAGTATTATTCTGCAAAAACCGATCCATATTTTTTCCAGCCGGTATTAAATAGTGAAATTTCTGTATCGCTACTATTTGAACTGAACGGGATTTCTTTGTTCTAGTATCCATCACAGATAGCGATCATTTTCAAAATACATAACAGTTTTTCAGCAACTTTATTGACATAATATAAAAATAATATATAGTATGTATAATAAATCATAGACAACATATCGATAACATTACTGTCTGGTGCTATCTGTATATCTATACATATAAATAAAATTGGAGTGTCTGTTTGTAACGTCGGAATAACATTATTGCACAAAATTCGTATGGCTGTATAGTTGACCAAGAAAGTGCCTTACCATTTTGAATGAAAGCTCCTAGTGAAAGAAAATTTTGCAAAGGGTTATTGTCAGAATTTATCGTAACACATAACAAGCAAAAATAAGCATTTTAACTAATTGACGTGCAAACGAAATTTGACCTTTGCATGGCACAACAATTTCTTGGTCAACTATACATACGATGACTACGTTAAAACAACACAAATTAAAACATTTTAGTAGGTCCGTCTGTTTATTTGTCCGTCAGTCTGTCGGTTGTTCCGGGTAATCTCCGGAATGGCTAGACCGATTTCGACGGGACTTTTACTGGCACATAGCTGATGTTACAAGGAATAAAATGGACTACTTTACTTAACTTTTAGAAAAATAATTCATTAAAGGTTCCGGACAAAAAATAAAAGCCTTTTAAATTATTCAAAATTACTGAATTCACACAGGCAAACTCGCGCATTACATATAATCCAATTTTGTTCTTAGATATAATAATACCCTACATATCGCTAGTTAGCGATAAGGCTGCCTGATTGTACTGTTCTCCACTATACATTTACTGTATAATTAATGTTTTTGTGTACAATAAAATCTATTCATTCATTCATTCACTCAGTCATTCATTCATTCATTCATTCACTCAGTCATTCATTCATTCATTCATTCATTCATTTACTCATTCATTCACTCATTCATTCATTCATTCTGTGACCATATGGTCTAGTAACAGGGAGCTTAAATATTAATACACAAAGCTCATGTCGGGAATAAAGGAAGTATTGTGTACATAAGTTCAGGCTCGGTTTATGGGCAGCAATCATGACGTTTGAATAGTTAATGATAAATAATAAAAGAGCGAGCTGCGAGGAGGTAAATGAGAACAGTATTTTCTTGTTACATAATTTAGTAAGCGATTTACCCCACAATCAATCTAGACGCAGTAATACCGACCGCCCCTCACTCGTGTAGGTTAACACAAACATTAATCTTGAAGAATACAAAGTACTACAAAACTTTGTGCACCTACACAAAGTCCCCGGCCATACTACATGATCATTGAAATGTAATTTAATTACTTGTTAACAATTAATATGTAATTTTAAAGTGATATTAACATTACGACCCCCTTCCGTTTGTGGCTGTGCAACTCAATCCTGGATTGATACGAACGGCCACACCCAGAGCAGATGTACACTCCGAACGAAGTAGATGGGCGGTTGTGACTGTTCTGCCGTTTGGCCCTTTTGTCGGCAAGCCAGTCGAACCACGCTTTATCGTGCACCTTGACACCATGTTCAATTAAGTGTCTCCACCGGTGGAATAAGACATGAAATTGGTTAAGCTATTTATTTATACCGCCGACGTCCAGGCAGGCTAAGAAAGAGGTGATCATGATCTGGAGGGGGTGATGAGATCTGGAAGCCTTTGCGGGAAAGTTGAGTATGGGGCTAGCCTACGTGGCACAAATTGTTTCTAAAAAAATATTTCAAATCGGGAAAACAATTATATCAAGTAACGTAAACAGCTTTTATTATTATTATAAAAATCTTAGACTTTAAATATAAATTGTATTGTTTATAATAAAAATTCAGTATTTTAGAACTACTCAAAGCGTAAGCTAGATAGTTTATTATTTAAACAATCATCCTATTACAATGAATCCACCATCCTGTACACCGCAAGATGAAACCACAACAACTATCGAAAACCCAATGAGTCATATACCCAAGCATGATGTTACTGTTTTTGGTATGTCTACTGATTTGAGTGATCTTAATTTACCAATCCATCTGGATATCTTAATATATTATTTTTACTTGAGCATCCCCACAATCTCACTCAGTGCCATAAATTGGGAACCACTGTTTTACGTGCCTTGCGAAACACGGAGGAGGTCGGTTGTTTGAGAACCAGTATTAGAATGGATCACCCATCCATCACCCGGCCGCGGTGAGAGCTACTTAACATCTCGACTCCAATGACGTGCGCTTATGAAGCTACGACCTCCTCTGTGTTTCGGAAGGAACGTACAACAGTGGGACCCGATTAATGTCACTTTGTGATATTAATCGTAATTCTTCTTCCAAGCATTTTTCCCGGACTAACCCAGGGTCTGCTTTATTCTAGCCAAAGTTTTGACAGGATACTGATTTTTACGCAGAGTGATTGCCGTCTGACCTCCGCAACCCAGAGGGCAAGCCAGTAACCATTTAGACTAGAATATTTACTTACTATGAGTAACGATCGTTATCAGGTGACTGTGATAGCAACCGGGACCGACGGCTTTACGTGCTCTCCGAGGCACGGTAGGTAGACCCACAAGGACCAGTTTCGAAGCCGGTTAATAATAAAAACTTATGCTCTAATCAATAATTCTTGTTAAGGGTCGCTAGGCAATTCACTTGTGTATATATTTTTTAAATTTATTACAAAATCTTATACTCTATATTTTATTTGTCATCTTCCTAGATGACGTCCACTTAGATTGCAGAGGATGTGACTATGGGGCAAGTTAAGATGACCGATTGCCATCTGTCTTCATCCTCCGTGGAACCCCCACGATCTCTGCAACCTCGCGTCTATTGAAAGGACCAAATTCTATTTGAAAAATAAACGGTCTCCAACATGTGTCTTATTCTGGACATTAGCTCAGACTACATAATTGGCCATTTTCGTACAATACCAACGTCAAAATCTCGAAAAAGTTTTGGAATGACCAAATTCTATTAGAAAATCAGACTATCTTCAACATGTGTTTTAGGCTCGATATAGGCCCAGACCTCCATCCTTGCCCTTTTCGTACATCACCCACTTTAAAATCACCAAACAGTTTTGGCTTGCGGCCGTGCCGCAAGCGCTCCTCGCTGTCGGAGCGCAAGAGCTCCGTATAGCGAATGTGCGTCCGGCCGGCCACGGCCCTCCCCTGAATCTCCCGAACGAGGCTTCGACCCCGACGGCGACCGCTTCGGGGTCGCGAACGCGCGCGTGCGATGCCGTCGAGCGAAATTGTCGATGCGTAACCGCGTCTATTGCCTCTCGGTACGATCCTTTAGGGTACGTCGCGCGATTAGATAATTTCAAACTGCCCCCAATCTCATGCTCAAATTCCTAGCAAAGTCATCCAAATCTTCGTCCCAACTCCTCCTCCGCTTGTCGGTTCGTCAGCGGCCATTAGTGGGCATCCAGGAAGTCGCGACTTAGGCCCACTTGTGCAAGTCTATTCCAGCTACATGTCCAAACCATTTCCTTTTCAGCTTTTCCGACTTCTTCCCTACATCTATTACTTCAGTAATGGAACGCAGGGTGGTGTTGCGAACTCGATCAGTTATTTTTGCTCACTTAGAAGGAACTATTGTAACAGTAACTTACAATAATGTAATTTTTTTATTACACGAGTACGTTTAATTATTTATTTTTTTATAGTTTACATAATCATGATAAATTATGCTCATTATTAAATTTATATCTCCTTCACTTCTCCCCAAAAAATAACCTTTGGTTGGTTTTATAGCAAACTAGCCGACCCGTCGAACTTCGTACCGCCTATCAGTCAATGCATGTCTCAAACTTAGTTTAGGACTTTATTGACGTAATAAACATTCATGTTTTACGAGTATATTTGCGATATTATAATTCACTGAACCCAAAAATAATATCCCCGCGTCACATAGGGGTTCCACGGCGATACCAGCACTCCGACTTTACCATGTCTGTGACCCTCCGGTGTCCGAACCTCCTTAATGTCTATAGAAAGTTCTGAATATGCTGAGATTTAAATTAACTCGCACCGCATTATAGTTATTAACACAATATTCACTAAATATTCACTATGATAAATCCGGACGGGTGTTGACTAGTGAATGTAGACAAAATATGCTTGCATAAATAAACTTCTCATGTGAACTGCTGTAAACACTTTCGTTTAAATGTTCCATTAATTAAAACGGATGCATCTTATAAAGTAAGTATGAAGAATTGGAGTCTGACTCATATACGTCTACTCTGTGCATTTATATATACCATAAAGTACTGACGCCCATAAACAATTATAGAATATTTATTATTCTGATTCCAGTATTATGTCTCATTTACCGTGACGTAATTATCTGGCATATATAGCAAATTTTTATTAAATTTAATTTCCTTATAGAATTTGTAAAAGGCGTTCTAGTAATTTCAGTATAAATTGTGCCATTTTTCGGCTATCATTTTAATAAGTTCCATGTTTGAATTGTTTCTCTTCTTTAGAATTGCATATTGAATTCTTTGACATCGTACCATCTTTCGGCTATTATTTATAATAAATTCCTCGTTTGAATTGTCTATATTTTCTAAAATTGTATCTTGAATTCTTTGTTCGGGTTAACTGCAGTAGTGCATCTCCAAAATTGTCAAATAAATTGCACTCTATCCAGGCCATCCGTTTCTTATAATTGTATAGGACAAGAGTAGTCATAATGCATTTTCTTGATTCATAACATGTTAAGTTAGTGGTTCGCGATCGAGACCGAGAGAGACCTCAACAGGAGATCGCAATGCTCACTGAACATATGGCAATGTATGAACGCCAGATCGCGAGCGAGACACGAGACAGGAGACATTGTTGATACAGAGTGAGTATCACGGTCTCTTGTCTCTTGTGTCGGTCGCTTGTATGCAACAAGATTAATCTTAATGCATTTTCATACCATGTTACTGTTAGCCGGTGCCGTCTTTACTATGAGCCTCAAATTTTACGGGGCATCGACAAATATATAGAGTATATTCGAGTATATATATATATTTTTTAAATTGATATAGCCCAGCTGCTGTTTCTTTTTCAACAAGGCTCGATATTCTCGTGTTCTCAAGCTGCCTTGGGCTAGGACGTTACTGTACGGACGATAGCTGTATATTTCGTTACTCAGTATTTAGGTTGTTTATTTAGAAATATAGCCAAAAAAATTTTACCTTTCAACAAGGCCCGATATTCCTAGGGCCTAAGAATGTGCTAACATTCACCTAATGATAGATATACATTGGTTGAGGAGATTCAAGCGTGGATCAACTGTGGTGGGCACGATAGCTATCTCTCTAGTAGACTTGTGACGTCACACTTTTACGGTCTATAGAGATCGAAAGCCGGATAATATTATATTCAATACCTTATTTACAAACATCAATGTATCAAATTCATATATTTTTTGACATATCCTTAGCAGCATATCGATCTTAAGTGACTTCATACGCCGATACGCATTTGGGCGAAAATCGACCAAAAACCAAAAGATTAGGAAGAGCTATGCGTCGGCGAGTAACGGTATCCCTGCGGGATCGTGTCCATTGACCACCAGACGGATGTCACAGCGCTGCTCGATGATTGGGCAGGACACGCTGGTGTGCTCGCGCAAGCTGGGCGCCTCCAGAAGTTCTGGCCGTTGTGCCTCACCCACCACCTGGATACAATAAAAGTGATTGCGTAAATCCAAGAAAAGCTTGAAAAATAAAATTCTACTGAATAATTCCGTGAAAAAACGAGATAAACTCAAGCAATGGTGTAACCAGAGTGCTATACAGAAAATGTCACCAAATGCAATAGCATTTTGCATTTCAGAAAATATTTAATTCCTGAGACGAGACGAATTTCTTAAGTAACATGGACTTATTTGTAGGATCTTTAGATACCGTTTCTAATAAAATACTTATACCTAATAGTAGTCTATGTATGTATATAAAAGCGAAAGGTCACCTAACATGAAATCTCCAAAACCGCGAAACGTACAAAGGTGAAGTCTGGATGTAGTTTATAATAATTAGACATCCGCTAAGAACGGATTTTTCGATAGAGTCAGATTAAGGACTTCTAAGGGCTTCTTCAGTTTATGTGAACGAAATCGCGGGAAACAGCTAGATCTTGATAAGTTTTTTAATAGATTGTAGAGATACTTCGCTGGTATATGTATCTCTAACTGAATACATACATACATGTTTAACATAAAAAAATATATAGAAGTAACTTACTTCCATCAAATATTCATCGCTCCGATGATGTAAGACGCAATCTGTATAGGACTCTAAATGATTTCCTGAAGCAAATCTGAGTTTCTTTGGAGATTCTAAACTGCAACATCTGCAATAAATTCAGAATCTATTGTAATAAATAACTAAAAGAGATTGACAAAAGTATTGGACCATGTACTATTCAAATTCGCAAGTTCTTAATTCATCATTGGACTTAAACATCTGTGTCAGATGATATAAGTAACATCAGATCCGAGAGCATTTGCCTACGTGGCTAAGTAAATTCACACGGGATCCACAACCGCGTCCACAGCGCTGGCAAGTTAGGGTCTGGGAAGAAGAGTTAGATGCCGCCGTCCCTGTATTATGTTAGCTCCTCTTTTGGGCTAACTCCTCCAGCCAAGCGTTATCGGGACTTTTAAGGCTGAATCGTCAAATATTTTAAATATTATCAGTGATTCGGGAAAGTCGGACTACGAGAAAAATCAGCAAGAACTTCGTTGATAGTTTATTTTTGAAACTGATTTTGGTCGTTCCAAAAATTTTCCGTAATTTTAACGAGGGTTTTGGACGAAAATGACCAATAATGCATTCTCAACCAATATCTAGTGTAAATCGCATACCGGAGATAGTTTATTTTTGAAACTGATTTTGGTCGTTCCTAAATTTTGTCGTAATTTTAACGTGGGTTTTGAACGAAAATGACCAATAATGAATTCTCAACCAATATCTAGCGTAAACCGCACATCGGAGATCGTGCTTTCGTGAAAGTAGGCATACTTTGTGCTCATGTGAGTATATGCTTTCGTGAGAGCGTGCTTTATGCTTATATGCGTACGTGCTTTCGAGAGTGCGTGCTTTGCGCTTATGAATGTGGGTGCTTTTGTGAGTGCGTGTTCTGTGCTTACGTGCGTATGTGTTTTCGTGAGTGCGTGCTTTCGTGAAAGTAGGCATACTTTGTGCTCATGTGAGTATATGCTTTCGTGAGAGCGTGCTTTATGCTTATATAAGTTCACAAACGAACCAAACCACTATTATAGTATGGTCCTTTCTGATCTTTCATATTTATTAAAAAATAGGTTAAATTTTGTTAAAAATGTTCGGGCGTCAAGGTTAATTACAAGTAAAGTTCTTAAAGCTTTTTACAATGCTTGTAAACTTGATTTGGTGATGCGCAGATGATGGCACCTACACACTCAATGTTGTTTTGTTTTATCGAGTGAACTTCCATTGTTTGGCTTTACCGAGTTCGCAAAGCTTTTGACATACGCGCGGTTGCCGGATTGGGCTGGATGAGAGTTGCGGAGGACCGGGATGTTTGGCGTAAACTTGGGGAGGCCTATCCAGTCCAGTCCAGAGGTGTCCAGCAGTGGACTGCGATTGACGACAACGTGGATAAAAACGGATTTTACGGGGTTCCACCCCTAAAAGGTGGGAAAACCTTTTTCAAACGCAGACATGGTTTCCGAATTTTAGGCTATATGATGCTAATTTTTCTTAGATTCAAGTACCCCCTAATTTAATGTAAGGTTATTTCTTATTGTTTTTATTAATTTAAAAAAAAAAATGAATAAAAACAATTATTTATGTGAACAATGTGGGTTAATGGTACGAAATAAACGACACAGATGTAAATGGTTGTTTTTTTATTGTCATGGCTGTGGGAAAGAATTTAATAGAAAGTACAATTTCGAACGACATAAATTAAACTGTCAAGTTGTTAGTGGGGTTAGTAGTAACAATATGTCTAACGCGAGCACAATGGAGAGATTGGTTTGTATTTACCAATTTATTAATTGAACACTAGTATAAGAATAAATATATACTGACTAATTAATAAGTACACCTTCAGTCAATTCTAACAAACAAAGTTTATTTATATATTTTAGTTAATTATTATTTACATCGGCTTTTCATAAATGATTCTCGGTATCGCCATAAAACTTACATTAACTTAAAATTAAACATCTCTTACGAGTTACTCGGTGTCTGTCGTTTCCATCCTGAACCTTGCCAAGCTTAATATTGAATCTATTTTTGCATATAATTTCATTCGGACGATGGCGCGGGTCACGGCTAGTATATAGTAAAATTACAGTGCTCTACTTTATCTCATAATCTTTTTTATGGCAAACGGCAAATGGACACAGATATACACATACATATAAATTTATTCTCGTATGTGGGCTTCAATCGTTATATTAATATTGTGCGAAAGGGTGTTAGGCTGGCCCGTTGGCGCAGTGGGCAGTGACCCAGTTACAATATTTGGCCGCGAGGCCTATGGACCACTCCGCAATGGTCTGCATCAGAAGTTGCTGAGCATTGCGGCAGTGGTTCAGGTTCCCCTGCAGCACCCTTACTCCCGCGAATGGGAGACCTCCATGGCCTCCTGCGGAGCAGAGTCCGGTGCTGAGGCTGAGGGAGCCTCGGCGGTCGTATGAGCCGGGGTGGAAGGAGCGGTCTTTTTACCCTTCTTCCTCCCACCCGCCGTCTGGCAGCATGTCTTTGCGCCCAGACGATGAGAGGGATATCAGTGTGGACCACTCAATTAAAGCTTTTTTTTTTGTCCATTGTACAGTTACAGTATTAAATGTGTAAAAATAAGCGTGTCAAGACCATCCGTCTAAGGCACCAGCTAATTGGACAAAGTATATATCAATCGGTGTCATACATCTGTCCGTGTAGATTGATAAGTGATAAGGGATATCAGTGTGGACCACTCAATTAAAGCTTTTTTTTTTGTCCATTGTACAGTTACAGTATTAAATGTGTAAAAAGCGGGTGCCCGGGGTCTCAAATTATAAGAAAAATTAAATAATGAAGAAAACAAGTAGCAATTAAATTAAAACGATTGAACCTATTCAGTTTTAGACCTTGTAGACATTTTTTTTTAAATTTTATTGTTTTGTTTTATTTAATAATTTAATTGAGTGGGCTTTCTCAATGTCTAGGACGCTGAGCTACAGGTATCTAAATCCTGAGTTAAGACCGACTGTGACAGATAAATTATGTATTCTCTTAACAGCCTTAATAGGTCTGGGTGCTCTTTTCATTTGCTTTTGGTTTCTCGCTTCGTCGAGGGCGGCTTGATTATTTTCTTCTTTTGACTTATTTGGGATGAAACTCACATTAAAGCACTAACATAGTAACTCTACTAATTATTTATGTAAATAAATAAATAATTTATGTAAATAAATAATTAGTATTTATATAATTAAATAAATAGTTAGAAGTTATAAACTGCGGTGAAAAGTAATTATAAATTGTGTTGCTTGTGGCAGTGCTGCTCATCACTGGCCGTGCTGTGCTACCTGTTGGAGGAAGATATGACCGAAATACTGGAGGTGATGCGCATGTACGAGACCATCTTCAGTGGTAGCTATCTCAAGGTAAGCCACCGTTAAACATTCTTACAACAATACCATAACGTTTATAGTATTCTTTCACTTGATACAGGAATAATGAACATTACATAAAACACTGGCTCTCAGTGCACCGAAATATAAATAAAAAATGAATCGTTTCATTTTATACATATTTAGACAGCCTTATCATTATTTTTAGCGGTAAAGCAATGTTATTTTATATACACTTATATTTTACCCTTATTTGTAATTTTGACTTTTTTTGTATATTGGGTATTTACCTTTAATAAAGAAATTCATTATTATTATTATTATTATTATAAACCAAAACAAGAAGCATCATCATTTCTAAATATTACATTCTTAGTCATATACACAAAACGAAAACAGAATCATCAAAATCGGTTCAGAAATTGAAAAAAAAAATGTACAAATGAAAACACCTAAAACATGTGCAATCCTTTGTTATTCTGATGTCTTTTGCACCAAGTCATCAAATTGTCTGAAGTACAAAATTTTCTGTCCGAAAATTTTTCTCTAATAAATGGTGCTAAATATTTATGTTCTGGAATCTAAAACGCTAAGTGAATCGCAACGCGGAACAAAGGCTACGAAAAAGGCGCGTAGTCAAGGTCGCTTGGCTAGTAAGATCAAGACAAGGCAATGACCCCACTCGTATATAGATTTTCAATGTCAGCTTGCCTTTACAACACCTAGGAAATGATTAAATATCGTATAAACGGTTTAACAACGAAAAGTAAATTAGAATGGATGTATAGTAAAATTAAATTCGATACCAAATGGTGGTTTACTCGTAATACATTTTAGAACTATCTTGAGTCTTCAATAATAAAATACTGATTTAAAAAAAAAAAAACAAAATTCAGACTGATGCTCATAGTGAGTAAGCACCATACGAAATGAAATTAGTCCACCACCAGAAGAACTATTGAGACTTAGTGAAGTTAGCGTGTTTAAATATTCCTTGTGTCCGATTGTACATAATATGTACATTTTTTTAAATGTAAAAACCATTTTACTCGCGACACCGTTACCGTACCATCACCGCTATGTTCCACTAAACGAATCGCATCGTCGCAGCCTCTGTATTTTCAAGTTTTCACTTTTGTCGGCACTACCGGAGTGCAGTTTTTTAAAGTGATAACGTGGTCATAATCGATGAACGTCAATTGCACGCCCGAAAAATCATGAGTCATTGTCACGTTCCGCCTGAGCCAAGCGGGCAAGTAATGATGGGCCGAATCTTACGGCGTTATCACGAATAATTATCCTCCGTTAACCGACTGTACAGACAACCATTTTTTAATGGTGATTTCTTGTGTAGGGTGACGGCAGCGTTAAGGTGTCGGGTGCTGCTGTGGAGGGGGGCGCCTGGCACGCCGCAGCCTTAGACGGCTGGGCACTGCTGCTGTCGCTGACGGAGCCTCCACACGCGCGCGCGCTCCTCGCGGAGAGGCAGCCCTCCGTGCTGCGCCTCGCTGAGCTGCTCGACGCCTGCAGCCTAGAGGTAACCACTGCCCAACCTTGTATATGACCTTCGTGACACACACTTCAAATGTTTATTCTTATTTATTTATAATGGACTCGCAAAGGTGAGCCAATATCGCGACTTCCAAGATGCCCACCAGTGGCTGCCGACCCAGCAAACCGAGGAAGAAGTGGCGCTACGATTTGGAAGCCTTTGCGGGAAAGTCATGCATGAGATTGGCTCAAGAGAGACGAAAGTAGACCGATAGGGCGGAGACTTTGCCCAGCTGTGGGACACAGTAAGCTAATTCAAAAAGATAGGAATAATTGAGACGCTCAAAAATAATGCACCGTAATGATTAAGATATGATAAATACTTAAAAGTTCAATCAAACGATTGTGCATAGAGAATTTCAGGTTTAGAATAGAACATAATGCACTTTTCCCCTATCAGTGGACGTCATCGGGTTGCGTAGGAAGGAAGGTACCGAAAACCTTCGCGTAGTTTTTATGTATTCTTCTCCTTAGTGTTTCGTTGGCAAGCACAATGTTGTTTCGACCCCGAAACGTAGCCACATCAAGCTGCCCTATCAGTGGCGACATTCAATCCTCCCGCTTACATGTCTTAGGGCACGATAAAAGATGGCCCATCATTCGAGTTGGCTTCAGGCACTAATATATAGACGTCTCCAGGTGCGCATGGCGGCGGGCGGTGCCCTGGCGGTGGCGCACGAGCGCGCGTGTGGCGACGACGAGCTGCAGCCGTGGGACGAGGAGGCCGTGTTGCCGCGCCTGACACAGCTGGCGCGCGACTCGCACAAGTTCCGCGCCAAGCGCGACCGCAAGGTGCAGCGCGCCACCTTCCGCGACATACTCAAATACTTCGAGGTAAACTACCACTGCCATTTTAGACCATTTTTTAACGCTAAGAAGCAGAAGGATCATTTGATACTTATCCAGGTGCCTCTTCAGTTCCCAAGCCGTTGGTGGAGATGTAGCTGTCGCTACATAACGAGATGGCACTGAGGTCGAGTGGAAAAAAGTTTACACCAAAGCAAACTAGATGGCGCTGTACGGATGACGATGGGTGTTAATAACTATGACACTTTATTGTTTGTTTATTTTTAATTAGGTATGATTATGATAGGGAGGGATCTTTAACCTGACGTGCGATGTTAATTCATTACAATTAGAAAATTAAATTTAGTTTCAATGAAATAATGATAATGGAAGTTGTTTGATGCGGTCGCATGGGTTTTTAAGTTTTTTTTTGGTTTCTTTTCTTTACAAATATATTGGTTGGTCATTTATTTTACGTATCTGTATGCTGCAATGGCGACGTTTTGAGACTATATTGTACTCAAAATCGTGCCTTAACAGTAAAAAAACAGGCTTTTAGTGAATTATATTATAGTCTAAATATAAAATTGAACTTACAAATTTATATACATAAAAAGAAAAAAAATAGTAAACATTTTGTCTTCATATTGTAATTATAATTTATGTATTAACATTATACAAGTATCAATCTGCCTGTTTTTTTTCTGTTAGGGCATGGTTATGAGAGCTATATAGACTTGGAAGGTTGCTTCCAAAACGTCGTCACCGGCCGCCGCTGCTTTTATCTAGTTTACTATATTAAGGCTACAGTGCGTCATTAAAGATTCCTATTTAATGCTCCATAAGTCATTATATTATCGCCTACAGATATCGATCTTTGCCTCGTATCCATCACTTCCTGTTTCGCTAAAGTTGTTCCCAACAGCACTATCCTAAGATTTGCTCTGAAATTATAGCCGGCTAAAGTGGTAAATTTGCATTTAATCCGCAGATTTTATTTCACGTTTACGATAAATAGTACTACTTATAGCGCATTGAAACACACAGCTTTAGCTTACCCGTCGGCGTGACACGTTTTGTTTGGAATAGCTTTAGAGAAACTAGACTGCAAACGAAATCGTGTTACCAGTTTGTTTGATTATTCCGCTTACATATTTATCGACTACGATGTGAAGGACTCAAGTAACGGAAATGATTTAATTCTGTTATTGATTTATGACGTGTAAGTAAAGTTAGTCGTTCACATCGTACGTCGGGATGTTTTAGGGTCAAAAGATATTATCTGTTACTGTTGTTTGTATGTCACCCATTTCCTCCACTGTCACCACCAATGCAAAGGAAACATCGATTCCTGTTCCCTATCACCCAATGTTTAAAACACCATTTTATCTAAAATATCATAAGTTAAATAGCAGGGATACAGGGAAGTCAATTCTTCTAACTAATTTCACAGAGCAGACACCTGAGAAGTCATCTTTACATCAGGAAGCAGCCCATCACACCTGTGGTTTAACATTTTGACCTTTCTCAAAGCGAAGTGTCTAAAAATATCTGATGTGGAGGCATGTTATTCTTGCAAGCCTCTTAACCATAAATCGGGAGGTCAAAAGGTGATGCTGAAGCAGAATATAATTAAAATCTTCAATTACCACATTGCATAACAGATAAAAATGATATGAAAGACGTGCCGGTAGATTATTTTTAACACGCATCTTCGAAAGTCTTCCTTAATTCATGGTAAAAAAGCTGTTAAAGAATTTCAGCATATTTTACAGGAATATTTTTTTCGCTTCTTATTATTAATTTTCAATCTGAAAACAAGATAAGTATTATTAATGTTTTAATTAAAATATAATTTAACTTTATAAAATAACATCCTGTAAATGTGCCAATATTGAATAAAAGCTGTTTTCCTAATACGGAGAAGGGAATGAGTTCAATCTGTCAAGTTGCTCTTCTGTGGATTATAAGTTGCAATATGAGATACAGAATTTCTTCTAATGTATATATGTTTCATTAATTAAGCCGCCGTTCTCCCATTTCGATACCTCTGTTGAGCTGAGCGTAAAATATTACAGGCCCTTTTATTTCGTTAAATTGTAATTCAATACGACAGAAGGTAAAGAAATATTTGCTTTTGAATTCTTAGTTAAATTTACCATGAATTACTTGACAATTTTACAGCAAAGGTTTCTGTATTTGTACTACATAAATGTAATGTTATTCAGGTTATCAATGATTTTGAGAAATGCACATGTTAATTGTACTTAAATACCCTTATAATCTCTGAAAATGCCTCTAAAAATAATAATTTATCTTCGAATTGGAAGGTGGTGGGTCATGCTATCGATTGAGTTTAAAGCCTAGCTCATATCTTAGACTTGTAGTGAATGATCTCGTCTAAGGGGCAACCAACGACACGCTAACAAATCCCCTTAAACACTTTACACGCAGCTAGGACTGTTGCGATAGTTGTGACAAGTAATACACTATATGTAATTGCTAGAACGACATCGGCTACTGGGTGGTCTGTTCGGTATATTTGTGTTTCAGTGATTGGGGTCACATATATGTTTTTTTCATTAGAGCTGTTAGTTCGTTGGTATGATTTTGAACACCATTCGCATTCCATAGGAGAATAGAGAGGGATTTTCTGTGTAGCATTTAGCGTTTTTTTTAGCTGTGGGGGAAGGTGAGGTGAGGTGCTTGTACATTGGTAGTGGGTTGACAGGTGGAGGTATGTGGATGTTAGGGTTGAGGTTGGGATTCTTGGATTGGACGCCTTTGCGGGAAAGAGATGGATTCAAGTATCCCCGGATAGGAGGGTGTGGTTGGAAAGGGGGGAGGCCTTTGCCCTGCAGTAGTACAAAGGCTAATAAAAAAAAATTTAACCCTCTACTTTACTTTTTTTTTCACTTTAAGTAGGTAATAAGAATATTACAATATGCCTAAAGTTGTACATCTACCAGTCTTTTTTATGAAAAAGTCTCAAAGCAATACCGTTAATAGATTCACCACTAATAGACCGTGATTACACGCCACGATGCTATAAAACCCTCCCTTGCTCACCAAAACTGAGTTCAATCACGAAAGATTCATTAGCTTTATCTATACAAACAAATAAAATTGTAGTGTCTGTTTGTGCCGCCCAAATAAAATTCTTTAACCATATAATTGTATAATTAAACTGTTTTTTTTAAACCTGGAAAATGCATTTATGCAACCCAATCGACACTGTATCCGACTGGGAGTGTGGGACTCGCCGGCTGAATTCCAGGAAACTAAAAACCATATACACCAATCAAATGACTAACATGACTCAAAGACAATAAACGAGCCCCATTACTTTACGTACCTTCCGAAAAACTAAGTACCTCAGAGATTTTTGTAAACTACTGTTAGAATGGATCACCCATCTATCACCCGGCCGCGGTAAGAACCGCTTAACGTAGACCCCCTCATATGTGTATACAAATATTATAATGAATCCCATCAACATAGCTGGCATAGCTCTAACTCATGCGGCTATAAACATCTCAGCCGCAGTGGTCTATACGTTGTCAGTCAGCGTTGTACATAAGAGCCTCATATTGTAAATATATAATAGTTGCCACAGCGCTCAATTTCCGCGTGGAAAATGCTATTGTTATGGCTATCATGTAAACGTTCGATATTCCTACATTTAAGAATAGATAAATTTATCATACATGTATTGCCAAAAATACTATATAGAGGTGCGCAAGGTAAATAAAATAATATTTAAATTCAGGTCCGTCAGAACAGCCATGTTTTGTTAACAGCTAAAATGTTACTACTAATACTGTTTCATTTCGAAATATAAATTATTGTTCATCCGAAAAGTCTCTATAACTATTTTCAACACATCGGTTCAAAGTTATTAAGTTAAGTAGTAGTTTCTAACTTCTATACGCATCATTTTCGGCGATTTGACTAAAGAATGTACTTGTCATTGTATTATAGTTGTTGCTGTCTTATATTTATGTATTTGCTATTGTAACCTATACTGAAACTATTTTATTATACCGACCCAAACGATTTTATACATTCGGTTCCGATTTCGGTTACGATAAATTTTTATCGAAACTTATATCAGATGTCGATATTCCTAGAGGTCGATGACGTTAATACTGGCTGGCGAAAGTCGGTCTTTAAGGAACAGATTGGACGGAAAAGAAGCTGCAATGCATAGACAATAAAATTTTAAATTTGATTATATTTATTTTGAAAAAAGCTTGTTAAAGTCTATTTGAAAAAAATTTCAGTTTGAATTTGAATACACAGGTAAACTACCCATGTACATTTTCCCGATAACCAGAATGTACGAATGAATAATTTGTATGACGCTATTTTTCGGTTCCGTTTGTGATTGTAATTCCGTTTCCAGTTCCGATAAA
>JANCMC010034299.1:407073-420438 GCA_024363005.1 Charaxes varanes
TGTACGAATGAATAATTTGTATGACGCTATTTTTCGGTTCCGTTTGTGATTGTAATTCCGTTTCCAGTTCCGATAAACTACATATAAAGCCTTCGGTTCCGATATACCGCTTTCGTAACATCCCAAATTTTTAATAACACTATTTTATTTGTAACTCGTATGGATATCTGATATCTTAAATGAAATGATTATTATTATCGCATACGACAGATATTATATAGAGTGGTATCATAATAGATCCGTTTGACCGGCGCCGCTGTTGTGCGGTATGTGACAGCGAAATGTTTGGGGCGTATGTCGGAACTCACTGCTAACAATAATATATACATATGTGACAACCATGTGAAAGCAGTATATTTAATAAATATACGAATGACATATTCAAAATATATAGTCCTCTAGTGTCCTACGAGTTTTTGCTATACTGGCTCAAAGATGTCCAACTCATGATTCGCAGAAGGTAGGCCTTTACCCAACTGTGGCAAAATTTCGGCTGAAACAATGGTTTTGTGCTCAAAAATCATAGAAAGCATAATAAATTTACTGCTCGTAGCGACATAATAAATAGTGTCGTATTAGAGCAATAAAAAGAAATATGATATCCGATCTAAATAACAACTGTCATTATATAAATTTATTACGAATTAATAACTAAAAGTAAATTCAGAGAAATCAGTAAATTTAATAAATATATAATGGCATATTTAAAATATGGCCTAACGCCCTAGCCTGGAATTACGCCGAGATCATGATGCATGGACCACAGGCCTTTCTAGTCGGGTCTGCTTCATAATGAATAAATAGTGGTCCCGTAAATAGAAATGTGATATATGATCTACATCATAACTGGGTCATACACAAATCGGGGTAAGAAAATACCCAAAACAAAAAGGTTCTTTTTTAATCAAAATTAGTATAATTTATTTCTTAAGAATCAATGCAATACAAAATGAGTTAGATACCAGATCGTTTTTTAAATATAAGCAAGATATTTGGAATAATATTTTTTTCATGTCCACACGAAAGACCTAATTCAACAGAAAAGTATATAATATTTTAAAATTACGATTACTTTTTTTGTAACTTTAAATTTTGTAAATAGTTATAAGCTATAGTAAAAACATATTAAAATAAAAACAAGTTTATAATGTCAGTGTAATAAAATATGAGAACATGAGTACACAACCTTTACCCTCACTGATAAATTCACCTAACAGAACAAATAACTAATATAAATATAATTACAATTCTTTAACTATCAGTTCAATCTGTAACTATCAGAATTCAATTCTGTCACTACTAAAGATCAGTTTATAGTTTATAGATTGGTACTATCAGTCATTTTCAATTATACGAGAACATGATTACACAACCTTTACCCTCACTGATAAATTCACCTAACAGAACAAATAACTAATATTCAATTCGCTTCACCTATATCGTAGCACATAATAAAATCTAAGAAAGTCATTGTAAATTTAGAAATAAATTTTTCTCTCGAGAAACCGCCGAGGACAAAATCCGAAAACCAAATTTCATTTCGTTCCATCGTGCGTGCCATCATTGCTGTGCCTCATTCACGTGCCTACGTCATTTCTTTGCGAAGCGGTGTTCCCAACTTAGGAGTTTTCTCCCTAAATTTAGTAGGTTAAAAACTGAAAGTATTTCCAGGGTTGTACACAGTAAATGAGGTATCAGAATCGAGAAAAGAATGTGATTTCAACTTACATATTCACTTTGATCATTTATTCTGATTATGTTCGTCGTGGTTTGTAAGTGCGTGTATCTCTTGGATAACGCAAACACTAAGTGCAGTAGAAAGTGGGCTTTGTCGTTAACATTAAAAAAACCAATACTTCAACTTTAAATAGCTTGATCGAATTATCAATTGAAGAGGCGGTACTTGTGTACTAAAGGTACCCCAGTCCGCCAGACATACTGAAAGAAAAAAAATGGTATATATACATATGTTATAACAACTAAAAGAATCATATCAATGATAAAATATAATAGAATTTTTACTTCATTGAAATAAAAACAATTCTGGAAAAATACTAAATAATCATTAATCAACTACACTCAAGGATTCATATAATTCTATTTTCATATCTATTCATATAATTCCAAAACTCTTTCAAACAAGAGAAGATTAATTAAAAATGGTGATGGTTATTCTATTTCAATTTTGATCCAAAGATTTGCTAATAAATGCTTGAAAAATCAAAGGCCTCGGTTAGATATTTTACTTACAAGTCGTATAATCTATAGAAGAATTTTTCCCAAATAATTTCATTTCATTTGGAACGTCTTAAATCAATTTTGATCCAAAAATTTGCTAATAAATGCTTGAAAAATCAAAGACCTCACTTAGATATTTTACTTAAAAGTCGTATAATCTATAGAAGAAATTTTCCCAAATAATTTCATTTCATGCCAGTTAATTTTTGTAACCAAATAATTACTTTAAAAATAATTCATCTTTTAACAAAAAAAAAAAAATTAAACGATATGTCAACTACTAACTCTATTAAGAAGGTTATTTATGTGTATTAATTTAATTTTTTTTTTTGTAATGAAGAAGAAAATGTCTTACATTTTCCTTCAAGATAAAGTTGTCTTACCTAAATTTAAAAAGTTCGATAATGGACACAAGATGAAATTGAAGCATAATAAACAAAAGAAATTATTTTAATTACACCTCGCGTTGCATTCGAAACAACTTTTTTGCGGGTTTTTCTTCCAGCTTCGAGTGCGCTAGTTTTTGCGCGCGGAACATCGTTTTTCTAAACATAAATAGGTCAATATGTATGTACACACACAATTTTTATACATACGTATGGTTGCTTTGAAGCTACAATTTTAAGATAGTTTTTCTAGTTATCGAGATGTACCAGAACGTAATATGATTTATACTAGTACGTGCACGCAAATTAGTGGTGCTATCGAATAAAATAGTAAAAAAAAATAATAATCTATCTTCGTCACTTTTAAGGCCTTAGCCATTTGTTGAAAAACTCCTGCAGGATAGCTTAATTTAGCTTGATATTTAAATATAGTAATTTAACGATTTTTGAAATTTCTAAATACCCACTTAGTTCAGGTAATCTCTTATCTCCTACCTGTTGCTCTTAGAATCAGTTACCTTACTCGTTGTTAAACTATTTCTCCCATGCGTATAATTTCATGATTATGGGCGCTGAGTTATTCAGGTCTCAGGTTCGAATCCGGCTGTGGTAGATTAAATTATTTAATCTGTTAACTGCCATAGATCCTGTGAAGCGGATTATGACTGTGTCAGGAACACAATGTAATGCTTTCATAAACATGTCGTTGTTATTCATATTATTCATACTTTAACATTTGACGAGACCTCCTAAAATCCCTTTTTATATGACACTTATCCCATCAGCCTTCGTTTATGCGTCAGTAGCATTGGTTACGTTCGTTCATTTGAAGCTCTCTTCTTTCAGCACAATAATAATGAATTCAAATTTTTCCGTAGTTTTATGTGAGCTAGAAATATCTAACGCGAAACGACTATTGTCTAACTTTTTGTATAAGACATTTCATACAAATGTTCATTCAACCATATCCCAACACTATTCCTAATATTTAAAAATATCACATTCGAAACTTACAGAAAATTTAATTTTCCTATAAATTGGTAAAGGTGGTAAACAAAACATGAAGGGTATTGGGACTATATGATACACGGACGTCTGTTCCTAAGGTAGACAACTTAATGTCTGTGTTATAGGTAACAGCCGCCTGTTATACACATTTTTAAATATATAAGTACATATATACATACAGATAATACACCTAGACTCGAGGCGGGAATCGAACCCACGACGCCCGGAGCGGAAGGCAGACTCACTGCCCACGGCGCCAACAGGCCAGTCGCTTAAAGTGGCACGAGCATTTAGCCTGTACTGAAAATTGATTAACTAGAAAAAAAACGTAATTAGAAATTTTTACGGTTATGGACCTTTGGGCATTGAGGTGATAAAGGGTGAAATTTTGAGAACTGATTTAATTTTAAGTTTGATGGTCCGACACATTTATTAATGTATTATGTGATGATAACTGCTGATGACCCTTATTGATAATGACAAACTAATGACAAGCTCGGCCTTAATGCAACGCTAAATCTCTCACACCAATGTCATTCCTCATAACCGCTCACGCTAGCACGGAAATCAATTTATAGAGCTGTAACTTATAATATTCCGGGAATATTTAATATTTATTAGCATGGAAGACGATAAATAACGTACGTATATAAATACTTACGTTATAAAATGCGCAAAATTTCAGTATTTTGCAATATACTTACACGAGCTAGAGACTCGCCCCGGTTTTGCACCGGTGCATGTTTTACCTTCCTTTGTTTAATGGTGAATACCACATTAAAATCTGTTACCTAGTCTTAAAGATCTAACCGTACAAGAACGGTAAACGAGAATGTAATAAAGATATATTAAATTAACTACAACTTTGCCATCTCTTTTATTTTTAAACATAAATGGTGCCTACGTACGTTATAATTAAAAAAAATGAGTCGCTATAGGATGGTTTTCGTTTATTAATAGAATAAGCGAAAACCGTTATCTTCGGTTCGCACATACTCTATTATACCGGAACCAGGCATAGCTCAAAGAGTTTGTACATTTTTGTTCTTGAAGTCCACAAAGTTCTACATAACTTTGTGCAGTTTTACAAAGTCCACGGCTACACTACATGATCATTGAAATGATCATTTAAATAAAGCTATGTCTGGCTCCGGTATTAGACAAAGAATAACTGGACATGCGGCTCTCCTAATTATTTTACGTTTCTATCAACAACCATAGACAAATTCAGTACCAATTAAACTCACGCGTACGTTTCCGGTTTTTTTTAGAAAAGAGTATATCTCGGTCTTTACAACGCCTTAAATTTTGTCGGTTTAAAAAGATTTGGGATGGCAGCTGGTTTTGTATAAGTTGATGCTTCTTTCCAAGCACACGTGTTAGTAGTGACCACATACAGGGTTTCATACAGCGTCTAAGTATAACAAAAAATACAAAAGAAAACAATGACTGGACTTGGTACTACAAATCCATATTTAGTAGCAGCAAATTTGTCCGACACGCAGAGCGTAGGCGTACGGAGTACTACCACGTGTGATACATGTAATTACAACGGACACCGCTCAAATACATCACCAGAGACGTCTCAGCACGGCCAAGTGTACGATAGTGACGGATCGCTTCTGAAACTAATAAAACATCGGAATTGTTTCTAGAGAAATAAGGTTCATTAACGTCTCCCAATAGCAGTGCCAAGGAGAATTTGTGACGCGTGGGCGGCAAGTGATCGTTAAATCATTGAAATTCACGTGTATTATGACCGAGCATTTTGTAACATTACTGAAAGTTTATAAGAGTATTATATCCCTTTCTGTACATTATACATTATAACTGAAGGTCTTGGCCCTTATCTAATAAATTATGATATTACTTTAAAAATACAAAATTATTTATCTCAAATAAAACTGATACATAAAATATTACAATGAGCTCTATGTTGTAGGTTACCTGTAGCTCAGGTTACTTAAATAATAAATACTAATGTTAAGTATGTATAAAAAAAGTTCCAAAAACTTTACACGCTTATATAAATAACTAAAATATATAAATCTCACTCACATATACATAATATGTGAGTGAGATGTATGTATGTGTGTTTGTGGTTGAGTGACAGTAATTGTGGCTTAACCTTCTTTACGTCAGCTCATACTTTCTACCACGTGCAGTTAGGTTGTATCCACGCGGCCTTCTCACCTTCAATGTAGATTTGACGACTAGTTTCTGGATAGTGAATTTTTTCAGTAACTTTCTCTCGTCTTATTCACGGATTTAAGCAAAGTAATCAACATTTTTAAGCATGCCATTGCCGCGAAATAACGTCCGGCTCCATTAATTAATAGGGTTTCCGTTTCGACAGAACTCCGAAAACATGAGAGCGGGCAAACATCATCAGGTAGCTCTGAGCTGAACAAACACGGCGCGCCTATGATTGTCGGAGCCACGAGTCGCGCTGCGTTTTTACGTGGACACTGCCCAATCAGCGCCCGTGGCAGTTGCAATTATCGCTGTGACCAAATCGAATTACGATCAATTCGGATTTGCGCGCATCCGAACGAATATAAAACGGTTTGCGTTAAAATTTTACGTGGTGCACTGGATGCTTTCCCATTAGCCCTGACTCTGTTTGTTTCCGGCGTCCGGCGGCTTTTTTTTTTCATTTGTGTCCAGCCTTGTCCATTCGCAGCACGATTCTTTATGTCGGCTCGAATTGGTTGCTGATTAATTCCGGGATTTTATGGCTGGAATTTTAATTTTGGATCGACGTTTTTTGTCAATGGCTAGTTGATGAAGTCTAGTTGACTCTAAAAGACTGTCGTTCATCGTACAAAATAAAATATGGAGAATACTTAGTAATGTTTCGCAATAAAGGATGAAGCGTTAATAAAAAAGCCAAAAGGAATAAAGAAATCTGATATGGGTTTTATGTTTTCATTAGTGAAAATCTAACGGGTACTCTATTCTCAATAGCATTAGGGCGCTGGCGGCTCTGGCCTTCGGGCTAAGCCAGACCTTCTGGAGCCAGGCGGTCATCACCGAGGTATACACGCTCAACGCGCTGTTTATCGGGCTGGTGCTGCTTTCGCTCCTGGTGTGGCGTGAGCGGCGGGGAGATCGTTATCTGTTGCTGAGCGCGTTCCTGCTGGGGCTCGCTATGACGCACCATATGACCAGCGGTCTGCTGCTGCCCGCCGCCGGGATCTTCGTGTGGATGGTGGACCGGAGCCGGACACGTCTTGGACTGGCCTTGGATAGGGACTTTCTGTGTTGACAAATCAGATGATAAAACATTTTCATGAATACAGAGTCATTTTGTGTCCATCCACTCTATTCACTGATTTGGATAAGGTTTGAACTATACTGTTGCCTCCACAAAGCCCATTGGTGTTTAGCAGGTCAACAAGACAACCAGAACATTCAGAGCTGTTACAGTGAGCCTCAAAACATGGTCAGAACAGAGTCAACCAATTCATCTGCCATTTTGAAACCGCCGGAAAAAGCCACTTTAACTTGGTTTACCAACCAATATAAAGTTTATGGCATAATTCATAAGTCTGTTCAATATCTTTCCCAGGATGCATTTCTCCGTTTTCTAGAACCTGTCAGTTATTTTTTGGAACATAATCAAGAAATCTTTTTTTCGTATTTTCGAGAAATGGTTATTACCTGCAGTAATCAAATATTTGTTTTGATCATTTTTTAGTATGCTTGGTATAGTTCGAATATAAGTACGAGTGGCACTTTGACTTTAGATTTTAATGCAGTTGTACTTAGCTATCGCAAACTGGATGTGATATCCCCATTTTATTGCAATTTTGAATCTCTTAGTATCTTCAAACTGAATTAAATGTGAAAATTAAGTTTTATGCACAACTTTTTACTTAATTTGACCCTGATTTTTTTTGTCTTCATGTAGCGGTATGTTATACATAATCAACTTCTATATATCCATAATATAGTTAAAATATGTTGTATATATGTGGGATATCTTTTCATTTTCATTTATTTCCTTGAACTCATTTATTCATAAAAACATGATGTGCAAATACTTTTTTCCATCACTGTACATTCCAGGAGGTTATAATGGATTATTCTAGGATAAAATAAGTAAAAATGCTGATACTGTTAATTATTCCAGTGATGCCAGCTCCTTAATGATTCTGACTTAGCTAAAGATGAATGGAATTGCAGAGAAAAAGTTATAGATTGTTAATAAAACAATTTACTGAAACTTCCAGTATGATGGTTACTGTTCAGGGCTGAGCTTCGCTCTAATGACAGGTCTGGGTTGTTCTGCTCGGGCTGGCACCACTTAAGACTGTGCCTCTGTCGCCTGCTTGAGTAGGACTCTGCTTTGGCCAAGCTGATTCCTCTTAACCTGCTTGCAGTGAGAGGGGACTCTTATGACACAGCACAAAGCTGCTGCCTTCCCTGAGCATGGCTCTAAAGCATCAGCTTAGTCTTTCAGTTGTCTTCTCAGTGCCAATGGTCAGTCCTTAAACATCTTTTGTAACAGTTTATTTTAGTTTTTAGTTTATTGTTTATTGCTTTTTTCTTAAACATTTTCAAAGCAGTGCTTATCTAGGAAATTGGAAACGTGTGGACGGAAATCATTTTCAGTCCTCCCTGGTCATTTACTATCCATCCATTACCTATTCTTTCATTGTTGTTTTGCGTTTCAACATTTTGTATTCTGTATTATTTCTAGCTTTGGAATTGGTTCCAAAGCTCCATATAATAAGGTTTTATTTGTAAAATATAAAAATTTTACTATTATTTCTAGGTTCCTTGTTCATCTACTTTTTTTTGTTCTTTCTAATAACCTGTAATACGTTTTTTATTATAGATTGTTAATCTAAAATTTTGAATTCTTTCAGCTCTATAGATCTTAGATGTGTGACTTTGCTGTAGCCAAATATATGTATGTACATACCTACTATTTAAAAACAACAATACTCCCACATATTTGTTAAGAATCACTCTCAATAAAGAAATGAAATGACAGTAGTGACCACATAAGATCACTTAACGCTCCTGCTAGTTTGCCTTCTACTATCATTAAACAAAATTATGTAACTCTTTGGTCCCTTAGTTTCGTAAAAGAAAGTCTAAATATCTTGGCTCCAATGCGTATCCACACAAGCATGCTGTGCCCAAAGTTGAGCAGTTTCTTTCCTAAATTAGCCTTACCCTAAGTCACTATCCTATCCTAAACTCCCCTAACACCTTTTTTTCAACGCATTTCTGACCACTTATATTGACTAAAAGGGTATTGTGACAATGTATCTTTTTAGTCAAAATCTGATAAAATGGGTATTTTTTACCATGAAAGACACCTGTCAGTGTCAAAATCTCAGCAATAAGAACGAGGCAGAACTGAACTCTCAACCTTTTGCTTTGGACAAATGGGCAGTGCTCCAAAAGCCTGCAGTCCCGGCTCTAGTATATTCTCTTCTGCTTCTGCAAAAGGGATGCACTCAGCCCATAATTTACTACTACTCTGCACAGATGTCAATGGGCGTCGGTAGGCACTTCGGCGCCTGCTGCCTGCTCGTCTGCCCCCTTGTAACATAAAAAAAAAGAAGTTTACTCTGAAATTCAAGTCCGTGGCTCTAACCGCCGATCTATCAACTTTTATAATATCGGTATACATTAAATTGCAAAAGGCTTTAATACCAAATAGAGTAGGCATGCTGGTTATGTTAATTCCAATGATTTATATTCCGATCGCGTCAGATATGCTTGGTGCCCTGAAATCGTATGGCGCTGGTGGTTCTGAGACAGAATCTGGTTTTGCAAGCGTCCCTATTCAATTTAACTGCCATTAGAGCTTTAATGGTTCAACGGTAGGTATAAGGTAAATCCGTAAATTATTCGGTTGAAACGATAATAATTTGATTCGTAATCCTGTCCAACTGGTCATGAAATGGTCGTAGGTCATAGTTTATATATAATAATTTATCAGCATCATATAACATTTTAACCTAAATATACGCAATAAACGGATTTTTGGGCACACAGCATAGTCGGATCGTTAATTAATTACGCCGAATCATTAATTACGTCATCTTAAATTTAACAAGAAATCACATAATATTAATAAATAGCCAATAATAGTTAAATTACTTCGAATGTCAAGTCAAAGTAATTCAATATAGTAGGTTAGGTGATCTAACTGCTGTTTAACTTTGATATGTTTCATTAAATACCTCGATAGCTTAATGTTAAAATGCCGAACTTAAATACAAAAATTGTCGTTGAAATATCCACTATCGAGGCTTCAAGTGTTTAATTAATAATTGGTCTCTCTCTCTTTTCGTAGCTATACATCCCACGTGGAAGTGGGACTTCCTACTTTTCAAGCATTTTATTGCATTATAAATTAATTATTGCTATAATTAACCTGTTATTCGACATCGGTGCTATATCTGCTGTTGCGACACTGACTAACTCCGCGCAGTGACTAACAAACGCGTGGGTCGCTAATTATTCTGCCTACTAATTCCTACATCAGCATCGCCTCCTTGTGCAATCTGATATCTTTAGTTTCTGACGAGGAAAACTAGCGCCGTTTCTCTATATCACTTAACATAAGGTGAGATTCACGATTTTCCATCTAGATAGACGTACACTACGTCTGATTAAAAAGAAAATCGTTCTAAGATTTACAATTTAAGAAGAAAAATAACAACTGTAAAGTTTTATTGTTGTAATACGTTTTTAATGTTACAAAAATACGTGGTTTACGATATTCATAACGAAATGTTAGCTTTGCATTTATTCCAATTCAAATTTTGGTACAATTATTCGGTGCTATCATATTCACGTATCTGATAAGTGATAAAGTATTTGTTAAATAATTCCAAAAGCTGTTGTCCGATTTCGCTCTAAATTATTTTCCTATTGAGTTTTAGCTGGTCTTATCGGCATGAAAAATTTCAAGTCTTCACATATAATAAATAGTTTGGAAGTCCTAGGGGGAGGATCAACTTGCGTGCAAACGGAAGGGCAGAGCGAAACTATAAGAGTTCCTTGTAGGAATACGGAACCCTAAGAAAAGCTACTAGTTCAGTATATATAACGTAACGATGGCACCACTACGACACATTTCCTTTTCCGTGTTAAACTATGTACGTAGGAAGACAAGTGGCTAAATATAGTGAGACTGCAACGCCGGCGCATAGGCTCTTATTTGCTATTGACTACCTATACTTCTCTGGCTGTACTTGTCGCGAACCGATTTAATATTGCTAATTCTTTAAACCTCGTCCGAGCTTTAAGGACCGAATAAATATTTATTTTTGTGTATACTAGAGGATAGAAAACACAACACTACCCGTGCCCCAAATAGCTTCCAATCTAAAGTACGATTGGGCTGGACCTGTCTGCCGCATGTCGGATGATCTTTAGGCCAAAATCGCCGCTTTACGGACCCCAGATCGGAAACGACGTCGCGGCAGAGCAATAATGAAATGGCGGACTGACTTGGATCGTTATAATAGAGATTGACAAGACAGCCTTAGACAGAACCATATGGAAAGAGGATAGGTAGACCTTTGCCCTACAGTGGAAAAATATGCCCTAAATAATAAATAATAATATAGTAGAGATCGCCAGCTGATCTCGACTGCAATTCTTTATATTTGACCACATTTTCTAATTTAAAGCTATATATACATACATAAATTTCGATCATTAATATACACATGGTCGTCATGACTACGCTTTAAATCAATCTTATAGTACAATGTATACATGAGTGCGTAAATCGTGGGGTATTGGTGTGCATGTAGTTTTCATTGATAATTAAATATTGTAGATTTTATAAAAATAGTAGCATTCGCACACTCCTTTATGAAAATATAATTTTTCCAAATTGACTACCAGTATGAAACTCGTCCGTCCGCGCAGTTCTCGCAAAATGGTACCAAAAGTTTTTGCTCCATGTACCTATTAATGAATAGATAAAATTCTACTGTAATAATACAATCCAGAGACTTCACAATTAAAACCCGTATGGTGATCGGAAGGTTGACTCGATTATACCAAACGCATCGACCAGGTTGGCCTCTCAACAGATTTTTTCAATAATAAAATAATTATTGAATGCACAGCCTATATGGCCACTTACTTCCCTTGCCGCACTCGATATGGCTCGAATACGCGACCCAGAACTAAAAGCCAATGAGCTAGTTTTATATGGAGATTGGATGGATACATAATAAAACTGGTACTTGCAAATAATTAATATTTAATTACGGCAAAGGACTGACGGCGTACCCACGTATTTACAATACAGAGCGAGCTGCCTTTGAGTCTATTAATATCTCTTACTCCGTGTATTTAAGAAACTTCGGTGGATATATTTTAACTAAGGCGAACAAAGCATGCGGCTTAGCTTGGAAGCCCTCGAATATGAAGCCTTAACCGGAGGTTATACATGCTTTACGTATTTTACGTGGTGACATTACATTGTGGTCCAGAAGCGCGAGCTTTATATAAAGAAATTAGCGGACCCGGCAGACGCTGTCCTGCCCGAACGTTGGGTTACTTACTACTTATTGCATTCTATTATCCTATATTCTTTCCGTTCCCAATGTTTTTGAAAATTACCCGTAACACACAGACAGACATTTTTGAGTATACAAACCTTGTCCTACCCATAACGAACACGGCAAAAAAATAATTATCAATTTTGGTACAGTCGTTTTGAAGTTCAACGCAAACATACATTTTGGAAACGCATTTTTATTCATATAGATAACTTCAACCAAAGCATTCGGTTTAAGACGATATTCACGTTTTACATCCTCTATGAGGATATTTGCAGCACACATTCTGTCACTATTATGTCAGCCGCGATAAGGTTACATTTAAAACTTTAAATTGTCAAAAAACTTAGGAAATAATTTAAAAAGGTGGTTAAGTATTTTTAATTTTCCGTGCAATTTTCTAACTTTTTTTCATAAGAACCTTCTCCTCCGATGTGGATTAGCTTTTTTAGTTTTTAGGACATTATTTTAGATTTAATTACGCATCTTTAAATATAAACATAGCCTCTTTCCTTCCAATGAGTCTCAATGAATCTGTTTAGTGAGAAATAATTTCGCGAACTGCACGACTTAAGGCCATCGCAACCTCAAACTTGTTTGTTGTCCATATTGAGTCAACATCATCAGAATCTTTTTTCCGAGAAATGTATGAATGACATCACAATAAAATTACAGTCATTAACTACGTGCCAATAGTAGTCGGGAGGAAAATGTATGACCCACGATATGGGGTCTTGACCCACTTTGAATATTTCGAGAAACAAATGAGACCACTAATATTTATATTAAACTAGTGGCCTGCCTCGGCTTTGCAGTTTAAAATAGCTACGCGGATACGAATTGGAAGAGACTATATTTCATACTAGGTAAAGATAAAGATTACTACGGCGCCGTCTTTGCTGTCACGTCACTTGCTATCACCGCTTCTAGCCATATGACCTGCCCAGTCTCATTTGAATATCTGTGATGTATTAGTGTTCTTTATTGTTGCACTTGAGGGAAGATGGCTAGTCATCGAGGATGATAAGTCTATACTCATGTATTTCGACGTAATAGTGTCCTATAAATCGATGAACGCAGGGTGCACGCACGTAATAGCATGACTCAATGTCACGTTCCGCCTGAGCCGAGCGTGCAAGCGAGAGCACGGTACAAGCGATTGAGAGGCAGGTTTCGCGTAAAAA
>JANCMC010034299.1:420538-465526 GCA_024363005.1 Charaxes varanes
GTATATACATACAGTATTCCCAGTACTCTTTGAGGAAAGAAATATCTGGAACAATTAAACCCCAACCGAGTAACCTCTTAGGTTATCGGACTTATGCGTGACAATTTATTAAAAGCTTTTGTTATTTGATAACCGGATTATTCGTATATTTAACTGTAGCAAATAAATACAAATGGAAAAATGAACATAAATATTAAGAACGATTTTTTTCCTTATCTAGGCATAACCCGCTGCTTTGTCCATTTTGAGTTCAAACATTTTTGTCAAAATTTAAATAAAAGTTTTTTTAAATGATTCGTTTATTTCTCCAAAAAGTGTATATGACACGTAATTAAAAAATATATATATGTATGCTTTATAATTTTGACTATGTTTGATCAATAAACCATAATTAATCTACGCTTTAACGACTCGCCTAATGACACCTTAATTAGAATTTAAATAAAATTGTTTACAATTGTAGACGAAAATTAAAAAAAATGTAGCTAATAGCGTGATTTAAATGAACTAATTATTATTATTTATTTTAACCATTTTTCTAAAATGGAGGGATATTCCGAAATATGAAACTCGTCCAGGTTTTGTTTCTTTTAATCAATCACAAATGGGCATTACATTTATATCTATCGACGTCCATAGACAACAGCCATTTGACGGTTTGATACGACTTATAGCCTCTACACACGATTTGATAAATCGTTGCGAAAAAACTGCACAGATTTATTGATACTTCTGTATGAGAAATCGTTGTCGATAAAACGGCACAGGTTTTTTGAAACGATTTATCGAAACGTATGTAGCGGCTATTAGGGACCTTCAGGAAAATAGCATACGTAATGCAGTTGAGGGTCATTATGTGTCTTACGTATATAAAAAAAACTTTCGCTCTTCGCTCATGTAAAGAAAAGCTTTGTCACTTTATACGTTTGATCCAATAGTTACCGTAATTAAACTGTTCGAAGATTTTGTACGCTGCGGGTTGCAGTCTCTTGCAGAATTGATAAAAAAAGAGTATATTTTCTGCCTACCGAGCATTGAGTCATCGGTGTATAGCCACAATCACCTTCCTCCATTGAAGCCTCTATCGCGGCACACACAAGGGCACGTGTACAAAAACGACTCACGCACACAGCGCCAACGCAAGCCAGTTTGACGTTTCGCTTTCGAGTCCCCAGTCAGTTGGCCGAAGCGCTGCGTCGCGGTGTGATCACGCGCCATTTCGTTGACGTGAAATATTCCGTGCATTTATAATTTATACTAATAAAAAAAACCGGTACGTATGTGACCCCGAGTGTTTTGTGTGTGTTTTTAACGTTTTCGGCGGAGCTCCAAAGATTATCAAAGGTTTTTGGTATTTGCAATTGAATTTTTGAGGTTAAAAATTTACAATGTATTCGCGCGGTCATGTATTTTTTTTTTCTAAACCTGCCTTCCATGCTTCTGCGAATGACGACGGCGACTCCGCGTTATGCCACAAATGATGCAAAGTTATTATGACGTTTTTTTTTATAATTTTTTATGTCGTAGTAGTTTGTTTTGTCTTTAGAATGTTATTTTTTTTAATAGTATGTAGGTTACGGCCATCGATCCCGTCGAAAATGGGGTTAACGAAAGACATCAACGAATAACGTTTTAGTATAGCGTTAAAATATATTGTTTCAATCCGCAAAACTTTTTGTTTAAATTAGTGATTTTTGTAAGTTTTATAGGGTTCCATACCTCAAAAGGAAAAAAGGAACCCTTATAGGATCACTTCGTTGTCCGACTGTCTGTCTATCTGTCTGTTTGTATGTCAAGACCCTTTTTCTCAGAAACATACTATAAATTTGAATTTAATACCTATTTGGTGTGCCAAATTTTATGGTTCTAGGGCAACGGAAAGTACCTTATAGGTTTGGAGTCCGTTTTCATACATTTTACTAGTATGAGAAATGTGACATATACAGACATATCTTATGATTGCGTGTATTTAGAGGGTTGATGTTCTCGCACAGCTTCAAGGGAGCTTAACTCTCAGTATTTGGTATTAATATAAATGTTGTATCTTTACACATTCCTTAGAAAAAGGATCTTGACAGATAAACTAACAGATAGAAAAAAAAACACACTGATGCAACAACGGATTTTCAGTTTTTGGACTTTTTCTTACATTTATGCTTCATGATGTAGTTTCTTGCCAAATTTGGCAAAAATGATTCTAGGCCAACAAGAAGTACCCTATAGGTTTTGGGTCCCCTTGCAAATGTATGGGAAAAGTGACATAAACGGCCATATCTTTTGATTATGTTCACTTGGGTGGTTAATTTTTTTCACAGCTTCAAGGGACCGCAGATTTCTCTATTTGGTATTAATTTTAAATTTTTAGGTCTTCCTGTTCTTGAGAAAAACGGTTTTGACAGACAGACGGACAACGAAGTGATCCTATAAGGGTTCCTTTTTTCCTTTTGAGGTACGGAACCCTAAAAAGTTAGCAGATCAGAGATATTTGAAGTGAAAAGAAGTTTCACACAACACTATTAACGAATACTTTTATCGAAACCTTTTTTCAGTAAAAACTTCAGTACTAGGCAATAATTGTACATTTGAAATTATTTATAGTTTTTTCTGTAAATGTTACGATATAGTTTATAAAAATTTACTATGACTAGCGGGCCCTCCCGGCTTCGCAAGGGTATTTACATTAGCGAAATTTTTATATGGATCCCGAAAATTTTGTAAATATTCTATCGCCTATGTTCATCAGGGATAAATGCAGGTTTCTAATTGTGTAAGAATTTATCAGAGGCTATTTCAATGCAAATAAACAATCAAATCTTGCCTCTGTATAATATATGTATAGATGACCTAGATACAAACTATTAGATTAAAATGATAAGGTTATGAAATTGATAAAATAAATAAAAAAGCCAGCTCACAAACATTTTTGTAAGTTGTAAAGAGTTAAAATAAGGGGAATTAAAATTAAGAACTAAAATGTCGGAACAATAACTATAGCCTATACCTGTAAACTAAATAAAAAATAGCAATAATTTATGACATAATCAAGTATAATGTTGTTAGCTAAACAAAGGTTACCAGTTCTCCTTTCTCGTTTGAAAGTTGATTATTCCTTTTGACATTTGAATTTTTTTTTTTCCTTTTTTTTGAAAGGTTTTCTATGACTTATAAACGTTCAAAACTAATTAAAATCATTAAAAGAGTAATAATATATTACATGTCCTTCTCCACGTTCCAATCTATCTCTATACCGAAATTCATCAAAATCGGTTCAGCGGTTTAAGCGTGAAAATGAAACACAAACAACACGTTTCGTTCACATTTATAATATTACATAGTAAGGGTTATACGTTTATGTTATGTGATTGTTTATTGGCCAGGGTCTTAATTACATGAGTCGAATGTTGCCCCTCACGCACACGCTGCTGGTGATGGGAGATCGGAGTGGACTCACAGCGTACGACCTCAGCAGCGGTGACGTCATTCGACGAGTACTTTTTGGTAACTTTCTTTATTATTAGAACATGTTATATTTTATTACTTATTTGTTAAGTGGACGTATAATTTTGTGATAACAATAATATTCTATGCGTATACCATTGTTCTATGTGATTGGTATTTTTGGTTTTTTTCTTATAAGAAAAAATAAAGCTATGCGATTTGTTTCTGAAAAAAAAAAACTCGAATAACTTGATATCTGTCACTAAAATATGCGAATTATTTACCAGAATGATAATATGTGTTATTTTAAATGTGCTTGCTTTATTCTAAAATATTTATCATATATAATTCAATCTTATGTCTGATATTAACATGTCAAACTTGCGACTGCGGTGTTATAACATAGTTACTACGTATATTTAATATTGCTAGGATCACCGGCTTGTCGAAATTTGCCCGCAAATCTTTTTACGTATAACTACATATAATATTGTTCTATTTTATACAGAAAAATAAAATTTGACAGTTAATATAATATACGGTTGTCATGATTACGCTTTGACATCATCAAATACACGTGTGTGTAAATCGTATGGCTTTAGCTTGCGTGCGGTTTTATTTTATTCTTCCAAATTTCATACTCCTCCGTGTGGGAAATTTTCGTAAAATAATACCTTTCGCTTCACGTTGTAATATATAAGATAGTATACACGTATTATACTTAATGTTTATCAATCATCACAGCAATAGGATTTTATGTCTTCAGGTATATTTTATATTTAAGTGTCTATATTTCTGTCATAAATATTCTATTGTTGTGACAACGTCTTATAAATCGATGAACGCCAGCTGCACGAACGAAACAGTATGAGCCATTGTCACGTTCCGCCCAAGCCGAGCATGCAGGCGAGAGCTCGGAATAAGCGACAGAGAGGCACAATCAGTACTTCGGCTTTATTACGTAAAATTACTGTCCGTAAACCGACTTAACGTAAATCAATTTTTGAAGTTAAAATTCTTTACACACGCTTGACTTGCGGAGTAAATTGGTAATAGCCTGATGAGAGAGTTACGAAAAGTGTGATCGGGCAAAGCGAATATACATATCGATGGCAACTAGCTTAATCAACTGTTCAATCAAATGGCTAGCCTCTTTATGTTCGACTTACTTTTGACTTTTTTCGAATTTGACTGACGTAACCGTGATCGACACCTCTAATGATTCGTTTTCACTTCTGCTGGGATTCCCGGAGTGTCAGAGCCACTTGAACGGCGCAGCTTAGTATAAAGGCTAGGCTCTTAATTGAACGCTTAATTAACAAATATGCATACATATTATAGATGGAGCTAAAGAAGTCTTACACCAGTCGTGCAGTCGTTTTTATTATGACGTGCGTTTTGCTATGCGATGTTATATTTTATTAGCTTTTACCTATTGTTTTGCTTGCGTTGCTATACAAGTCAAATTTGAGAAGTTGGCGAAATTATTTATTACTCTAATATTGGTTACGATAATTGGTTTGTTCCAAAATAAACTACTACTAAGCTTCTGCATTTTAATTTGACGTCACTATTACGCGCTACCTCTCTGCGAAGTTCTTTTGTCGTATCAATTTAAATGCGAAAATTTACGTTTGCGGCGATAAAATGTTTTAAATGTTATCCTGTAACCACCTACATTTTTCCATTATATCTGACTCGTACCCACAAAACTTACAAATGTAATGATTTCGCATCGTTAATTTCAGGTCAAAGCGACGGCTGTGTATTTGTTAGACAAATACTACCGTTAAAGGACGCGATCGTGTGTGACTACGCGAACCAGTTGCGAATCGTACGATTCCCGCTCGTATCAAAACTCGACATGAAGAACGAATAACAACAGTTTCCATTTGGCTGGTGGCAAATACCAAAGGACACACTGCCCCTATAACTCGGTAATATACAGTAAAATTCAACGAATAAATCGAGCTAAAATTCCTGTAATAATAGATGTCGTTTTTGTTTTCGCAAGAGAACCACTAATCTTGTTTCTAGAACATCGTTTTAAGGTACACGGATCATTTATACATCTTACGTCAGATGTATAAATAATCTTAACTGTCATTCCATGAATTATTAAATTTTGACAAATCTAATATAATTTATTTTTATTTATTGCGCTAACTTAAAATGAATTATTGAATCTATGTGATAATAGATGTATATGCACTTTATGGGATTTTGTTGAATTTATGGTATAAATGTATGTAAAAAGTTAAGCAAAGAGTAGAATTTTAAAGTTGTAGTTAACGGCTTACGATTTAAAAAATATTAGATATATATATAAGACTCGCTACTAAACCTTGTGATAAATATTTCAGTCAAAATTATTTACTACTAAATACCGTTTATAAATCCATCTAGTCTATAATAATTGAAAATTTTAAAACGAAAATATATCTTCTATGCTATTATAAAGTTAGAAATCTATAGAGAATAAGAAATATAAAACGTACATATCGCTAACCTTTATGTTAAAGTGCCTTTGTTACATATATTGTAGGATTAGCGATTATTATAAATTATATTTACAAAAGCTATATATTTAAAAAAAACTGAATTAAAAAAGAATAAATTACTTTAATGAATTACCATTATAAATATCCTTTGACAATGTAGTAAGAAAGGGACATTTTTTTTTTGGTAAGTACGGATATCATTCAACCAGTCCAAATTCTTGACCTTCGCCATTACCCCGGCAGTAAAAACCTTCGCTACAGCATTTGGTTCTAATTCTTTCAACTCCTCTGCAGTAACCTCTTGAAAATTGCGATTTGTCAGCAGAATAATGTCGTATTCCTCTTCTCTCCCTAGAAACTGATGTTTGGAAATACTTTCTCGATTAATAACTAACAACGACAGTGCTCGTATCTCTTCCATGAGATGTTTCTGAGACCGCATAATCGTTGTATAAGACGTAAACTCATAAGGAATATCCATTATATATTCGCTATTATAATTAATAATTATAAAATTCTTTAATTTTATAATTTGTTTACCCGCATCATTTCTTTCGCTCCATAAGGTCTAGTTTCGTTCGATCCGCAACGAGCGAGTCGAGTGAATACTAGAACGCAATTCAAGGTCGCGCGCATTGTCGTATTATAACTTTATTTCAAATTATAGTTTGTTTATAGACAATAATTTGTGTTTATTGCATGGAACATACTTGTATCGCAGATTAGAATGATTTGGTAATATTTGAATAGGTCTAAAAAAAATATTGCAGGTGTTTTTACTGAAAAAAGCAAAAAATGCACATCTTTTCTGTAAGCAGACTCATCTCAGGGTCATCTTAATAGAAAAGCAAATCTGATTTGTAAACTTTTGCTCTGCTGTAGTGACATCTACGTTGTACAGTCACGCCCCCATTGCCCTGTAAAGTCAAAACCAACTTGTTATTTAACTGATGTGTTCCTATAAAAAATATCGCTAGTGTATGTAGGAGCCCCTTGTATGTATGTATACAATTCCCGAATTGAAAAACTCTGATTGACACAAAAATAAGAAAAAAGTAGAAATACAGTGGTGTGGTAAGTCGTCTACGGCATTCACATGAAAAACAATATTATTTCATCCCTAAACTTCAGATTTACACTTATTTTCTAGGGTTATTTCATTTTTTTTCTTAATTTGGTACCTAGACGTTGTTTTTGTCGAATTATCGTTTCTCTCAAGCTGTCCGCCATGTTGTCGGCATGACATCACGTCCGCCGGAGTCGTCGCCGGCCAACTTTCTTGATTATCCACACGTGGCGCGAATATCGGAAATAAAGGCCACTTTTACACTGTTGCTTGTTAAGTGTTCTGTTATATCATAAACACCTACATTTATGTAACTAGAAATCTTATTATCGCTCATCATCAGCTCAGTATACATCTTGCCGCTCAGGCTTGGAGCCTACTTCCACCAATAAAATTTAAATGTGCCTTTCTAATTTCATAATGTCTTACAATAATATATTTTCTTGGTACAGCAGTAGCGAGAACCTAATTAAATGAAATTCTATTTTAAAATTCCGTAATAAATGCTTTCTTGAAACAAATACCTACCTAAATATATAACTATCGGTGTAACGAAAGCCAGTATCGATTTATTCATTCAAACGATTTTGATCTCTATGTGTAATAGTTTAAGGTGGACTTTTGTAATTATATTCTGTTTGATCGAATTTAGTACTTTTTAATTTTTCGTCAATACGTAGGTATCCAGAAATACAAACAATATTTAACCCAATTCTAAATACAACGTAACTTCAATAATGCTACCAGGGGTGGAAATCTTCCTACACATTTTTACGATTAAATCAGCTAGAGACTTAGAAAAATGTACCATAATAATTTTAATGAGACATGTTCTTCACATCTAAAAAACACTCATAGCGTCGCAAGTTTTTATAATAATTTTAACGTAAGAGACATAATAAGAGACTAAAAAAAATCCAGATAAATAGAAGAAATAAACCAAAATAATACACAGCCAAGGCAATAAATATACATCTCTTATATTAACTGTTTTAAAATTATTTACAATAAAGCTCTTGATTCCATTCATTAATACTTTTACTGAAAAAGACTGTAAAAAAATTATTATGTTTGCATAAAAAAGCATATTTGCAATTCTAACTAGCTTCCCATAATGCATATGTAGTGAATTTAAAAATTTGTGCCTTACCAACTTGGTCAAGTATTTAATAAATATATGATTGAGTTTTATTATCGTAAGTACTTGTTCGATATAAATTCATTTAAGAACTCTTATCTGTTGCAAAATATCACCAAAAATAATAGAGGTGAATTATTTTAAAGATTTTAAACTTTAAAACATATGAGTTATTTAATTATAATAATTAATTACATATTATGTAGATTGTTATTTTCCCAGTTTTTAAAAGTTGGACATCTTATAAATGTCCTATATCTTCTGTTTTCTACCATTCAACTTAGACACATTTTAAACTGACATAATGCTTTGTATAAATAGTAATAGCAAAATAGTTAGTATTTTTTGCATATATTGCCATATACATTAATTTAGATATCACAGTATGGAGTTCACATGTTCACCCTGTGCCCCCTATCTTTTAAACATGATAGTAGCTTCATCATAGAATTTGGAAAAAAATTACAGACTCATTTACAGATAACGCATATTAGGAGCATGTCTTTTTTTTCTCAACGATCTTAGGTTTCAAACGTTTATAAAAAGAATATCAACTCAACATATAGCCTTACTATTGGTACTGACAGAAGTAAGTGTGCAAATGTCAACAAAATTACTCACGGGTTGATCTTTGAGTTGTTAGAGAAGTTACATGAACAAAAAGTTCAAGATGAGTTCTTATTCGATGTACCTGATCAAAACTTCATATGCTTATGATCAAGCTGAATTTGTTATTGCTTATGCATAAATATACTATTGCTTTACTATAGCATTTTTAACTTACTCCCTATCCGCTCTCCACCACCACGTCATAATCACTTACCTCAGACGTCAACATGGACATCTTGGCTTAAGAATGATGCCTACGTCAGAAAAAATATATTTTACGGCGAATGTTTTTACTGAGAATGTATTGTGTACCCTGGTGTTGTTAACAACAAACACCTCACACTTATATAAGCGATTGAGACAAGGATTTTCCCCTACCACGCAAATAGACAATATCATCATGTCCCATACTGCTTTACTAGCTCTAGCTTACTCAATACCAAATATATCATATATAATGTTATATTATTATATATGCACCCATGAAGAGCTAATTGTTTAGCAATAAAATAATACAAAATTTATTGTTAAAAACGTTTGTTGTGAACTTGAGAGGTGTTATACGCTTCAAAAGGTGTAAATTATCTTTGAAAACGTACAAGGAAGCTGTCAGTTACAAAATACGAAGTACGTAGGGTTGTAAAAGGTCTCAATGTTTGTTAAATACAAGTCTTGTGACGCTTACGCAGCTATCCCGTGCGATATGGTTTACTTCAGCTGCTTGATAGACACAAATGTATTTCCGCCCCACTGATTTTGTAATCAATGAAGACATGATTAAGTCACAAAGATTTATTAAATTTCTTTTATTTAAAAAGGGTGTGAAATCTTCGAAACTCGTTCCACGTCAGTAGGCTGAAAGTATTTGGAGCGTCCGCAGAATCTACCAGTACGGTGGATCGTTTTTGAGCGTGACGTGTTGTTAAAAAGCTTTAATCCTAGACACACTTATATATTATATCATTTGGTAATCATTTATTTATATATATTTTTCTGGTGGGATATAAATATTATTCTCCATAGTTAAGTTATCCCGGGATGAACCTATCACGTTTTATATTTAATTTATTTTATGATTTTATTACATCTGTCCAGTGTAAACAATTATTTAGATTAAATGATAAAAATGTTGTATGATAAGTGTCTAAAATGTATCTATTTTAGTACGAGGCTGTAATTTTTTACAACAAAAACCAGACTACAAGTGCCTGTCGTTTATGCAGGATGTAGTCGTTACCGTTTTGACACGGGAATGTATTATTGTGCGATGTGTATCTGGATACTTTTAAATTTAAAAGTTTCCTACGGTAAAGACGATAGATTCTCCTCCTAATCAAATTTAACTTATCCGGAAGGTTAGGAGAGATAGCCGGTGGATTTGGAAAGTAACGTATCTCTCGCGGCCGGCAAACACGGGTGTTTATTTCATATTATTATTATTAGGGGAGGGAAGTACCTCATTTTGTAGAGCGCTGAGTAGCTATGCTAAAGGTTCCGGGTTTAAATCCAGCTGTGGCAGATAATTTATTAGTCTGCTAGCAACCACGGATGGACCATGCTATTAACGATATTAACGAACCTATATAAAGTGGGCACTCTTTACTGAAGAAAAACACTGGCTGTTGAGCGTCATCTTGGACTAATCACTTCCCTGCTCAACCGTTGATCTTTGACAACGGACTAAAAGGGAGGAATAGATGTCAATCGAAAAGTAGAAATAAATCGAGAGTTGTCAATTAATATATCGTCTTAAAATTATTCGAACCGTAAACATAACAATTGGTGTCAGGTGTATGGGGTAATAAATAAAAGACGATATTTGCTTTAATTTAAAGTGAAGGACATTATAATGGCCGGTAGACAATTAAAGCTGAGTGAACTGAAAGTGGCCGATTTAAGACGTGAGCTAGAAGAACGTGAGGATAAGAGGGATACTTTTATGAATGCAGATGCGGTTCTTATTTTGTCAAATTTGTCGGAAAATTTGAAATTTTTGTCATTAGACTGCACTAGTTTATCATCTACTAGTATACAAGTATAAGAATATGTATGACTTTTTCTGTTTCCATTTTAATTAGTACAGTAATTTTAGAAAGTCTTTGAATGTAAGAAACTTGAAAGATTGGGCTTGATTGGAGCTACTAATTTAACAGGAACCCAAGTTATGAGTATCTGGTGGGTCGCCAGCGACACCGCGTGGCGCGCCCGTTCCATGTTGCCGCCCACGGCCATGCTGCCGCTGATATCCAGCAACACCGCCAAGCTGATCGGCGCCTCGCCTGAGTAGAAATCCCGAAGTTCGCGTGGGGCGCCGGCGTCGATCACTTCGAAGTCCGACGATTTGAGGTCCCGGATGATCCGGCCGCGGCGGTCGCGCACAGCGGCCGTGACTGTTACCACTTCGACACTGCTCTTGAAGGTGATCGAAGCAACGGCAGCAGCTTGATTGAGGAATCTGGACTTGAAATTGTGATCCATACACGAAGCCATAAGCCGTGATGATGATGATGATGATGATTAGTATTATATAGACAAGTGATATATTTTTTTTAAAACGGCTGTAAAAGGTTTCATATAATTGAGTATTAACGTATATAACATCTCTAACACTCCTCTGGTAATACAGTAATTGATCGATGACAGTAATCACTCAAGTCAAACCGCCTAGCCTTTTGGCTATTTTGTCTTGCCAACGACACATTTTAAAAATTGGGGTTATATGTAAAAAAATATCTAACATATCCCATGCTTAGTCGTAAACTGAGCTAACTCAAAAAAGTTGATTTTTGGGAAATTGCAAAAAAACGTTTTGTCATTGTGTTACGACTTATTACGTAAGTCGTTAAAAACGGCATTATAGTAACAAATTATGTACTTTAATAATAATTAATGAGGTGTTTTATTATATTTAAATGTTATTTTAACGATATTTTATTATTTGTTTGGCTTTTTATCCAAAATGAGTTTTTTTGTTAAAAAGACAAAAATAGCCGTATCTAAGTATTGGGTGGAGATAATAAAATAATTCTTTCATTGGCTTATAGAAGACGTTGAAATGAAACTGCCTGTATCATTAACTCACTTTAGACCTAAAACTCAATCGATCAGTTTATAACTAAGCGTGCGATATGTAATGTGCAAGTAAAAATCGGCATTGTACACTTGGAATTCCTGTGCTATTATGAAAAATCCACGATCAATCTCGAGACGGATGTATGTGGGTTTGCACAAACAAGGATGTGTATCAACGCACTCATTGTCACCGTACAATGATCGGTCACGAAACGCTCACAGCGGTATTGTCTTACATGCCAGCGAACACATCAATTACCTCTTTAAATACACCTTTACAAAAGAGTTTTATAACCACTTTAGAAATAAAACTCCCTTATGCACGCTTGATTTTGGGAGTAAGTTGCGTGTCGTCAGCGTTACGAAAAATGTGATCGGGAGAGGTGAACGGAAGTTGAGAGGGAGATATATATTAGTGAAGATAGTAAGCAAGAGATTAATTTTCATTCGAAAACATTTGTATCTTATTTCTCATACTATAGGCCTATTGTAGGTTTTACAATCACCCACATTAGTTAATCGTCTACACCAGTATAATATAATGAAAATTAGGAATAAAGAAATCTGTTCACAAATATTAATTTATCAATGAAAACTCATAATAAATTTAATATTTATAGAAAAGTAATACACGTATATAGTAAATTAATATATATTATACACATATAAATATAGATGGGGCTAAGGAAGTTTTACTTTAGTCGTGTGGTCTAAAACATGCTCGATTTGTTATTTTTTTATTTTGATAGCTGTAAGATACTGTCCAAAATGCCAGACAACTTACTTATACAACCTTTATTGAGTCCGTCTTCTGTCATAGGCCTCCTCTTGAACAAAGACTATACGTATAGATATAAGTATAGACAATAGACTATACTTTTGTTTTGTACTTTTGTTTAACAGAAAAAATACTTTTGTAATTAACATTTTCCCGCGTACTCAGCGAGCACATTAATTACTCCTCTATAGTCTATATCTCAAGACATCCATCAAGTTTTCTTCCAAAAAGTTTCCTCATCTAAATTAACAATAGCGAAAGGTCACAAATCACAAAACCTCAATAACCGGGGGACGCACAATAATAAAATTTGTCAGTGAGGTAGTAGATAGGTAGTAGACGTCCGCTAAGTGCGGATTTATCGATATGGCCAGTTCAAGAAGGACTATAGGCTTTCGCAATTTGAAACTGGCGCTGACAAAAGAAACTGCTAGAAGCATATTGAGAACTGACAAACTAAAAAAAATATGATCGCTAAATATAGGTATTTCAAATACAAATCACAATGAAACTATGTATATGATATTTGTATCCTCAAAAGTATTCTATTACGAATTTAAATGAAGTCGTTGACTTTCGTTAAGATCTTGACATTTTTAAGCCCGCGCCAGTCACGGTAGCAACTGTGATACATTTCCCCGCAGCCTTGAGGAGTTCCGTTTTGGTAGGTCATGGTTGATAGTACATATTTTAGCTTCAACGGTTGAAGAGTGATCTCAATTTCAATTAGTAAGAAGTGGCAATGTCTTGGCAAAACCTTGCCAAGACATGCTTATAGAGGGGTTCCGTATCTGATACGCGATACTGGTATTCGTTTAATAATTTTAAAGTATTATTCTGATTTCGCTCAAAATAATTTCTCTAATAAAGTTTTAGCTTATTCTATCAGCGTGGAAAATTTCAAAATTTTACATCTAATTGTTTGAAAATCCCAGGGAAAGGGTGCCCCTATGCGGGCGGACAGACGGACGAACGGACAGCGAAACTATAAATTTTCCTCCCATATACATATATCATTGCATTCTAAGTACACATCATTAAAAATTCACATAGTTACATCTATGATATATTTGGCACTAGTTGTTACGCGCGCCTTTGTACGCGTAAAATTTGGTGAAAAGTGTTCCTCGATAAATGAGCTATCTAACACTGAAAGAATTTTTTAAAATCGAATCAATAGTTCCCGAGAATTGCGCGTTCAAGCGAACAAACAAACGAACTCTTCTGTTTTATATATAAAGTATTGACTGAATTTTTTTCTAAAAATTGCTGCAATTTCTATGAGAAAATTAAGAAAAAAATATTTTAGTAAAAAACAGGTTTAATAAGTATTAATGCGTTAAAAAGAAACAAACTCAATCCAAGATTGTATTTCAAATAGTTATATACTAGATGTATGAAATAATTGCATGCTACGTGTACATAATACAGTATTAAATAAATTCATAAACAATTACACACTACAAATATTTATGAACATGTGAACGGCTGGTTTTTGTATTTATCTATCTTATTTATTTAAGTAAGGTTATTATATAAAGCTATTAAGAAAAGGTGTATTCTTCTCAATTTCGTCATTTGCATAATACCACAAATTAAAGTACGATTCCACCCTTCCATCTCGATGTAAATGTAAAATACTAAAATTTCTTCCTGGCAATTATAATTTCGTTCAAATGGTTGTCTGTTTAAGAATGAAGCGGTTTCTACAGCCTATTCTTGGATTACATCCAAGTTATCTTATTTCGTAATAATAGGTATTCTTTAATTCTCACTTTCCTCTTGCGTTCTTTTCTATTTTTAAAGAACTAACCACTATAGCAGCGACTAAGGCTTGTTTTATTTATCCTGGGTGTCATAGCAGACATTCAGTGATTGGTGTTTTTCCTGGCGGACAATGAGATAGGGCCTGAAAAAGAGACTGGTCAGGGTAGTGTAATAAGTGCACTCTAAGTAGTGGCCACGCCCACCCTATTGAGGGACTCTACTCATGGTAGTGAATTTGGCCGAGTGGTACATGACATTAAAAATATTCTCTTTTTCAATGAATGAACTTTATATGTTTTAGTTGACGACATCAATAGATGTGGGAGGAGTATTATCTGGTAACCGCATGGCTGGCGTGCCTCTCGGCCGGTCGCTAGGCGACGGTGAGCTGGACGTGGAGGGTATATGCGCGGAGCCAGGGATGGCGTGTCAAAACTGCACCCATGCGGTCACATGTGTACCACTGCCGTACGGTTATATTAAAGCATTATTATTTTGTTGTTATTTTAAGCTTCCTTTGTAATTTATAGGTTGGAGGAAAGAAATTCAGAAGAGGTGATTAATAGCAGACCTGTCTCTTCAGAGGCTGTTAGTGATTTCAGTGACCCTCTTAGATCACATATTGATCCAGAAGACGAAACTCTTTCAGAAAAGGCTACAAATCAGCAAGAGTTTTCTGTTTCAGAATTGCCACTTTGTAACAAGTTCAGAAAAGCATTAGAAGAAAATATAGAAGGGGGCGTGTCCAAGCTTTTGGCCTGTGCTGGAGCCCTGGTGGTCCCTGGTGATCCCCAGTGGTCCCTGGTGGCCCCTGGTGGTCCCCGGTGGTCAGGGCAGCAGGACGTAGCCGTCCGTGTTCTCCAGGACGTAGAGGTTGGTCATGTGCTCCTCGTTTCGCCGAGTCTCCAGCAGCACAAGCCTGAGGACAGTGTGGGCCTCAGTGTGAGCAGTGTGGGTCGCAGTGTGGGCCTCAGTGTGAGCAGTTATAAGTGAGGAATGAGGTTTTCTATATTATGGTAGGAATAGGGCTCTAGTGAGTAGTGGCCTGTCGGTGGAAATGTGTTGAAAAGTGGGTTTACGCAGTGTTGGAGACAATCAAAGTATTTGATATGCCTCCATGTAATGAAGTCTGTATTTAATAACAATAACTTTGGCTAATAATAACCATTGGTATAAACCTGTACAGAATATTTTAAATTTGTATAAATTTAAATTTCATTATGAAATCTCTTAATCCGGAATACCAAAACAGAAAAGGGTTGCTGCAAGGATGCTGCATGTCACCCACTCTCTTCAAAATATACCTTGAAGAATGCCTGAAAGGATGGATGAAAAAATGCGGGAGGATAGGAGTCGAGATAGGAGAAAAAATCTGTGTTATTTACACTTTGCTGATGACCAGGTATCAATTGCACAAGATAAAGAGGATATTAGTTACTTGTTCAGAAAAATAATAGATTATTATGAGCAAGGAAGCCTCCAAATAAATTGGAGCCATGATAAAAGTAACTTAAACTTCAAATAGTTATCAACTATGCAATGTATGTTTAGAATCATATATATAGTCCAAACAACGAGACCAGGTCATCTGACCTGTTACAGATACAACGTGTCACGAGCAGAGGTCGACCTCCGTGACCTTTAGTGTAAAACCTAATTATCTGTCCACTAATTGTATACGATCAGGTTATGTACATCAGCTCTTAGAAATAGAATTTCAAATTACTGTAAATCCTTAAATATCAGGATTTGCTCTCCCCCTCCCAGGCAGAATTGTGGTTCTAATTACTTCTACTTTTTACATTCAAAAAAGTTTTGTCACCAAACTAGACTTCAGAATGTTGTTCTAACTACAATGTTTTTATAATCATCTTCATGAAAGGTTGTCAACGACCTGCTAACTCATAAGGGTACCTACATAATACACTCGGCATCATATCTACTAGTGTGCTAACCAAAATAAAAAAAAAGAAATTTGCTTTTGTTAGAAAACATTTGTGAAACTGTGAATTTCCATCAAATCACCTAGCAGAAAGAATAGCTTAAGCTTATGATTTGTTCCAGGGAAGAAACAGCTGAAACTATAAGTTCGCAAATCCACAAGAGCTTTAATGTGGATTCTAGAGAGTTAATGCCAGGAATTGAAAAAACAGATGCCTAGGATTAGCTCCCGAATGCAAAAGTAAACAAATAAATTAACAACACTACTATGGGAATCATCTACGGCACAGACTGTCCGGAATCAAGACAATTCTTAGCTATAATTTATGAAAATTTGTTGAAGCATGTCAAGGTCATCGGCATTTTTGCTAGCTGCATTAGATATTTACGCAAGGCCTCAACCTTACCAAGTAATTAAATATTATCATTTTAGAAAAAACATTAATATTTTACCAGTTCAGAATTAAATTTCACTTTAAAATATTTAATTACACTTAATTATTATTTTGAAATTTTCGCTCGTTGCATCTAATTTTTTCATGCGCGTCAATTATTTATTATTTGCACTGCTATAGTCATCTGTATAATGCCCAGTGATTTTAAGGAAACGTAGAAAAAAGGTTTTGTGGACTTAATAACCATCACTGTTAAGGTTTTAGAATACTTTTAAAAATACGAATACAGCTATGCTAGTCAAGTAAGGATTACTTAAGACTTAGTTTAGACTTACGCTACTGAAAGATGCCTGTATTTTACTTCCTAGAACTTATAGCTTGCTTTTCATAGCGGATCGCAATTATGATAAGATTGTAGGAAGCGGTAACTAGCGTGAAAGGAATGAAAAGCGCAATATCCTAGTTTTAGAACCACGAATAAGGACCTTTTCAAACGAGCAACTCTCAGGGACTGAGGTGGAATTTTAAAAAATCTACCAAAGAAAACTAGGGCAGATAATGATGAGGTTGTATGTCATTGCTGGTATTTTCGAATAAAAATATATTTTTTACTTTCGTCTGCTTATAGAAAAAACCTTTTTATGTTTCCGTAGTACTACGAAGAACCTTTATAGTTCCGCTATGTCCGTCTGTCCGTCCGTCCATCTGTTCGTCCCTCTGTCAGCAACAACTTCTATAATTTTGAACATAAATGCATGAAATTTGGTACAATCAAGTATTGCATACAGATTTTAGTTTTGGCATCTCAAAATAATAATAATTTTACATTTTGGGGGTAGCTCCCGTACATTTTATTAACTATTTAACAACTACCCACATCCCGTACCGTACTGTAAATGTATGAAGCTAAGATAATTATAAAAAATGCGTCTATAGGCATAGATCCAATTAAAAAATTGATCTCGTTACATACAAATAAGAATATGGCAAGAAAGAATTCAAAAAAAGAAATTGAAAACCTAAGATGCGAACCGAACGTTACATATTTTTATATTTCTTATAAAACTTCTTTAATTTTAAACAAAGAAAAGTCTTAATGTTAGTGCTTTGATATAAAATTATTGCCCGTCTTAATTTTTGTCTCATCTGTCTGCTTTTTCTCAATACCGTTAATCTCCGAAACAACTAGACCGATTTTGACAGTGTATTCTCTGGCAAACGGCCTGATATTATTGAGAATAGCATAGATCTTACTTACTTTAAGAAAAAAAAATTAAGGATTAATATAAAACACATGAAGTTGAACAAAATCAATGTATTCCACGCGAACATACATATATACGCGGGAAACCGCACTGTAAAACAGATAATTCTTATTAACATTTACGAATGAAACTTTAAAGGAGCAAAAATATTTAGGAATTAATAATATAAATTTTCCTTACACATTCTTAACTGATACGAATAGATAACCAAAAAAAGAAGCCCGGATAACACCGAGAACACAAGGCCATTTGAAAAAGTGTACGTCAATTGCAAAGTTCTTTGAGCCGGCTGAAAAGACCCTTCGTCACAGTTCTGTGGCGGGGACATTAAAAAGTGGGTTTCGTTCCTTTTCACGTCAGTTACAGCCAGTATCCTATCGTAATTACCATCTGTTGTGGAGACGTGGGGAGCCAAGAGATAAAGAGCGACCCGCTTTGATATTGTGGTATCGTTTCTGGGATGTACGTACATCGTAACACTAGAGAAGCGATTCGGTTTCGGTTGTTCTGTCTTTTTGTAAAATGTTTTTATAGATTTTCTTTTATACTGCAAGGGGCAAACGAAGTGCATACCGACGCCCATGGACATTTGCACAACCAGGAGGGTAGCAGATGCGTTGCTGGCCCTCAATGACGAGTTTAGGCCTACCGGGAAGTCTTACAAACCGAACAAAACACGACAACAACACCATCACTTGACGTGACAACATTGCCGCCACTTCACGCCGATCTAAATACTTACTCCTTACTGGTACCAAAGGGACTGCAAGCGTGACTCTAAATCTAATTATAACCATGCAATTTCTCCTTTCCAAGCTGTTTCGAATAAATAAATCTTTAAAATAAAGTAATTTAAATAGAAAAAATTAACAGACCATTTATTTATTTTTTTAATTTTAATTACATTGTAAAATTTAAGAAAAGTTTATAAGAAAAATTTAGCTGCCCTATAGGACGAAAAAAGGTTAATTGTGAAATGGCATTAAACGTGTTCGACAGTATTCAAAATTAACCACTAGGTGGCGGATGGTGGCACTAAAGAATTAAAAAAACAATATGTAGGTAAAGAAAGTGCTATCACAAACATCAGTGTATCTTTAAGAAGCCGTCTTAGAAGAAATCTGGAATCGAGGTGGCAATAAATTAACTTATCTTATATATAAAATTCTCGTGTCAGAATGTTAGTTACCGTACTCCTCCGGCTTGGCCGATTTTTATGAAAATTTATATGCTTATTCAGTAGGTCTGAGAATCGCCTACTATCTATTTTTTATACTCCTAAGTGATAAGGGTGGCCCACGCGGCGACGTCGCAGGGTACAGATAGTTATATTATATTTTAGTATCCAACTTTATTCGAAGAAATTAGGTCACCAAGAAAAATGTCGCTTATTCAAAATACTCACTACTTCCTCAGCTCAGCAGAATTTAAAGAATATGCCATTTGATATTTAATAAGAACTTCTTCTGCGTTAGCAACATTGTTTTTCAATACAAATACCCCCTTCTATTTTTCTAACACCAGCTGCCCTTAGTAACGCTCGCCTTTGTCGTGTGCCAGTTAATTTTGAATAGTCCAGCTCTTCAACGAGGAGCCCTTCTAATGATTTCTCCCTACTTAAGGCCACATATGCTTTACCAGCGGCAAAGAGCTTCGATCCCAAGTAAAGATACAATGGCATGGTCGACGGTATTACCCATGCTACAACCCTAACTAAAGCAACATGATATCTTATGCTTATACCCATACACAACACATGTACATACATACCTACACATAGGACCCATGTAAAGACAAAATATACTCGTATTCGGACGATGCTACATTGGACGATAAAATAAATTTTGAGGCATTACCAAGGATCTTACTCCCTTTAAAAAATCCTAAGGCCTCCTGCCGGGCTGCGAACACGCGATTTTGAGCATAGGAGTTATTGTCCCCATTACACCACAGGTGACCCCTCAGTTACAGGACAATTAATTACTTCGTAGCCTCAAATGATTTACTTCCAAAGTCGAAATTGTTCGCTGTTATTCACGAGTTACTACTTTGTATTTTATTTCGCCAACGCTATGCGGTTGTATGTTGACGATCCATGCTTTGATTATCCGCTTGTCCCCAAGATCATCCGCAGGCGCTGCGCTGCAGTAGATCGTTTGTACGGAAGGAGGTCCCACTTCCAGAGGATTGAAGAAAGATGTGGCTTCAGTACCTCCCGGAGCCATTGTCAAAGGACCTTCTTTGTTTTTTGCGAACGCCATTATGCTCTCATTCGTCTTCCAAACGCTCTCAGTCACAGTCTTGGCGAGCTCGTTGTGATAGTTGCTCAAAAGTTAGGGCGAACTAATTATTTTTTTTATAACTGAATTTAATAAAGAAAATGAAGGTATATCTCTATTATATAAAAAAGTTTTTAGAAAACGTGTAATATTTTATTTTACATATGTGACATAATTGCAATATAAAATAACAGTAATAGGAATACACGTGATAATGGGATAATGACCTGAAATTTATTTATTTTTTCCTTGCTTAAACTTTATTGAAAAAATAGTAGTACCTGAACTCCCTCATAGTTCGCCTCAATTGTTGATTTTTTTTAGGTTCACCACATAACAAATGCCACCATAGATTTTCACTTTTGAAATCGAACATTCTAGTCTAGAGGAAGAGACAAAGTTTGAGATTGATTATAGAAGTTTAATGAAACACCAATGATAAAACCTATTTAAAAAAATGAATCGTGCTCAGTTGACTAGTAAATGCCCAAGAGCTAGATTGAGATGTAAGTGAGAAGATTGCATTAAAGATGACATTATGCTCTTAAAACGCACATTGTACAGAAGAAGGGACCCCGTCAAACCCAAGTTTTTGAAGAAAATAAAATAAAAAAATGGTAAGCAAATTATCTAAACGTAATTATCAGTTTTTAATATGGAATTCATTTCCCATAAAAATGCTGTTTATATGTTGAACAATTAAAATAATAATCAGGTAAAATCTGATAATATCATGGGGTATAGGTATATGTCAGAAGTATAAATATATATTAAAAAAAAGCATCCTTTTCAATTTATTTCTCAAAACTGGATATAAAAACCGCATTCCATCAAGTAGAACTACATCCGGACTCAAGATATTTGACTACTTTTATAACATCCAATGGCCTTTACAGGTATAAAAGACTTATGTTTGGGATCACGTGTGCTCCAGAACTCTTTCAAAAGATTATGGAAAAAATTCTTGTCAAATGCGATGGAGCCATAAATTTTATCAACGACATATTAATCTGGGGACGTAATGAAACAGAACATGATTTAAGACTTTCTCATTCTTCAGAGACATAAGATACCCCTCAAACCTTCTCCTGAAATTGGTCCTCAGTCATCCTTTCATAACAGTTGAAAGCACTATCTTCTCCAGAATCCTGAAAGAAGCGAAGCAGCTGTTTACCTTGTCCTTGTCTTAAGAAGCTTGAAACCTATGCACAAACCCTCATCTCCCATCAGCCAGCCTAGACACTATTCTGCCAACAACCTCCTAATTGTGGAAGTGGTACAGGTTTAGAAAAAAAAAAGTGATGAAGATGATGGATTGGCCAAGAATGTCCCAGGAGTTGGAGAAGCACAAGGTCTCTAACATCCACCAGGACCATGATGTCGTCATTGAGGAGTGGAAGAGTCCAGTGGTAAATTGTAAATCTCTGGTGAACTCCAGGTCCAAGAGACAAGGCCGAGCTGTAAAATACTGATGACAACACAAAATATTGACAATTTGGGACTAATTTGGACATCTTCACTGAGGGGCGTACTCTCTTCAGATAACACCATTTTGTGTTTTGGTTATAGATTTATGTATATATTGTATGTACATTAGTTTAAAGTTGTTTCGATGTTGTTATTTGGGAAAATATTATTACATTTAAAACGTAACCGTCACAGACACTGAAAAACTAATATTATATATTATAGGCAAACTGTGCCTGTAAAATGTGCAAAAGCCTACAACTTGCAAAAGCCTAATTAATAATTTTAGTTTATTTGCTATTTGTATAACCTAGCTCAATATAGTACAAATTTTTTATCTTTAAGGCAAGAGTGAATAGGTTCATTCTAGACAAGCGCGTTACACCCTAGATTGCATCAACACTTAAGATCAGGTGCCCCTATAAACTGTCTTGCCCGTAGATGGATAAAAAAATATATAATTCTCAGTACTGTTTGAGTGAATAATTGCTTAACCTTTAATATCTTTTTAATCAACTCTAAATAATTTATTCCAAATGAGTTATCGTATTTATAAAGTGACGACTATTTTTTTTAATTTTTTAAATAATTTACTTTCTTGCACAATTAAAAAAACCAATTGTACAATTCGATGAGTTAATTCTAAAAGCATTTTCTGCCAGCATTTTTAATTTTCCTTTTTTTGTAATCTGGATGCGTCATTTACATTGCAAATTATAATTTGCGTGGGCCCCAGTTTCCTATTAATAAAATATTATTTATTTCATTATTTTTTGTCCTGTATTCCATAGAATAAAAGTATTATATATTTTAAGATAGTCCCAATTACATATAGAAGCGAAAAGATCTGTTCAGTGTTTTGTCCTGGACATATATCGTCACGCGGGATTTTTATATTTATAATCGTCCTGAGTTATTTGACTGTTATTTCAGAAAATGCAATCGTTGATTTCGTTCGCGTGATTCACTGATTTTGTTAAATTTCAAGTGTCTCCTTCGTTTTTTAGAAGGTATGTAAAACAGTGGGTTCCGATTGATGTCACTGAGTGGTATTAGTTGTGAGAGTGACGGGGGTTCCGGGGATGACGTCAGACGGCAGTCGGTGATCTTAACTCGCCCCACAGCCACATCCTCTGCAATTTAAGCGGACCCTCACACTAGAACGGTATAACGCTGGAGGAAGAAGAAAGGTGCATTGAGTGAAATAATATTTAATCGACGCAAATGGCGTAAAATGAGCACATAAAAAGTCACGTGAGGTCACGACCCTCAGCATTGTGGAAAACGACGCGGGAAGGGGGAGGAGCAAACTGACAATTACCTTTTATTTATATGTATATATAATCTTATTATTTGCTTGTAAAAGGGCTAAGTACATTCGTATACTCATCTATCAATGTAGCCTGTCGGTATTAATTGTAGATTGTAGATGATGGATGGGCTGTTTTTTTGAACGGTAAAAGAGCGAATTCAGCGTTACAAAAATATGTTAATCCCCTAATCAATGTGCTAGGAAATAAAAATCCTTGCCCTAGATAGTCAAATAATTATATTTTAATTGTAATTTAGCTGATAATTTGAGGCGTTACTTTTGAGAATTCGCTACAAGCAAGATCTTTTTTGTTAATTAACTGATTTAGCTTTGTACGTTTTATCTATTGGCGATTATCTGGTTTCGAAGCGAAATGTATCTTAAGCGAGTGATAATTCTGTCTATGTTTTGCACATAGCATGTACCCGCGAGTTCGTCCGCCTTGTTCAACGCCTTCAATCTTCAATTTTGCGACGAAAAATAGCCTATGTCATAGTCCAAGGTTTTATGTATCTCTGTACAGATGTTCATCAAAATTAGTTCAGGCGTTTAGGCGTTTAAATGTAAGAGACTTAGTTACTTTCATATTTATAATACTAGTAAGGTAGTAAGGATATTGAGTTATCAGGGGAGGGGAAATAGAGTCATGAATGTGCGAGTGTATTAATTGGAAGTGTTTACGGGCAACGATGATTGCTTGCCATTTGGGTTGTATGCTAGCTTACCCGAATAACTTACATAACAATAAAATATAATTTAATATATTATCTAAAGAGTTAATTTATTTCATTTATTATTTCTTACGCCGGAGCCAAACATAGGCTAAGTGTTTGTACCTTTTTGTCCTTGAAGTCTACAAAGTACTATAAAACTTTGCGCAGCTACACAAAGTCCCCGGCCACACTACATCATTGAAATGAAGCTGTGTCTGGCTCTGGCCTTATGGTTGGTGGTATCCAAAGTAACCCTTATAGGATCACGTATTGTTGTCAGTCCGTCTGTATGTCTGTCAAGACCTTTTTTCTGGAACGCATTCAGGTATAAAATACTAAGGGAAACTAATACTACTTGGAGATGTGAAAGAATGAACCCTATAAGTATACGCAATCAAAAGATTAGGTCATTTATGTTAAATTGAAAGAAATCTTATGAAAATAACAAATCTTAAAGTAACTGGGTCAACTATTACGTGATGGTACGGAACCCTTAGTGCGCGACTCAAACTCGCGCTTGCCGGGTTTTTATTATTAATGTAAAATTATAATATCGCTGCTAGCTGAAGACATTATTTTAATGAAGCCAAGAAGATAGACTTAAACAGTGCAAGTTATATTTAATCTTCTTAAAGCAAATATGAGTATAATCCATATTTAATTTACGCTAGTATGTTGGCCGTGGAAAGCCTAGAGCACGTGGAGTCGGCGTGACTCCAGAACCTCATCAACGTTTCTAGGGCTTCATTAGAAAGTTCACTCTCATGTTCAGGGCTGCCACTATAAAGGCAACAAATTTGGGCAAGTTCGGAGTCACGTGGAGTATACGATTACGTAAATTACTTATATTCCCCCCCATCCTCGTCACAGGTTGCCACTTTTTCGATACCCGCTCCCTCTAGAGGTGACATCACATATTTTTCAATTTTATGTATGTATGACAATAATTAAAAGAAAACAGCAGTTTCAAATAATATAAATAAATACATAAGACACGGACGTCTGTTCCTAAGGTAGACAACTTAATGCCTGTGTTATACATAAATATTTTTTTACAGAAATATATTAATACATACATAGAGAAAGTATATCCAAACTGGAGGTGGGAATCGAACCCACAGCCCACCGAGCGGAAGGCAGAGTCCATTTTTGACCTTGAAGTCTCAAAAGTACTACAAAACTTTGTAAAGTTACACAAAGTCCTCGGCCTCACTACATGATTATTACTGTAACACAGTTCTGTTATTGATGTTCAGTTTATACGTAAATTATAAGTCACTATATTATAAGCATAAGCCTTTCCTATGAATACTACAACACATTAGCATTACAAGCCTTAAGACATATAATATTTATTTTATCTTATTATGTTTCTTACAATATTGTCTCAATTGTCTATCAGTAAATACATTAATTCACTCATTAAAAAAACTGATAATCTATTCATATGCGAAAAAATAGTAAATTGTGTAACGATAAATCCGTATTATTTTTTTAAGTCAAAGTTTACACCCTTTCGTAGAAAAAATAGGGAAAAGGTGTCTAACTGTGCCTGAGGGTTCGAGATCACATTTGCCGCAGGTTCTTATAACAATAATTATAATAAATGGCTTTGCGAATCCGAAGGTTCGATGCCGATACCACGAATTAAAAAGTTAGTAAACATCCATCAACAGACCAATAACTAGATCTAAGCACATTTTCTTATAATTTTATTTTAGATTTGTAATTTGAAAAATCATTTCCTCAATTGCAGTACTAAAGTAGTCTCGTGTTTATTGAAGACTCATATTTCCTTATTATTGTAGTTTCAATATTCCCGTAATTCATTGAGTGCAGACGTCAAACTAGCCTGCTAACGTCAGTAATATCATAAATCCACAAATAAACCACAAAATTCAACGAAAGTTATAAAAATTATGGCATGTATTATGAAAAGGCACCAACGTTTTTTGTTCGTATCTAAAACTAGACAGATTTGTAAATCGGTAAACTCATACTGCGTAATTATTCACAATAATTACTTAACGGCTCAATATGGTATTTGAAAGGTCAGCCTTTCAAAGAGAAATTAACATGATGTTAATAAATTGCATTTAGCTTATTAGCTAATTAATTTGGAATAACTACTTGAACAATCGTAATTAACCATTTGGCACTTTAAAATGTTGAACTCTGAATTACTTAGATTGATTAATAGTCAACGTTAATTTAATTTTTTTTAAATAAAGATTAATTATGCAAATGTGGAGACCGCTCATAATGATGGCACCCTGGCCTCCCCCTTTCAAAGGCTCTGACAAAAAGTCCCACCGTCCTCACAGCTCATACGTTTACTTACACATGCTATACATCTTTCAGACAAGACATTTTCCCCTCATTCATTTTTGTTTGGGACCAAAACAAAGTGTTGTGCTGCTGATACATAAATGGGGGGCCCTGCAATCTCCAGTGGTGTTTCTCGCTATCAAAGAATCTCCGGAAGGTTGACCTTCAGAAACCTGCGTGTGCTAACCAAGCTGCGTATAACTTCCTTAAACGGATCTCTACAGTGGAATTGAGTAAAGATTTCAATATCAGGTTTAATGCCTAACGGAGGACTAACCCCGATTTTACAAATTATAAAACTGTTCATTTAATTGTTCTAAAGTAGCTACTTAACATTTTCAGTACAGAACTTATTTTGTACTCCCTTAATGAGCCTATTAAGATTATTGTTTTGATATATTGACTATTTTGAAATATTTTTAGAAAAATAAAAGAGCAATAAAGTAAATGAAAGATCAGAATGCAGCCTAAAAAATCTCCGAAATTTTTACGTAATTAAGACTGTGTTTTAGATGATATTTTTATACTTAATTTTAATTTATTTTATTCTTTCATTTTTTTTACTTTTTGAGTTGTATATAATCGTGGTACGAATGAACTTCTTTATTACCATTATGTAAAGTAATGGATAAATTAGATAAATTATAATTTTTAAAACTATTTTGTATTTCAGCTGGTCGTCCGCCGCCCCGAATTGGTCGATTCCGTACTCGTCGAGCGCTGCCTGGAATCGATCGTAGTACCCATCATAAGCGTCACCGTAGCGTCCGGCCAGAGTACATCCACGGAGCACGCGCTGTTTCGCAATCGATCGGGCCTGACCGCCGTCATCCAGGTCTAGATCGAGCCCGGCGGCTACTCGGTCGAACACACGGTCGGAGAGGCTCGCCTCACCTGACAGCCGATCCTGATAGCGTTTCTTGTCGTATCAGTCTAGTGCATCGGATCTGTTCTACAGGAACCAGTGGGATCCTATTAAAGGGTACTGGAGTACAGGAAGTCATTGTTTTTCAACGAAAGGTAAAGTGATTTGACGGATTTGTGGAATTTATTTTAATCTTCCAATGTTGACACCATTGCTCAAGGTGATCTTGGATTGAAAGGTTTGGGATGCCCTAACAGGAACAGTGTTGACTGATATTACGCATGTATCAAGGATGTTTAAACCTTTCTGTGGACACAGGGGAAAACCTCTAAATCCCTCATCAACAGAAGAACCAATTGATCCAGAAATAAAGTTAAGAGTGGGAAATAACAAAATGTTTCTATTGACTAGAGCACCGGGGTTCTGGAATGTATTTTAAACATAAGGAGTAGGCTCAAATTTAAGATTATAATGACTGCTACGAAAAAAGTTATTTCATTTCATTCAAAACCACTGTGACACCCAAGGGCTGGCTTGAGAAAGGCATTAATGTTCCCTCCTTCCGAAACACGGAAGAGGTCGGATATCAAATATAAACCAGTGCTAGAATGGGTCACCCATCTATCACCCGGTTGGAGCCAGAGCAACTTAACTTAGCGATCGACTCAAATGCCGACCACCGATTAGACTACGACCTACTCAAAATTTGCAGTATGTATACAGTCTCATTCAATTGAAAGTGTTGAAAGAAATGAATAAGCTGGCGAAGCATAAAAGAACAATAAATATTTAATTATAAGTATAAACATTTTATTGATAATAATATTTGATATGCAATTTATAACTAGACTTATCATAAGTCTTACACTCGCGGGTATAACGCACGTTATATTCAAGCTTGCGGTTATCACAATAGTTACCGACATTGAATTAACTCCAACTATACCAGAATTATAGACTACAGGGCCTTCGGTGTATCTTCTATATAACGTTGCTTCACATTCGCACGATGGAACAAGACATAACATAGAAATCACTGGTTCATCATCTTTTAAGCAATAGTTCAACAAATCTCTTAAAACTTGCAAAGGTTTCTCAAGCGTCGATCCACTTGTAACTCCTAGACCAATAATAGAAGATGTTTGTCCAACGAGTGATGTATAATCAACTGCACTAACTTTTCCATAATCGGCGACTTTAAATTCTTAAGTGCTAAACGAGGATAAATCATTATTTGAGCTGCCTTCATCGTATGCTGGATTAAGTTAAACATCAAGAATGGGACTCATTTTACCTTTATATTTTGGAAAGTAGCTGTTATATCTCACAAATAATGTAACGTTGTTATCTTTAATAATTGTATACTTCAAAACAAGCATAGTGAGCAGCGAATGAGATCTAATTCGGAGACAGAAGAGTATACGTACAGAATCACCATACATTCTATGTTTAACATGTGATAAAACTTACTGTTTAGCCGTTTTTCTTCTAATGTGACAACGTAAGGAAACTCATTTTTTAACGCATCTCAACCTCTAATTACACGAAGGCTCGACATGCAAAGTAATAAACGGATAGTAACTATTGAAATAGTAAAAACATAATACTAGCTATATGTACTTAAAACCATAATGCAAAATTTATAATAAAAATAATAATAATGAATGAGAGTTTTATTAAATCCTGGGTGAGTAGCTTCGCGAGGAAATCCAGCGACGGATAGCCGACAATTTTCTGGATTGACAGCCAACCAGAATTCATACATGAAGGGGCACTTTAGAAAGGAAAAGAAGTATAGAATATTGCTTAGTATATTTATATCGCAAAATATTAAATAAATATAAATTTTCAAAGCTTGCACAATTAAGGAAAAAATCCGAAACCTGATTATTTGTTGTGGTATCAGTGTCTGTTTGTTTATATGTATGACCGTCCGTTAAAACCATTTTTATCAGAATATCACGTTGAGAATATATTAATAATAAATATAATAAAAAGGCGAGAAGTATATGTTTCAATGATAGAATGTAAGAATTTAATAATAAAAAATGTCTTTTAGTAGATCCTTAAAAAATATTGTACATAATAATAGTTGAACATACTCCTGATAATTATATAAAATTAACAACGTTTCAGTATGAGGTTTTATATGTAACAATATTTGATATCCAATCTATGAAAGGGCTGACCATAGATATTACAGCAGCAGATGTACCTGGTGTTATTACCAAATGTTTAGTATATTCATTACAATCATCAACGGATAATGTATTAAATCCAACTATACCCGAGTGGTGGATTATTGGACCCCTACCATCTCTTAAACATATTGTGGCTTTTACTCCGCAAGATGGAACAAGACACAACATTGAAGGTTCTACTTGTTCCATATCTAAGCAATAATTCAGCATTCCTTTTAAAACTTGCAAAGGTTTTTCCAGCCTAGACGCATTTGTTAATCCGTAGGCAACAGAATAAACTTCGTGTCCAATGAGTGTTAAATGATCAACTGCGCTGACTTTTCCATAATAGACGATTTTAATTTCTTGAGTCCGTAACAAACAAATATCATTCTTCAGGCTGTGATCATCCCATGCTGGATGAATTTTAACATCAAGAATCCGACTCAATTTCCCTTTATTTTTTGGATAATAGCTGTTGTATCTTGCAAAGAAATTAATATTTTTATATTTGTTAGCGTTATCCTCGAAATAAACACCACAATGTGCAGCAGACAGAACCCAAACCGGTGTCAATGCGGCACCAGTACAGATATGCCAAAAAAGTAATGATTCATTACGCGACGCTCCGCCAGGTAGCGTTGCTCCTTCCAGTCCGACAACAAAAGGAAACTCATCTCGTATTGCATCTCGGCCTCCAATTATTCGAATACCTGCTCTACAATAACAGTAATGAATGGCAATAATTGAAAGAAACAAAAGCATACCGCAAGCTACAAATATGTACTTTAAATCCAAAATGCAATCTCGTAATAGAAAAAAAAGCGTAATATGGAATCGTCAAAAAAACGTTTTCAACTCACAACATAAAGTTTATCGGCAGTTTTACTAAAAGTAAAATTCAATTTGATAAAAATAATAGAAAAATTATATTCAACATTGCACTTTTTTAAGTCTCAATAGTTTGAAGTAAGCCTCCCTAGTAAGAATCCCTATTCTTAAGCAATTTTATGTAGATTATTAGATTTAAAAATATCAATTATTATTAACATAAAAGCTATACTGTTCTGTGAACAGTTTTGCGTTTGTGTTTTGTCACAATATGTTGGAGGAAATTCAAAAATTCTTAATTATGTTTTGAAGAAATATTTAAAACTCAAGGACATTATTATCTCTACATTATGTAGATAATATTGTTTCAATTTATATGTGGCAGTCGTGGCCGAGCGGTTAAGGCGTCTGACTAGAAATCAGATTCCCTCTGGGAGCGTAGGTTCGAATCCTATTACTCTTCGTCGGGCAGTTGTTATTATTATTATTATAATTAAATAGAGGGTGGCGGTATATTACATTTCAATATATAAATATATACATTAATTTTCACATAAATGTTGTATTTGTTAGAACAATACACATATTGCAAACGATATTTTAAGGCTATTGATAGTTTTTCTGTATTACATATTTATTATTTTATTTTTATTAAATTTAAATTTTTTAATTTTTATTATTGTTTTAAAACAAATTTAAACTGCTCCGAGCTATTAGTCGTGTGCGCGAGGCTATTTCAAAGTTTTTAATGAAAGCATGTATATAATAAAATAGTGTCTAAACAAAAGACAAGAGAGAGAAAATGTGAAAGTGCCATTAGTGGCACGGAAACATGTTGGGCTGTTATGTAATATACAAAACATTAATTTATCGTTTCTGTTGTGTGTGTATGTGTAACATATGTCTAATAAATCGCCTTTAAGCATAATTTCGACATAAACTTGCATTGTAAATTTTTTTTATTTTTTTTATCACCCGGGCGTTTCGAAGATTTTACAACGGTCTCAACGGTGGCTGACCAGTCCAGCCGTGACAATGATCGCTGTAAAATTTATTTCAATTTTTATTCATTCGTAACACAACAGTCACCAACTGAAAGAACCGATAACAAAGAATAGAGCTAAATCTCATTACGAACGTTACGTCGATCGTTCTTGATTGAATTGTTCGATTCCGCATAAAATTCGAAGCAAATTATTGATTTTCTAGAATGTGATCCTTGAATCAAGCATTGTGCATTCAATAATTACATCAAATAATTTTTAATCTCAATATGGTATTTCCTCTTTTCATTGTAAATATAAATTATTTTTGTTAACATGGTCAAATTAATTATAATAAAGCCAGTAATAAGAGTTGTTTAAACATCACAATATTCATGATATGGTTATAATTACGACTTACTAACAACATGACATTTTTCTGGTCCATTTCCATCAAAATTGATGTATAAATTTGGAACACTCTGATAATACCCATTCATAAGAAGGGAAGCCAGACAGAATGCTCCAACTATAGACCCATCTGCCTATCACCAGTGGTATACAAAATCTATACCTCAATTCTGGAAAACAGACTGAGACCTTTAGTTGAGCCGTTCATAGGAGAGGAGCAAGCTGTCCAGGAAGACAAACGCAGGACCACATATTTACATTAAGAAATATTTTACAGAAATCCTGGGATAAGAATAAAAGTATATACCTCGCCTTTCTGGATTTGAGCGTCACAGAAACGGTATATCGTTATAATTATGGGTTATGGGTTAATATTAAAAGTTTATGATGTTACGATCTGCTGTTTAGCATCGGGTACTCAAGATTTCTTTTGCGTGAACTTTGGTTAACCGGATGAAGTTAACTATCCTTGAGGATTTTTTTCTTTTTCTATGCTTAGTTAAACTGCAACCATAGACGAAAGTACAGCGCACGTTATAGATGCTTAGACGACAACAGAGAATACTTTTAAATAATTTCCTGTACTTAAGATTTTTTGGAGCTTTGGATGCACATCCAGTGGCCAGAGAAACCACAGACATAATAAAACCACCATAAAACAGATATGTCATACCTCAGTATACTTTAATACAGGATGTGAGTCACCGTTCACTTGTATAGGAATAGAATGCAGCATCTACCTCGAAGGACACTTTTCAGCGCTATTTTTTATCAACCATCAAACACATTTAGGAAAAATGATTAATGAATATACAGACCTCTTGAAATTGTTGTTGCCAGCAGGAAGGGGGACGGCACTTTCCACTTTCCCTATCTGGCTCCGTGTTTGTGAGCCATGAATGGGTCTGTACCTGTGTCTGGACATTGGTTTGGACACTGACCACAGTCTAGCATCATGAACGGCCGCCTGTAATGAATTTACGCTAGAGCTAATAGACATTTCTTCATATTTGTTCACCGAGCAAACAAAAACGGAAAGATTAAACAAGGCGTGGGCATCTTTGGCACAGGCCAAGGCCACACATTACGACTATGATATTATATGACTAGATCATTTTTATTAGATTTAAATAATTTATTAAACATTTAATATAGAATAAAGGCAGATTTATATTTAACTGAAGTGACGACACGTGTCGTGTCATGACGTGATGGCGCTTACATTATTATGTCGTCTTCTAACGCATGACAATATTTTGAATCAATATGCCATTTCAGCACCCCCCACAACCCGCTCTTCTGACGCGAGTGGTTCTGATGCGACACATCAGAAGCCACGGAGATGTCGTCGCAGCCGGAGATGGCGTTGCCATCGAAGAAACAGAGATGGTGTTGCCGTCGAAGAAGGTAGAACCGGAGATGTCGTTCCAATCAGAGATACCGTTGAACCGGAGATGTCTTCGCTACCGAAGATGGCGTTGCCGTTGACAAAGCAGAGATGCCGTTGCCGGAGAGTGAGAGAGCGAGAGAGAGAGAGGTTATGAAGGGAGCAGAGAGGGAGAGCGAGAAAGAAAAAGAGATGAAATGTTTTTCTCAAGACCTTAAATAACAAAATCGATGACATAAAAATGATCGCCACCATCACTGTGAAGAAGGCTTAAAGAAGGCCCTGTTTTGTATTTTAAGTACATGTAGAAAGTACATAGGCATAACTAAGTAAGTAATTCATATAAGTTTATCTCAAATTTTCCATTATGATTATATATCATATAAAATATAAAAAGTAGCATTAGGGCTCACCGATAAATGTCATCACACTTTATAGAGGGGGAAGCGGGGGGGGGGGGAGGATTTTTATCACGAAAAAATTGACATAGTCGGGGGACATTATTTAAGGATGAGCCGAGTGTCGTATAAAGTGTCGCTTAAGTGGACGGTGACTCAACAGCATCGTTTTTACCTTGTGTCAGATTTATATGTAAGTTCCTATTTTTCAACACCAGTTGGACCGCCGCGTGTACACCGCAAGCTATGAACGCACCGAATCCGAACCAGCGGAAGGTGTTCCATCCACCGTACGTTTCATACAAACGGCCACCGATAAAACTGCCGAGCGATGTGCCGACACCTTCGAAAACTGCCCCAATGAGACCCTGCAATGACCACATACGATGTATGAGGTACCTTCAAGAAAAGAGCACACTTATTCCTCAAATTCTCAGAAATCAATATCTACTACCTTTCAAATTCTGATAGATGACTTTCAATGACACTAGACTTATTCTTAATATTTTGTACATATATGTCTGCATTTTTATATGTATGTATATAAGTATAAATTGCAGATGCCAACCTTAACATTAAGGACAAACCGCATTGGGTTTTTTAATGTTATTTTAATTATTAAAAACAAACTTGTAATTTCTTATAAATAAATAAAAACAAAGTATGTGTGTAAGTATATTGATAATTATTAATGCTTACATGTTCGTATGCATGTATCTATGTATGTATTATGTAACGGAACGAGCCGTGGCCAACTGTCAAATTAAAAAAAGTTTTTTAGGCGGGAATAGTTAAACGTCAGATGAGTTGGAGCGGGATTAAATAAAGCATAAAACTGTATTAGATTTCTCGAATAATACTTGTTTTTGAATATTTTAAGTTTTAGTTCTTAAAATAATATTAGAACTGTTACAGATTTGCACAAAAAATTTGCAAATGAATGAAAAGACACGTAGTATTAGGTATTTTTGGTTAAGTTTTAATGTCTCTTTTTTTAACTAACCAGAATTTTTTTTGGAGCAGAACTGTAGGGCTATGTTGAGTGACAATGGGTTACTTGCACCGAGCGCAGTTAGTCATTAATGCATGAGGATTATGTACTAAATTAATACGAGAGCATTAAATACTCCTAGGAAGACCAAGATCTCACTGGCTCACTCCTCACCCATCCTTGACTATGCAGATTGTTGTTATGTTGAACTTAATGAAGCGCAACTTAATAACCTGGAGCGCCTACAGAATCTTTGTACATGGTTCATTTTTGGCCTGCGTAAATATGAACACATCACTTCCTATTGAAATTACTTAAAAATGGCTACCAATTAGACTTCGACGAAACTTGCATATGCGTTGCCTCCTTTATAGTATACTTTATAAACCTCTAACTCCTTATCTTAAAGATTGCTTCTCTTTCGTACCAAATTTACATGAGTACATGTTTAATAATATTATATATATATACATACATGTATATAAATATATATTTAAATTTATGTATATATTAAGTAGTATGTACAGTCTAAGTATTATTTTTATTTATTTATTGGCTTTTGCACTGTCATATTCTTATATATTAAGCAAATCATGTATAGTCTTAAGATGTCCCTTTTTTGTGCAATAAAGTTTTATCTATCTATCTATACTTACATGCCGCTCGGTGCGGTAGAGTACTATTTCTTCCAACTACGCTGTAATGTTATCATTCTCTCACAACATAACCGATAATAAAGTACGCCTTTACTGCATAGACCCAAAACTGCTGTAATGTGGTATGAAATTTATTATGGCATTGTTTTTTATTTTCATATAAATTTACCACAGAGGTTTAATGTCTCCCATTAGGTTTCATATAAAATGGATGCATGGGATCAAAAGGATACTGGCTGAAAATAAAAATCGAATAAATAAATTTAAAAAAAAATGGCGCGCATTATATATCGTTGTAAAACTTTAATACTACATATTTACCAAGAAAAAAATTAAGAATGGAAATAGACAGCGATGTAGTTGAAATAATAGTAGATTTCCGCACCGAGCATTAAATGAGTCAATAGGGCATGAGTGTCACGTTGATGACCGAGCAAATGCTAGGGCCCTAAATTAACACTGGTGATATACCTACCTTTATAAATTATATCTATTAAAAAAACTCAAGTTAAGGAAAACAAAATTTAATATTTAATTTTTACGTCAAATTCTAAATTTAATTGCATCAATTTTATAATTTATTAAATGAAATTATGCTTCTTATACCTAGATATAAGTTTTGTCCAATTTGTTGGAAACTTTTTTGGTTTATGTTTGTTCTATATATGTTAATTATGATTTTTTATAGTACTGTATGTTTGCAAAATATAAATAAATAAATAAAAATAAATAAAAGTTTAATTCATTTTATTCTCAGTGCAGTAATGATCAAACAGTGTAGTAATAAACTTTCATACAGCATTACTGCACTGTTTTAGGTATTAAGAAAAAAAGACGTCCTTTCTGATCGGTTATACAATAATTACCTAATGATAACATTATTGCGTAGTTGGAAGAAAGGGTTATTTTTTTACAACCCAGAAACTCTTTCCGGGGCAGAACTAAATGGAGTGCCATTAGAATAAGATTTTTTTTAACCATCCAGAAACTCTTTTCGTCGCAGAAGTAAATTGAGTGACAGTAGTACAGTTGATATTAAATTAAAAACTAACTATGCATCTGATCTTTAGTTGTGCCACATGGGTACATATTAGGTATTTTGACAATGTCAAGTCGGGAGAAAACACGAATGAGATTTTTCGGTAGGAACAATCGTTTTTCAACAATTTTCCTTTTTTGGATCGTAATTTAAAACAACACAAATACTTATAAAGACGTATTATTTGTATGTATAAAAATATGTTTAATAATGTTTATAAAGATGTGTAGCTAAAGGGGTTCTTATTACAAGAAAGAAAACGCCTTGTCCTTATGTCAACAACTTTAAATTTTGTATAAACATTCTTTAATAGATTTGATATAAAACGTGTTTCATATTTTGTTGAAATTCATATCAAAACAGCGGAATGTTTTTAAAATAAAAATATGATTTTTTTTTATTAAATATATATGGACTAGGGGGTTTTTCCAAACCAAAAGGTTTTATGGGAAAAATCCTGGATTAGAAAAATACCCCTTCATGTGTTAATTTGATTAAACAATTTTTATGGCGATTATTTTACATGGCAGTTGTCACTATTAATTCTAGTAGATCCGGCGAATTTAGTTCCACCTTAGAATAAGTAGATAAATGCTTGCTTGAATAATTCAGTGTTATCAGAAGCTGTTTGTTATGAATTGTTTTAATTGCTATAGAATTGATTCATATGCGGTGAGGGGATAAAAAGTTTCAATCAACGAACAACAACAAATCAAAAAAGTCAACATTTTTTTTATAAAATTTTGCAAAAACTAATTAATAATAATTACACATGTATATTGATGGTCGAACTATGCTGGGAGAACTCAACTGGATCTTCACTGCCATCACGGATACCATCGCTTGGAATGTCTTACCTAATCGACTGTTCCAAGAATTATTCCGTCAGGATCTTCTTGTTGCTAGTCTCTTTCGCAACTATCTACTTGCTGACCGTATTATGCGCTCATACAATTGTAACACCGTTTCAAGTCCTGAATTACCTCCTACCAGTCATCATCCTATGTGGCAGGCATGGGATCTTGCTGTTGATGTCTGTCTCATTCTAAGTGCAAAAAGGCTCTTTCAAATGACACTTAATTTTACTTGCCTGCTCAAGTCAAGGCCAAATTATATTTTGTCAAAAAAATGTTACTTGTGCACCATAAGCACTGTAGAAAGTGATCTAAAAATAGCTTTAAAAAAGCAAATACAGTAAATTAAGGTAAAGTAAATGTGCCCCTGATTTGAGCATTAAATTTCAAGATATCTGTCCATGAAGTTTATTACACATCACACTCAAAATTGTAATGCAGAGCTAAGGCCAATACCACAGACAGTTTCAGAGGTAAAAGCTCTCCCCTGGCTAGTTTATCGGTCATCACGTCCAGGCACCCATTCAAGGGTGACATTGTTCTGAACAGCCAGTGAGTACAGTGGTGTATTACAATCCCAGACACCTAGTGATATGGTATGTGGTCTGGCTATTAGTAAAGAATACAATTCTTCTGCTAGTCATCCACTCCTTAAGTAGCGACCTAGTGCAGTGATTAATGGGAAGTATTTGGGGTGGTGTTTTCCCAAAAATCAATAAAGTCCATATTGAAATTATTTAAAAAGCGGCTAGAAAACGGCACCACTCCTACTCCAAATTGTAGTCATGATCTGAGTCTATCTGACTTCGATCTTTTTTCCAAGTTAAAGGAACGTCTATGGGACAGGATGAAGTGGTTGCGTTATATTTAAAGCCTTGCTGAATTAGCGCCAATAAAATCTCATATTTTGACATAATTTTCATTTTTTTAACGACGATTTGCAGTCTCGCCACGATAGAGAAACCTATGATGTATAATACCGACAGCAGACCGCCAAACTGTGTAACCATAACATTTTTCAGGCTCAAATCTACAACGCCTTAAGTTGTACAAGATCCATTTCTCATCACAAGTTACCACACGATCGGAATGGATGATTTCTATGGCGTGTTAAGATCATTTAAGACATTTTTAAGCGGCAATTTCTTTGGTGCTCGTTTAACACGTGAGGGACGCATTTGGCGAGGTTTGCCATTTAAAAAGTCAAGTTATAGTGTCAATTTTAAAATAGATTGTTGGCGTAGTTGGAGTTTTTCTTATATCTATAATTACAATTATACTTTGCTTGACGAAAAATTATTCTCTGACACGCAATGCTAAATATATAGCATATGATTCATAAATCATTCGTTCCCTAACATAAAATAAAATATTTCATGGTTCAAAATGAGATGAAAACAACACAATCGAACAGTTAAAGTACGTTATAGTTTGTCTTATATAAAACACTCTACTATCTAAGTTTAAATAAGGAAACACTTGGATTTGGAGTTAAATTATTTTATTTTATAAATGCTTTTTGTGATTTTGTACAAAATGTGTTTAACTTAGCAGATTAGACATTGAAAGGATAGGAAATATATAATTGTAAAACAATGTGTATTCTGAGTGGATATATAGCTTAAAAATAAAAAATATACAGTTGAAGAGATTGAATAGTGGCAATCACAGAAAAGTTTGACGGTATCTACGTACAAAAGAGAACGAGCAGGCGGTACTCTTAAGTGACTACCGACGCCCATGGACAACTGCAACACCCGGGGGATCGCAGATGCGTTGGCGGCCTTTGAGAAATGAGTATGCACTTTTCTTGAAGGTCCCAAATGTTTCCAAATGTCTTGTTAAAACACAGAACAAAGAAGTTGAGGTAGCTCTTAATAGGCTGGCTGAAATGCGGCCAAAAATCTTTAGATTTTCGCATTTTATAGCTATGTACAAAAAATTTATTCTTACTACAGCAAAAACATTTGACATTATAATGTCATAATTAAAAAATACATTGTTATTTTGTCATGACTTCGCTTTGGCACAATCGAATGTACACACATGTTACTATAAGATTGTATACATGTGTGTATAAATCGTGTGGCATTGGTGTGCGTGTGGGTTCATTTTAATAATTTAAAGTATTAATAAGGCATATTTTATAAAAAATATTCACATTCGCACAGCCTCCTCTATATTAACTATAATTGTGCCAAATTTCATATATATCTCCGTCCGCGCAATTTTCGAAAAATGACACCGAAAGTTTTTGGTACACGCACACATATTGAATTTTTAGATAATCTCTCTGACCGTTCCCTCATTACTGAGGATTGTGGTCACGTGGTATTCTGCAGCAAACTATCTGGCGCTACCGGTTCCGGTCCATAGTCGCTGTCACCGCCTGATACAAGATTTTCGAGGAGAGGTGGCTTCCTTAATTTGGTCGACCCATCTAGTAGGTGATCGTCCTCTGGTTCTCCTACCCTCGATATTATCTACCACGACCAGCTATTCACTTCTTATTCTTCTTCAGCTTCTTGTAGATAATAGTAGGTACATAAATTTTGCAAGCACGTTTCGTAATGTAACAAGTACATAATAATAATGGCGATAAACAGTATCTGTCGTACCAAGTGTCAAGCAATGATTATCATGTTTACGCAGGAAAAGAACTTTGACCGTTGACCAAGCACGCAGCTTTTGAAATGTAGGCGTGCTAATGTTTATATTACACACATTGCGAAAATTATTGTTTATTATTAATAATATGAAGCTTTTGGAGGTCGCGGCCTAATAGGTGGTTCGACATTTGAGTCGATCGCTAGGTTAAGTACCTCTTGCAGCGACCGGGTGATAGATGGGTGACCCGTTCAATCCGACCCTGTCGCCGAATCCGTTCACGGCAGATGTCTACTAACTACCTTTCCGACAAATCTTAAATTTCTAGCAAAAACAAACAGTCTTTCCTTTTTTTGATAGAAAATTAAAATCTAAAAGAAATATAGTTAGTGCTTTTGCGACAGGACCGGATTATCTTTCTATTAAATTCAAAGTTTCTATTCAAACAGAGAAGGACTTTGATATAAGACCCATCCAATCCGGCCCTGTCGCGGAATCCGTTTACAGCAGATGTCTTACTACCTTTAGGTCAAATTTTAAGTTTCTAGCAAAAACAAACAAGCTTTCCTTTTTTGATAGAAAATTAAAATTTAATAGAAAGATAGTGATTTTGCGACAATACCGGATTATCTTTCTATTAAATTCTATATTTCTACAAAAGGAGGGGGACTGTCAAATAAGCGCCCATTAATCCGGCCCTGTCGCCAAATCCGTTCTTAGCACACGTCAACTAAGTGCCATTCTTTTTTAAATCTGTAGCAAAAACAAACAGTCTTTCCTTTTTTGACAGAATATTAAAATCTAAATGAAATATAGTGATTTTGCGACAGGGCCGTATTTAGGGGGTGTAAAGTCTCCGTATGTTTATATGAAAGTCCGTATAGAAACTTATAAAATTTTTTAGTGGTCATGCAGTTTTGAATCGAACATTCATAAGATGTTACGCTAAAACACATTACTGTTTTTCAAATACCCACGAGACGGAATGATTGTTGTTAAGGTATTTTAATCTGTTGATAAGTATTTTTAGTATTTTAAGTGTTATGAAGTTGAAAATTAAGAGAGCAGCGATCTGCCGATAAACTATTTTAACAGTTTGGCGAAATTTTTATTTAAAAAAAACTGTATTTTTTTTGGTTAAGTAAATAAATAAAAAAAAAAAATACTTCATTTGTAAAGTGCATCTTAAGCGCACGCGTACTCAGCGTAGATAAATTAATTGTGTACGTATCGTTTACATGTGCACCGTGTTTAATCGTCATTAGATAAACGCAAGCACGTTCCTTTCTCGTGTGCTAGTTAATAATAGAATTATTGATATATTTTTTTAATTGTATCCCATTGTATTGTATTGATTTAAAAGTTATAATTAAATTACTCTATAAGTGCTATTTATAGACTCTAAAGGTCCCCCGGCTGTCGACAAATCTTTATACGTACTATATACTATATTCTAAAGATATATATATATATATACAGAATTTTAATTCTTTATAAACACACCTTTATGCCGGAGCCAGACATAGCTTCATTTGAATGATCATTTCAATAATCAGTGCGGCCGGGGACTTTGTGTAGTTGCGTAGTTTTGTAGAATTTTGTAGTCTTCAAGGGCAATTATGTACAAACACTGAGCTTTGCGTGGCCCCGGCATTATAGTAATTTTCGGTCGAATAAATTGTTAAACGCCCAGTTTCGTTTACGTAAACGAATTAGCATTATTGACCGCGCGATCTATCTAGTTAGGCTCCCCCACAATGGCAATTGACTGTGACAGATTGTTTTGTTTGCGTCTGGTACAGTTAGCTTTGAAATAGTGCAGTTATATAAAGCTGAAGAATTAATGATTGCGATAATAAAAATAATACAGCTGTGGTATCCACTGATACTACGTAAATATTATTAAATATTTACTGTAATTATATCTCACCAAATAGGTGTATGCACGCGTCGTAATCACACTGATCACAATGTACTTAGATAGTTGTTACCCAGTCAACGGCATCAAAATACACAAAATACGTAAGAGAAGAAGAGAATAATGAGTGCTGGTATTGCCATTCATTGTTTATAAATATATACATACATACATACATGCAAACACACACACACACACACACCTACACACCCACACACCCACACAGAGTAAACAATGACAGCAGCTGGAGTGGCTTACATTTTCGTCATCAAGTTTTGGAATCAATTCTTGCAGTTTGCGCTCCATCAAAAATTCTCTACGCCTGGTATCCATAGCTATTATGAAGCAAATAAATTCTTCGGAAAACTTTTGAATCCGTCAAATACTAAACTTCGTTTAAAATCTGATTCGAGATATTACTCGTCGTATAAAAGCTGATATTTTCTGGCAAGTGTTCAATACATACATTTTAATTTAAAATCTATTTGTAAATGCAGTTTTTGAGGACGTTTTCATAGCAAGAATTAGACTTAAATTTCTTTTTATCGTTTTCCTAGGATTTGGCGTACTCAATTCCAAGTTCTTGCTTTTGTTTTAACATATCCGCCTCTTTCAAACATGACATAAAAAATGATTCTATCACTTCCCTATAAAATTATGATTGTTTGAGGAAAAAGTACCTATTATTAAATTGTAATGGTACATTACTTATTGTTAAACCTAAACACTTGTTGAGTGGGAAATTTCTCAAAATGTACTGTTACATTCCAAGGCAATTCTGAGTGAGGCACCATAGATAAATCGAAGAGAACACCAATTGGGAAATGCCATTTGAGTGGTTGTGTGCACCATCCACAATTTTTGAGGGGAAGACCCATCTATTATCAATTATTGGCTAAGCGTAAGCGTAAAGTAGCTTCGTTTGTTTACCTTTCATACACACATAACATAGTCCAACTGGAAACCTAGAAGAATGTCCCATTCTTCGGTGCATTAGATCGTTAATATGGCCTGTCACGTTTGCATGTTCCTGAGTACGTCCAAATACGTGTCCAAATAAAACTTTGTTGTTTGTTGAAATGTCTTTACAGACGACGGGATGCGTCCCATAGTTTTCGGAAATAAAGTAGAACCAAAGAGATGAGTTTAAAGCAATTTAAAATTCGCATAAAAGAATTTATAAATAAGAATACGTCATTCCTCTAATATCTGAAAATACTTTGTACATAGGTAAAGTTTATATATATTTTCTATTTAATATTATGTATATATATAATATAAAGGTTTATTATTGTAACTAATTACATACATAAACCAACATACCGTCTATTGAATGTGCGCAGTGTATGGTCAGGTGTTTCCTTTCGGGTTTTCAGATGGATCAAGCGTTTTAATTTAATCACAAAGGCCCACCAATAAATCAGCGATGTCAAATATAAACAAATACAGCTGAGGCATGACACTTAGTTCCTTAATAAGAAGGACCATTGCCATTTCCCAGCTTCATTTTTAAACCCCATGAGAAAAAGTCGTGAATATGCAAACCCAAGCACATATGCATTCAATATGTGCCTGTCTCTTTAAGACGATGTGTTGAGAAGTCTAATAGAGCTCATTCTAAGTGATTTACAAAGTGCTTATTGCATTTTCCTTTCTGCCAAGGCTCCTATCAGACTGCTCTAGCATTGGTAAATCAGAGTGAGTTCCACCAAAACTCACAAAACAGTGAAATTCTCCACAGTATATCTGAACATGGCAAACAGACACAAGGGTTTACATATAACCTTCTTTATCCCAAATTTCCGTATTAACTTCTGCATTTTTCATCCCTGTTTTGAAAATTCAGCCATGATATCGGTATCCGAACCGAGTTGACTTTTCTGCAAATCTTTGAATGAAGTTTTCCTTAACTTCTTAATCAGTAACGTTGTATTTAGTATTGTAGTTCTTTTAAGTTCTGATTTCTCCATACTGACCCATCCGAATGAATCACTTGATATACACACATTAAAAAACAAAATCTACTTAAACGAGAGCAAAGTCGCGAGTAAAAGCTAATTTATTATAAAAATTCAATGTAAACAAAAAGAATGTGATACCGTCTCTTTTTGTTTCTTTGATATTCCAGGTTAGTTTAAGTTATTATGTTATATTTTGTCTAAATAATAAAAACTTTGATATTCCAGAGAAACAATTCTAATTATTTTCACCGAGATAACGTAAAATAGATAGAGTAATATGTACATATTCTTGTATTTTCTAAAAATCAAATGTTTGTTTTATAAAAAAATATGTTTTTATTTGAATATACATATGTTTAGTTACGGTTACATGTAGCAGTTTATTGTAATTTCAGCAGTGTAAATGTAGGGTATATATGCTAGGTGGTTCCTTTCAGCTATTAAAATTGAGAACAAAAATAAGATTTAATGAGTAAATAAGAGGAACGATCCTCTTGCGAGAGCTGATTGTTTTTTCATCGGCAGACTAGCTCACTCTTATCACACACTTTCATCTGCCGACATATAATATATAAGAATGTGCAGTAATTATTTTACAGCAACGTGACAATATTTTATTTTTACAAAGCCGATGAAAGAAGATTGATAATGCGTAAAATGGGCAGAAGTCAATAATAATAAGAAAGTACACTATTTTATTTGTTTAAAACAACGTCATGCTTACTATATTTAAAAAAAATGTGGTCAGTAGGTATAATATTAACAGCCTATTTCAACATGCGTAAAATCGACATTTAATTTTTTTATTAAATTTAAGTATTTTCTAAGATTTTGTATGATGACTAGGTATGTATAAGTTGTGTCCACGCGGTATAGTACTAAAAGTGATTCCTATGTATTGCTGCTCCTTAACTAGCTAAGCAAAAATTAATCAAACAATATGTATCTTTGGCTTCATTGAATTCAAATTACTTTGCTTGAAATTTTAAATCACAGCCCAATTCCAAAAATAATTTAACTGCTACGAGTCTTGTAAGGTAACTTACAAATATGGCATCTAAGAAGAATGCTACTCGTAAATAGAGTCCTGCTTGAATATAATCACTCCATTTAAAATAAGAATACCTGTATTCAGGTATGCACATTATATTATGTGAACAGTGCCGGCCCGAGCTAAATTTTGAAATGGAGCGAGAACCAATTATAGTGCTCCCTTACTTGTCCTGTTTATATTTTTATTATAAACTATGTATATTTAAAATAATCGCATATTAAGAGTCGCCCTTAGCTAAGGCGCCACCTTGGAATCGGCTGGATAGTAAGGCCGGCGCCATATGTGAATATATTCTATATTACACCTCTTTTTTTATTCGGGTAGACTTGTCGTTAGCAGAGTGAGTTTAAATTACAATCTTCTGGGCCTTTCTAGACATTTAGATGGAGATAAAACACAATTTTGCAAGTCATGTTTTCTCTAATCTGGGGTGACAAATAATAAGCAAGTCAGGTTGAAAAAACGAGCTTAAGGAGTTTATCAAAACTATTACTTAAGAGATCCTAAATGTAATTAACGATAATATTTGTTGATAAAACGAATATAATAAGTAGTTTATCATAATTTGTAGAATGCTACCAAAGAGTAAAAATATAAATTATGGTTAAGTTTAAATGTTACTTTCTTTTATGGCCTTTGATTTGGCGACACTATTATAGGAGATCTAAAAGTGTGCTATTACTAAAACATATTATGGGGAAATGAAATCCTATATTTATTTTTGTGGCATTAGTTTCTTATACAGTACTACTACAGTCCTGTGCTCAAGAGCGTCAAGAATGAA
>JANCMC010034299.1:465626-478298 GCA_024363005.1 Charaxes varanes
TCCTATATTTATTTTTGTGGCATTAGTTTCTTATACAGTACTACTACAGTCCTGTGCTCAAGAGCGTCAAGAATGAATGTACTTGTTCTATTCCCAGCATTACGTTCGCGCTGTAGTGTAGGTGTATTTAAAATTCATACTTTTCCTTCCTTTATTTTGGGCTGCCCCCCCGGTCACGGGACAATTGCTGGTGATGCTCTTGCCTTTGACACTACTTAATTTAGATTTTGGTGGTGACACAGGATTATGGCTGCTGGAGGAAGTTGTGTGGCTACCGAACTGGCTTTGCAACAGATAGCGGCTTAGATTTTGTATGAAATTTTTACATATCGTAACTTTGACGGGACGATAATATAAATTAAGTAGATTTTTAATTGTATTAAGAATTTATAACACATTTACCACGTGAATTTTAAAATGAGTCGCGTCTTATGTACATAATAGATATGAATAGAAGTTATAACCACATCAGATTTCGCCTTAGTACCAGTAGCTATTGAAGGAATAATAATAAGAATAATAATTTATCACATTTGCTTCATACACGTTGGCTATAAGTGCAGAAACTATCCCTTATGTGCATAATAATTGGTGTTATAGTTATAAATTACTTTTAATTAGTTCTTAATAAATTTATTTGAAAAATGCATGTAACTCAGTTACCGTATAATTCATTTATCTTCTTACGTGCAAGTCTTAAGTAAGCTTCATTTATTTTAAGCTTCTTGCGTGATCATTAGATAGTTTGCATACTAGAAGGTTCTATGATATAGTTGTATCGAAATTTTTGTATATAATCGCATTGAAGACTGTATATTTTGTAATCTGTTTTATAAATGTAAATTTAATGTTAATAAATAAATGTTTTAAGTACATGTTTCCATAGCGTTTTAATTCTTCCACTATACAAATTATTTGTGTATACCGACCATTTATTCAAAAGACTAAGTGATTCGTAAAAATATGTCACACGTTAAGGGGGCAAAGTAACAGACCGCTACGTGGCTAAAATGTTTCCTTTCAATTTATGTACTATGCATCGTGGTGACAGATTTTCACTTTCGATTGCTCATAACGAGGCATTCTTGTCACGTACTTATTATCATAAGTACATGCGACGGTCATGTACACCGCGTTCAGCGTCGCGTGACTGTGAATCGTGATTATACACAGTTATTGCCTCTTATCTTTTGGAAAACGTTTTATTTAACCGTCTCTGAACCGAGCTGAAGTCGGTGCGGAACATCGATCAAGAATATATATTACACTGAAAAATTCAAGTGTAAATTGAAGATAACGTAAAAAATGACTATTAACTGCAAGTTAAAATACATAGCAATAGCTGTTTTATCATATCAATTTATCCTGCCCAAAATCTTTAGCATTAATCAAAATAATTAATATTTTTGTACGTTCGTATCCACCTAATTAAAAAGGTTATATATTCAGATTACCTTTGTTAAATAAAACCACCAATATTTTTCTTCCAAGTTAGCATAGTAACCTGTAGGAATGAGGATGATAGGCCTTAAGAAGGTAGGGATGATGTGGATATATCAGGCCGCTTATTAAAAACATATTTTTGAATTTTGAAATAAATGTGAACGCGCATGCGTGATAGATGGAGTGAACGAAGAAACTCTATCTGCAGATTTCCCAAACATCCTTTTTCCAGCATCTCTTTCTCCTTATGCCATATTTAACTTCTGCTGATGCACCGAACCTGTCTCTCTCCTTTTCTATTTACCTCCATCAAACTGTTAACAATGATAGAACGCATTGATAACCTCCTTATGCTGCCTGTATATGCACCCTCACGGCTGAACTCAAATTCTCCAATTTAGTTTCCTTGACAAACCCCTTCCCAGTGTTTTCAGTCTCTGCTTTTCTTTATTACTTTATACGCTTACTTGAATTGAAGTCTGAAGTTCAAGCTTTTTTTCTTGGTAATCAATTAGATTTATCATAAGGACATGGTTTCTAAATTAAATTTCTCATTCAGGGCTTTTTATATTTAACCTAAGTTGAGCTGCCAATCATTTCATATTAATTCGCATTACAGAGCTTTATTGGGATGAATGTTACGCTTTATTGTATTCATGTTTTTTGTAGTTATATAGCTTTAGTTTTAAGGTTGTTGGGCTTGGTAGCGAGTTGCTGAACAGTTAATTGGCGCTGAGCCGATCCGTAAACGTCCGAGGGGTTGAACAAGGCGTAGGCGGAAGAATTGTATTAAGATTGATCTAATGGATTCAGGTTTGGGCAATAATCCATTGGCATGAAAATTAAGACCACACAACAATATAACGTTATGATAAATATTATTCAATATTATTAAAATATTTTAAATATTTTCATTTTGAAGAGCGGCATTCTCCCCCAGTCATCCCTTCTGCTAATTAATTATAATAAATCTTATATCAATCAAATGAAACAGTATATTCTCTTTTGGCTGCTGCAACAGTAATCCCACTATATTTTAGCTTTTTTATAAAAAGTTTTCCTCCTTCTGCAACCGCCGAACGTTCGCATACATTATCTATGCCTGTAACATTTTTTACAAAATCTGAGGCTGTAAAGTCACCTTTAAGTTCTTGTAAGAAACTAGCAGAAAATGTTTTAAAAGGAATATTTAAACACACTCTCCTGTACTCACTTTTGTTCTGAGCAGTCTGCCCCGTTCTTCTCTTTTAATTACTTGCCATACACACCTTTGTTTGTTCAAATCCTTTTCAAAAAGGAAAGGGTTATAATGTTAAGCGTCCGAAAAATTAATACCCATTGTCTTTCGTGCACTTCCCCAAACCTCCTTCCTATTCAGCCAATTAAAAAATATTAAGAAAATCCTTTCCTTTTATTATTAAAGCATGCCTAATTAGCACCTTTTGCGAAGCATGTCAATATTTTGTTTATTTTTACTTTTTTGTTTGTTTTAAAGAAATAAAATAAACAATGCAAAAATAGTCTATGTCTATATTACTATGCCATATAAGATAAATAACTTTTTACTAACATTTAAAACATTTTTGCGAATTTGTGTACTTTTTTAAATTTCACCGAGAGAGTAAGAGTTCATATAGTTTTTAGTACTTTTTTAAATTTCACCGAGAGAGTAGAGTTTAGAGCAAAGAGTATCACAGAGGTTTCTAGTGTTGTTACTGGTTGTTCTACAATTGTCCCGGATTTGATAAGTTTCTGGCAACCCTAGGCGTAACAAGAAGCATTTGTCGCCGCTCGCAGTAAGCAGCGCCATCTGTCATGCATCGCGGGAGTTTTATTAAGCGGAATGTAAACGGGAGCTCGCGGTATTTGTTATCTGTGCTACTAAACTATCATATTCCATCAATCTATACTAATGTTATGTGTTTAGGATGGGACGGGGTTTAGGCTTCTTTTATTTATATATTTAGATTAACAAATAACATAGCACCATTCAACGTTTCACCAGTTCAGGCATCATCAGGGCATACACCGAAAAATCAAATCAAATCAATGAAGATAAAATTAAGTACAATAGTCCACACAGACTCATCAATCAGAGACAGCAACCTCACGGCAAAGCGTTAATTAAAAGATTCAAGTTTTGAGTTAATTCTATTTGAGTATTTTATTAAACATCTTAGGATCAGATTTAAACGTTGTTGAAGTTACTTACTGACAAATCCACTCTTGAGCATTTTCAGCTACTGATACGCCAGCTTCACGTAGCCCAGTAATCATTCCCCTTTTTTCTCAAGAGCACTCTCGTTAATTTTGATACCCTCCCATTTAAAGTATTAGTTCAGCTGTACGCGAAACTAACAAAAGAGAACTCGCTTCGATTGCCAAGAAGCGATAATGTTACAAGAAGGTGAACTTCCGTGTAAAGAAAACATTAAAATTAAATTATAATCCAACATTTATGACTTTTTGCGATGGCTGTTAGAATTTAGTTTTAACGAACGTGTCATTTTTTATCAACAAAATGTTCGTAACTTTTTAGAGAGTAAATATGGCTGACCAGTTTAGAAACTATTCCAGTTTACGAGTTTTTTATTGTTCAGTGAATTAAAGACTTTTTAAAATAAAATAAAAAAAATATAATTTATATTTGATTTTTATATTTTTGCATGAAGTAGTAGGAAGTTAGTAGATTAAAATTCCTTATTCCTAGAGGACCACCTAACGGGCAGACAGACGGACGGACAGAGCGAAATTATAAGGTTTCCTTGTAGTACTACGGAACACTAAAAAATAAACGTTATAGAGGCTGACTCAAATGTATGTAAAGCCTATTTAATAAATAATTTATGATTAAAAAAAATAATTTTTAGCATTCATTTTCCCTTTTCGAAAGACATGAATTAAAAAAGTATATATATTATGTATTTGTGTTAACTGGGTTCATTCTAGCGAGCAGAATCCTTTAATTTTGTTTTAAGTGAGCCTTTGGCGCGAGTTTTACGATAAACATCAAAATAAAACACTTTTCGAACAACTCATAAAGCAAGGCTTACAATCTGAGCACCCTTTTGTTACTTTAAAGGGATATTTAACGGGTAACAACTGCGCAAAGTATAAAAGGAACAGTTATTTTGTTTGGGTTAAAAAAGAAAATTTTGATAAGAAGTGCGTGAAAGTGGATTTGATCTTTTTTTAATAATTATTTTATGTTCTCTTAGTGAACTAAAAAGTGTCAATATGTTACATGTCAATTTAATCCTTAGTTCATGGCTTTTTTATGCCAACTGGGCACAACTTATTTTGCCAGCGTCACGTTACTTGAGAACAAAACAAAGAAGGTTGGTCGGTGTAAATTGAAAAACAAAATTTTGACATATTACTAAATTACATCAACATAATAAATGTATGTCATCGATATCATGAAAAAGACAACCACTTTAAACGTCTAATAGTACATAATGGATTTAACATATTACGTTCATAGTTATCTGTGGTAGGTGTAAGGAATACTAAGGAACGAATACGAATATACATACCTAATTAACTTTCAATAAAAAAAAGAGATAGAACTGTCAAAAGGTTATCAACCTCCACTAAGCGTCATTAACCATTTCAAATATCGAATAGCAAAAATGCATACGATCCATTCAGCGTCCTCTGTGGTACGTAAGTAATAACGAGTGTATGGGCAAGCGGTCATATCGGGTGAGCCGACAAATTGACGGTGGACCAATTGGTGAAAATTCTCATTTTTATTATTACTCGGCGGCCATTTAATTTCCCCCGCCTACGGTCTGGTGTTTTAACCCGATGCTACTTAATTTCGTACGAAATTTCGAACGTACCAGTCGTTGACTTTTATAATCGTATAGGCGTATCGGTTGCATTCATTATAATTGGAATGAGTGGTGCGAATGGGTGTTTTTGTTTCAAATGAAATGGTACGTGTTTTTTTATAATGCCGGAGCCAGACATAGCTTCCTTCCATTGATCATGTAATGTGGCTGGGGACTTTGTGTAACTGCACATAGTTTTGTAGAACTTTATGGCCTTCAAGGACAAAAATGTACAAACACTTTGAGCTATGTCTGGCTCTGGCATAATAAAAATACTAACTAGGAATAGTTACGTGTGCCTGGTAGATGTGTTCAATGTAAAATTAAGCGTGAAGCTTGTGATACAAGGGGAACAATAGCCTTTTTAGGGTTCCGTAATCCTATGAGACACTCTTATCTGTCCACTAAGTAACTTGTACAGTCGTGAACATGAATGCATGAAATTTGGTACAGTTATGTACTGCGTATAGATTGTTTTAGCATCTTAAAAAGCATGTCTTGACACATTCTTGGTCGTTGTATTTAGTAAGTTTTTTCATGAAAATCTTTAGTGGTGGGTAATTATATAAAAATTTCAGAAGTACCCTAAAATAATTATTATGTTTGGCTGAATAAATCATCATCATTGGCCTTTTCTATATCAGACGAATTATAGTGTGATTTTTTTTATAAAACAAGGGGCACCTAAGTGACTACCGACGCCCAACGACAACTGCAACTCCAGAGTGCTCGCAAATGCGTTGCCGGCTTTTGAGAAATGAGAATGCTCTTTTCTTGATTCGGCTGCCGTTATGTCTCAACAATTCCTTTAATTTATGTATGTATAATTTATGTAGGTATTAAATTACCTACTTTAGTCTAGTCATATGTATTTATTTAATATTTTAACAAACTTATAAATTAAAAAGGAACTGTTTTATCTCTCTTGACTGTTTTATCGACTTTTATTTAAAGCCCTCTTCATTTTTAATTATCGAGAACGTCAGCTAGCGATCGAGCCAAACAATTTGGCAAAGGAAGTGAACTCAAAGTTGAACTAATGTTATGGGTCTCCTCTTGGACCAAATTCCATTTGACAGATCATTGGCAACTAGCAAGATCGCCCGCTTTTATATTCTGCCGAAAATTCACGGATAAGTAACTTAAACATTTTTGGCAGTGTCCTGTTTTTTGGCACATTTATATTTCTTTTAGACTCCCCTTAAGATAGTATATGAACAAAGATTGTGTATATAACATAGATAGATAAGTGATTTATTGCAGAAAATTGGTTTGCCACGCTAAGGTTGAATGTCGTTTGCACGTCAAATAGTTAAAATGTTTAATTTTTTGCTTACGGTAATTTCTAATAGCAAAATTTTCTTTAAGTAGAAGCTGTCATCCAAAATGTTAAAGCACTTTTTTGGTCGATTATACAATAAATAAATCTTCAATTATTAGGGTAACAACAGTTGGCCATTTTAGGCGTGCAACAATTAATTATTATTTAAAAACTTTATTCAAGGTCGTAATCAAATTTTTGTTAGTTTTTTTGTTTATAAGACAGGCCAGATTGGACAGTATTTTTCTCTAATATGTTACAGCTTTTTAAGCAAAATAATTACTTAATTATTTGTAGGTATAATTATGAATCTGACAGTATACTAAACATTTTTTATTTTATGTTACAAGGGGGCAAACGAGCAGGCAGCAGGCACCGAAGTGCCTACCGGCGCCCATCTGCCGGAAGGCCAGCAGATGCGCTGCCGGCCCTTAATAACGAGGCCACCGGATATTAGTATGGAGTAATTATAAATAAAGACTAAGAAGGTATCTGATAATGAAAGGTCTTCATGGAATATTATAGAATGTGGCTGAGGGCCCGGGGGCCCAGCCTGGGGCGGCGGCTACAGCGCTCTCAAATTGCAGGAGTAAACTTTAAATACCATCCTAACAGTGACGTCATGGGTTTTATTGCGTCACAGTTACCATACTGTGGGGATCATGGCTGCCTCCGGGGCTTTGTGCTTCTTGTTCAGGAGGATGCAATACCTGAACCTTTTAAAATCACATATCTAAGCCGAGAATGAACCGAATTGCTTCATAGTTACGCTAGAGGCGGCGAAAGATAGAAGAGACTGTTTAACGTATAAACAGTTAGTAAATATCTTACAGGGTCTTCCGAATATGATTATTTAAGTAATTTTCAAATAATGAAAAATAGATTTTTTTAAATGGAACATGTATGTGAATACACCATACCATCTACCAATAAGTAGATAATTTTTTTCCATCGAACAGCTGTAGCATAAGGCCATGTCCTTTTCAGAACCCTCGGAGGATTATCGGAAATACATGAGGAAGTTAGGTTGGAAACTAGTGGGTTTGAGTAGGAATGAAGTAAATTTATGGATAATAATAAAAAACAATACTATATATAATATGTTTTACAATATTACATCGTATTGTATTCTCTTGTATTGTATTGAATTTTATTATAACATATTGTATTATATTCCATTGCATTATATTGCATGGTAACTATTGTTTTGTATTTAATTTCTAGGTCTTGTCCTGTAGGCAGTAGAAGGCATAAGTGCAAAACCATCTAACATCGGAAGATAATAACACTCAGGACCTCAAAATGGTTTTCTATTAGATTTTTTAATATTGGTATCTAATGTCCCACTGGTCCAGACCACAGCAATTCACTTTTAATGAGCCTACCTTTACAAGATAATCACAATGATACTAAGCAATTAAATATTGATAATATATATTTAATTGAAAGGTATATTGTCTATTTATATTTCACTGATTGTTGGTTAAATTTAATTCAATGCTTTTATCATTAAACTGTTTTCTGATAAACTGGAGACTTTTGAACCAATCAACAGGAAAAAACTTTCAATTCTTTTCTAAAAAATTGATAATTTATATTTCATGAGAGTCCAAAAATTATACCTAAGAACTAAAATTCAAATCCTCGCCGTTAAATGAACGATTGTTATTAGATTATATGATGCCATTCAACTTTTTTTTTTGTTTTTTTTAACAGCGGCCATTCTTCACCCTGAGACATAATCTGCCCGCTGGTAGGTTCATGAATTCCGGCTACCAGCCTTGCCAGTGTGGTCTTGCCGCTGCCGCTTTCGCCGACAATGCCAAAACTTTCGCCTTCCCGAATTTCCATCGATACCAGATGGACTGCTTCCTGATCATCCCGGCCGAACCAGCAATTCTGATTGCGATACTTCTTACAAACCTTCTCCGTCCTCAGCAGCACCCTGCCGCTGGTTTGATCATCGGCACCTTTTTGTGAATCCCCTACAGCTACTCTATCATTATCGTTTTACTGAGCGCACGTGCCGACTCTGCAAAGCAGCCCTCAGGCCGTCAAGGTCGATAATTATAATCTACGCAGTCTTTTGTCCTTTCTTTTCGACTTCTTTTGTTACATAAAACAATGTTGCCTCTAACTTGAATGGTTTTTTAACAATATGCCTCAGTTATTTACTCATTTTCTTTATGGTTATTGTCGCTGTCATTGCAAACGTATAGTTTAAAGAGGCCTGCACGGTCTTTCAGGCTGAACTACTGGCTCTAACTAGGGCTGTCTCTGTCGCGATGCAAAGGAAAGAAAAGACCATCGGCATTTACTCTGACTCAAGATCTGCCCTCGAGTCAGTGGTCGGTCATAATTCCATCCATCCACTGGTGATAAACATCAGAGACAACCTAAAGGTGTGTCAAAACCAGAACAAGGAAATATCCTTGTTCTGGGTTAAAGCTCACGTTGGACTGGATGGAAATGAGAGAGCCGATCACAAGGACTCATAACTGTACAAAGGGACAATCCCGTTGAAAACGGTACGTCTAGACGTAGCTCATTTTACAAGGTTTCCGGAAGCCTTATTACATTACATAAAAAAGATTGAATGCAACCTCTTTTCTGTGGTTGGTATTTATTTAATGTTTTATTTTACTACATTTTTAAAATATTCAAATGAATGGAGACATTCTTAAAACATTAATAATTTTATAACAATAGTAATTAAAATTTTTATTTTCTGATTTTCAAAATACGGTTCTATGGGTGTTCTTTGATCTTTATTAAATGTTTTTTGTATTGAATGTTGTTTTATTTCGTTGAATATCCTCTCGTCAATAACCTCTCATGAATCTTTTTATCTATAAGCTCTTCTCATAAATTCTCCTTCCTTCTTAAGTAAGACATCTAAACTTTCCTGTAAATTGGTGATTCGGTACTTTCATTTGGCTATCATTCTATATAATATACTTTCTTAGCTTTAATATTTCTTTTGGCTTTTATCTGGTTAGGGTTGCCTTGATTTTGGAGTTTTAAGATCAAATTCAAAGTTTGACCTTCTTTCTTTTACTACACATTCTTAGATTCCTCTACCTAGCGTTATCCCGGTCTAGTACCCCATACGATGAGAACATCAAGGACAGCATCGTCAAGTCAGTCAACGCCGTATTCGACAAGAGAGCAACCGAACCTGCATCCGATGCCATCTTCAACAACATTCAACAACAGGTGACAAATCATATACCTTATATATAAGATGACGAATGAGTCATGACAAGTATGTATATACATATATACAGACTTCTTCTACCTACCGTTATCCCGGGCTAGTACCAGGGTCCGCTTAGATTGGAGAGGATGTGACTGGGGGGCGACTTAACTCTTAACCCCTACAATCCCACGACCATTATAATCGTGACCCATTGTTTTAAGTACCTATCGAAACACGGAGGAAGTCAGATATTTGAAAACTCGCGTTAGAATAGGTCACCCAGCTATTGCCCGTCTCCGGTAAGACTTACTTAAAAAACGACTCAAATGCCGGTCGCTGACTGAGATTCCTCGTACTTACTTATATATAGATTAACTGTCGGCAATCTACGACTGGGTCCACGTTGAGTTTAATTGTTTTGTTTACCTTCATATATCTACCAGTATCTACCAGTGAAAGTCTCTCCTCTGCACATTGTTTATTTTTCTATGGATTTCAGTTCGACTGCTGCGGCAAGAATGGACCCCAAGATTACGGCGTAGTGCTGCCGCAGTCCTGTTGCCCACAACTGGGTGTGGTCGGCAAGCTGAGCGGACAGTGTACCATCGCCGACGCTAACCTTACGGGTTGCAGCACTAAACTCTCCAATCTGTACGAAAAGTGGAACAAGACCATTGCCGGCGTTGCTATTGGAGTTGCTTGTGTCGAAGTAAGTCTTCACGTATTTTACTTATAACTAGGGTGGGGCCTACCACTCTACAGTGAATGTAGCGGCAGCTTCAGGTGCCAAGTCTCCCACGGGACGTCCGGAGCGGTCGCTCCGTTCGTATTTTAGATTAAAAAATGTAAACCGGACAATGAGTGGCGTCTTAAATCGTTAGATAGGCGCTGTAGATTTTTCATTAACTGATAAAAGTCTAGTTCTAACGTATTAATTTACTTTATTCCAGGTGATCGGAGCTCTGTTCGCGCTGTGCCTGGCCAACTCCATACGGAACATGGATAGAAGGTCTCGCTACTAATATTTTGTACATTAGAGCTGGTACCTATGACACAATTTTTTGGTTTTTATGGCTATTTGACGGGCTGTGTTCACTGCATGGCGGCGGTTCTCATTTCATGTCACGTGGTTTCTTTAACAAACACATTTATACTTGCGCTTATAATACACTATTTAACTTCACCGGTTTCTATATTGTACCAGCTGTGGTTGCTTTTCATGGATCGACAACGAATTGTCCGTACAAATTTTATCTCTCAATTGTTAGTAAACTATAAGAAAATATCTCCTTTTGTTGTTCCTTTCATTCATTTAATATTATATAAAACAAAATGAAACTTATTTCCCAACATTAACGTAGAAAAATATCTCACACGTGAGTATAGATTAAAAAAAATTAAATTTAGTCGTTTTCTTTTGCATTAAATGGCCATTGGCAATTCTTTTTTTAATAAGCGCAATTATAAACCTTTCGAATCTCACTAATCACTTTTTGATTGCATTGTATTTTGGATGTTTGTATTTTTAAGAGGTATAATCTGTGGCTAACGCCATTTTGCCGCGATGTGCAACGGTGTATTAACAAGTGTGTTGGCACATAACTAGAATAATAAAATAATTTAAAAAAAATTAAAAGGGTAACAATATACAAACTCATTTGTTTTAATCAGGTCATTCTGTATCATGGAGGACCATTTTCCCAAGTATAATTGTTGTGATCTAATAAATATGTCATGCATTGATGTTGTATGTCTATAAATAATGTTCCTTAAATATTATATTAAAAAGACATCGCTAAAAAAATTCTTTATTTTTTGTTTTATAGATGAGAAAGTGTGTTATATGCCAACACGCACATCATGCTTATGGATTAATAGTTATATCGATTGTTATAATTATATGAGTATTACTTAATTTAAGACAGTCAGCTTAATAAAGAGTTATATTTTTTAAGTATCAGAATTTTTATTAAATGACAGCCGAATACGAAATTCTAACATAATCTGGGTAACACGCTTTATTTTTTAATTAGGCAGTACATTGTTAATAACTAAACAGGACTTTTTAAATAGGTATATAAATCGGTAAGCCACTCATATTAAATATCTCGTTCGGTCATTTATTCATCATCTCATTTTCCTCTTTGATATTTTGTACTAGCTGTGCCCGCGACTTCGCCCGCGTAAAATTATTCAAGAGAACGGTTACATTTTCGCGTTTAGATTTATGGGTATAGCCTTCCTCGATAAATAGGCTATCTAACACTGAAAGAGTTTTTCAAATCGGACCAGATGTTCCTGAGATTAGCGCGTTCAAGCAAACAAATAAACGCTTCAGCTTTATATATTACAATAGATTAAAGTAAGGTGCTGCGAGAGGTGAAAAAGCCTTTTTATTTTATTACAGACGTGTTATTATGCTGACTGTCTCTAACTTGGAATAAGGATTTGAAGATTTTACTATTATACATGCTTGTAATGGATGAAGCTTTACTAACAAGTTTTTTCAGCGCAAATAACACTTTAGTCAGAACACAACTTTCCATTAGTTCACTTTGAGTCTAAGATACTATTATTGTGCAAAGTATAAGACTTTACAAAATAACCCATGTTCACTCAAGGGCAATGCTAATTAAAAAAAATAATGTGTTAGCAAAAGAACGCAATAAAAACTGAATATAATATTACATTTGCAAACAAGCAACTTCTAATTTTATTATGTCTTATGCCGCTTGAATATTTGCCCCAACCTCTATGCCGCACCATACATTTTTTTTGTTTTTAAAACAAAAAACAAATTTAATACAGTTAATACACTTCAAAAACAATTATATATAAAAATGCGACTACAATTTTTAACGCATTTTATAACT
>JANCMC010034299.1:484839-530062 GCA_024363005.1 Charaxes varanes
GGTCTTCACTCCTGGCTTTTTGTTCCATTACTTTAATAGGGTTTAACTATATCAGCTTTTAGGGATATACTATATAGACTACATTTAAAATTATGATTAGAGCTTTTGGGTTATATCCTATATATATTTATGTCACATCTAAGGTTTGTTAGCTCACCTAACTAAGGTGATTTCTTAGATTATCTTAATTATCTTAATTCTACTTAGGTTGATTCCACTTGCTACTGACCAAACCCATAGGGTTTAAAACCAGTGGTGTAGCTTTTCTTAGAGGGCCCCTGTGTCAAATGTGTTAGTGGGCTCCAAGAAAGTTGCTACCTTGCTTGTTTGCTTTACCTGAAAAAAAATAATCTTTTTCTGCCTTTGGGGTTACATACTTTGGGGCATATGTTACATATGTTAGCTGTTCTAACTTGTACATTTGATTCACCTAGAAAAAAATCCTTTTCTGACTTTGTGGTTACATACTTTTAGGGTAAAAAGAGCAAAGAGTGAGAGCAAAGAGGCTTGTTGGTTGTTGCTACCTTGTGTGTTCGCTTTACCTAGAAAGAATTTCTTTTCTGAATTTAATATACTTTGGGAGCTCCTTTTGACTGGGGGCCCGTATCATTGATACGGCGGTAGCTACGCCACTGCTTAATACATATATAGGATATATACCCATTGCTTTAAAAACGTTTTGTTCTTGAAATCTGTACAAATGATCAATTATCCAACGTTTTTCCTTATCAGCTGTAAAAACCACCTGTTGTGTTAAAGGGGGCGTTAAGCGACCTTATCGTGCCATTACTTTTTATTGTAAACAATTACGAATGTTACTCTGGCTTTTACACTTTCATATCTAAGAAGGAAGACGCGTCCTATTTTTTATAACTTCGTATGTCTCACGTAAGTTTCCTGGGACGTTGTCGCACGAAAGTTGTAGATAACTTCGAATCTATTGATTTTAAGCGTCTTTATTAAATTTTATATATGATAATAATTAGTCTATTGAGTTGTTGAGATAAAGTTGCAATTGTTTTTTTTATTATATAACATTTAAGATGGTGCATTGACGTATCTACACTCGGGTGCAATGAAATCGCACATGAGAACATTTTTTTGACCATGATTTAGTAGATCTGCATTTTTCTAACTTCACCATTCTTATGAAATATATTTTGATAAGAAAATTACATAGAAATATCCTGATATCAATTTCGTTTATTCCTTAATATATACTTCCTTTACAGCAATTAAAGGCTTAAAATTCTGTGCTAGAAGTAAGTACAGCTATAGCTAAGCATGCGGGGCATGGAATGTCTAAAATCTATACTGGATTGCGATGCACTCGCTTACCTCTAGTTGCTACTTTAATATAGCAAGTATAATAACATCTATAAAGACTAACAGAGATGAAACGGATGATATGCATTCAGATGGCTATTTTTGTACCTTAGCGAGCTAAATATAAAAGACCGGTAATATAGTATTGTAGGGTAAACCGTACCATTACAAGGTAACATTAGTAGATTGTTGCACTCAGCGCAAAGTGCTTTAATTACTCACTTCAACAAAGTGCGTAATCTACTTTTTAACCGACTTCAAAAAAAGAAGGAAGTTATCAATTCGATCCGTATGTTTTTTTTCTTCTAACTACATCTCTGTCTATTTCAATTTTCTTCCTAAAAATGAATTAGCAAAGTTTCACAATGGTATAGTATGCGCGCCAATTTTTTTCCACCAAGTCAGTATTATTCAGTCGATTTTTATTTTCAGCCAGTATCTTTTACATTTTATATGAAACTTAACGGGAGACATTAAACCTCAGTGGTAAATTTATGCCAAAATAAAAAATACAGTGCATTAATGAAAAACTGCAATACTGACATTTCCTACATTTCTCCACAGTTTTCGGTTTTAAGCAGAAACTACGTCCTTTGTGATCGGTTTTGTAGTGAATGATGATAAGATTACTGCGTAGTTGATAGAAAAAATATTTACATCCAACAAATTTTTAATATAGCTATTTATGGTATTCTTTTATAAAATATCTTATAGATAACGTTTTAAGCAAATGAATCTAATACAAAAAAAAATATTTAAGAGTGTGACTACCTTATGGAGTTAATATTATCCGCTACGCAATTAATTTGATTTGTTTTTATCGAACACTTAACGTGAAAAAATAATTAGATTATGTGGTCTGATTTTCTAATCATCGTTTGTTGTTTATTTCATGCTGTAAATTCTCTACCAATCATATAGTTTTCCATATGCATCCATATTGTTAAGGGTACAAAAATTATGTTAAGGTATCGTTCACCGTGGAAAATATGCTGTCTCTATGATATTATACACGAGTGAAAAAGCGGACAATAGCTAAAGGGACCGCTATCGCAACTTTCCTTCTTTACAACATAAGTTCAGTATTACGTTCGAACAGGTTTCCTACGTTCCTTGGCTCACGTAGGAGGTGAACGTATACCTGTGAGTCACACTTATTCGATATCAATGTTGCTAGAGCTTACGTGGGGTTTTGAAGTGGATGATGCAAGAAGTTTATAGAAAGGATTATCTCTCTAACTGAGGCGTCCTCTAGGACTCGGTGCCTGGAGCGGCCGCTCCATTCGCTCTATAGTAGGGTCGACCCTAAATAGCCTAGAATAGCCTAGTTAAATAAAAAAAACACAAAATTAACTTTCATTACTGCACGCTAAAGTGGTAAGTTAGTGACTTCAATGGACAAGTGTTACGGTTTTAGGGACGCTCATATCTCTACGATCCCTTAGTTGTATTGGTTGCAAAAATTTAGAGTGTTTAACTGATTTTGCAGACGAGATGGAAAGACGTCGTAGCTTAATCAGTAGCTGAACTTTGAGTCGATCGCTAGGTTAAGTAGCTTTACATTGGCCTGGTTATAGATGGGTGCCCAATTCCAACACTGGTTTTCCAATAACTGACCTCCTCCGTGTTTCGGAAGGCACGTAACAATAGGTTTTGATTAATATCACTGAGTGATATTCCAAATTCGGTCGGTCATCTTAACTCGCCCCACATCCACATGCTCTGAAATTTAAGCAGACCCTGCTACTAGGCCGTGATAACGCTAAGTAGAAGATACAGCTATTTAAGACTACTAAATATATTGGCATACCTACATGTCACAGCACACGTGATACTGAAAAAAATAATAAATAAACAAAACTAAGCTCTTAATAGTGTATCATAAGGTACAGAACCAATAAACACCCTGCCTAATGACATGTATACTCTATATCTATGTTTTATATAAAGATGAAAAGTTTGTTTGATTGCTTGAACGGACTAATCTCAGGAACTAATGGCCCGATTTAAAAATTTATTTCAGTGTTACATAGCCTATTTATTGAGACAGGCTATAGGGTATATATCATCACGCTAAAATTAATCTAGTTTTTTTACCAAATTATTCCTGGACAAAGTCGCGGGCACAGCTAGTAATATATAAAGCTGAAGAGTTTGTTTGTTTGCTTGAACGCGCTAATCTCAGGAACTACTGGTTTGCTGATTATAATTTTTTTTTCATGTTTAGATAGTGCATTTATCTAGGAAGCAGAAAAATTTAGCGAGATGAAATATAGCCTATATTCTATATATCATCACGTTAAAAAATTTTTCACCTAATTTTACGCGGACGATGTTACGGTTAACAACTAGTTTCAAATATGTGCTGAAGGTATATCAGATACACTTATATACATATAAATAAAATTGAACTGTCGGTTTGTAATGTCGAAATAGTTTTCTTTTACTAATTATTAATCTAATCTAATAGACTAGGGTAATCTCCAACCGTTTTCGATTAGACTTTCATTGGCAGATAGCTAAGTTTGCAAGGAGTAATAAAAGTAAAAAGTAGGGCTGCTTCCATTTTAGATAAGTTATTAGGGTTCCGCATAAACGAATTAAAACTCTCAAAGTATGACATAATCACTTAAATCACGCGGACGAAGTTGCGGAGTACAGCCAAAATTTAATATATACAGAGAGTATTAAGTTCCATACGTTTGTGTCAACCAGTTGTCTTGCAGATGTCGTTTGAAATTATGGCTTCTCCGAAACGGTAAAATCTCCTATACCCATACAGCGAAGCGAACAGATTTGTAAAATGTTTTGATAATACATTTTACCCGACTGTAGATCCTTAAGATCCGGCTCGAAGGACCAATGTTCAAGATGACGTAAAATGAAAAGACAAGTGGATGGTTGGTTAGTGGTGGATAATTGGATAATGGCAGACGGACTGAATAATTCATTCTTATAGTAAAATTATTAACAATCGAAAAATCTGAATGCGGACTGTCAAAAACTATAACTATGTAATTTACTTTGCTATTTTCTTCATTTACTCAGTCTAAATACAATTGTAAATAGTCAATGTAAGTAAAGTAAATTCTCTGAAATGATATGACCGCACTTAACAACATAAGTGGTTGACAAGTTTTTTGTAAGTGTTCACAACGAATGTCATCCTTCTAAGAATTGCTAGATCATCGTGTGACTAGATTCTTTTTGATTCGTCATTCTTTACGCTAACTTCGTATTTGGGATGATGTCTTAATCAGGGTTTAATTGAAGTCGATCGCCGACAGCCACTCCTTAATTTGGACTCACACCCACGCAACCCAATAGAATATTGAAGTGATATTTTGATTCAAACATATACATTAAATATTTACCTTTTACTATGTTTATTTACTTATTAAAATTCGCCACTTTGTTCACTTTGATTTCAGTTATTTTGTCTCATTTCGATAGGTTTTAACTTTACGCAAATAACCCTATATCTCTACACTAATATATAAAGGTGAGGGATTTGTTTGTTTAATTGAACGCCCTAATCTCAGGAACTACTGGTCTGATTTGAGAAATTCTTTTGGTGTTAGACAGCCCATTTATCGAAGAAGACTAAAGGCTAAAGAGCTCTAGTCTTCATATTACCTATATGAAGTCATATATATAAACATAGTCTCATATTATCATATAAAAATTTTCACCTACATTTACGCCAAGGTTATCGCGGATAACAACTAATAATTAGAACAAACACTAGCTGTGCCCGCGATTTCGTCCGCATAAAATTAGTTAAAAAAAATAGATTTGATATAATCGTCATAGAAGCCTTTCTCGGTAAATGGGATTTCTAACACAGGAATAATTTTTCATACTGAGCCAGTAACTCTTCAGCTTTATATATAAGTATATAATATATTCTTCGTAAATATCTTAAGAATAAAAATATTTAAACCAAAATTAACATGAGATCTACCTGGAAATGCAAGATAAATTTCTACGGCTGAATTTCAAAGTAAATGTCTACCTAGGACTAGAATTTCGGCCAAAATAGTCAACATGGTTAACCATTTCACAGTCATACACTGGCAAAATTAAGACGACGAATGTATTGTCGTGCAATTATCGTCTTTATCGCTAAACGATTAAGGTTTATATTAAAGAAATGTGTTATAATCGATCTTAAAATCTGCAGACTGGGCGGGAAGGCCGGATATGTATGTATTAAACAATCATCATATAAACCTAAGGTTTATTTCTTAACTAAATGACCACAACGAATTCTTTAGATTTTTGAGAAATTTATCAACACTAAGGAAAATAGGAATTTTGTAAATTAACATAAAAATCTACATATTTTTTATTTTATTTAATTATATGATCCCATTTTATCGTGATGATATATAGCCTTTAGTCTTCCTCGATAAATGGGCTATCTAACTCTGAAAGAATTTTGGAAATCGGTCCAGTAGTTCGTGAGATTAGCGCGTTCAAGTAAACAAACAAATAAACACTTCAGCTTTATATATTAGGGTTCATCCCTAAATTACGTCACACGAATTTTACAATTTTTAACCCCCTCTCGGCTCCTTGTCACAGATTGTAACTTTTTCTATACCTCCTTTAGTGTGATGTTGCAAATTTTCCAACTTTATGCATGTTTTAAAAAAAAAATAACAACAAACCAGCAGTTTCAAGTTTTATTTCAATTTATTTCAATTTTGACTTGTGACATCACAAACCCTTTGCTGCATCACTGCATGTTCAATGCAAATATCTGATATAACGTGATTATATAAAGCATCGTAAACAAAGCATTCAAAAACTTTGGCTAAACATCTCAGTATTCTTTATCTTTCTTGCTATGTGTCTCTGATGCATTAAAATGGATTTTTAACCACAGCAGAAGATTCAAGTGTTATATGATACTCTGTGGTAACTTTGGGTCCATACTTATTGGTTTTGGCACTGTTTATTTCCCAATGTTGTTCTGGAAATCTGATAGTCTTTATAAAAATCATTCATAGTAATGCTATTATCATTTTGAAAAATGGAAAAAAATACAGTTTTAAAATGACTTATGCTTCCTTACTAGATAACGGACAAAATGCAATCTGTTATGCTGTCGAATCTATTTCTAACTTGAATATTTAGAACCATATGTATAATTTCAATAATACATTTATGTATCATCTTTTGGATTTAATGCGGAATATCTATTCAACAAAATAAATTAACTTCACTTTGATGTATTTATTGCCGTCCGGGTTGAATTGATGGTGAAACAGTCCTGACAATCGGAACCACGGATAAAACTGTCCATTTTATTTACGACCATCGGGTGTATTCATCCTTCCAAATTGTCGGGTGGTATATTATGAATAATGGATTTGATAGAGAAGGTTATCATAAAGTTAATAAGAGAAACTAAACAAAACCAAAAACTAGTTGTGGCAATTATTCTTTAATTTGAGTAATAATAAATAATCCATTTTGTTACAATTAAAGAAAGCAGATTTGACTAAGTGCTATGTAGGTACGATTATTCTTTACGAGTAATGAAAATTGAGACAGATGTGGACAGAGATGAGGCACATGTCTCTTATACCCCTACTTTATTTAAATCATGATTTCAATTCCAACTAACTTGGTTTTACAATTACGATTTACAATAGTTTGTTAAATAAGCTAATAATGACAGGAAAAAGTTAACCAATGAACATTTATTTTATATATACAATAACAATTATTTGCTATTTTTTTTCATAACAATAATTTTTCTATGCTTTCCTGAGTAATTATTTTAAATGCATAAAACTTTGGTATTTATTTTTTTAATTAAAGTTTTATATTGCTTTAATGAAAATTCTGCATAAAGATCTCAGATTATCAAGAGCTCCAACTCCAACTGAATTAGCAATTAAAGCAAAAAGTCTCGGATTATCAAAAGCTTCAACTGTAACTCCAACTGTGTCAGGGAATTGAAGCAAAGTGAATCTCAACAACTGAACATTAGTATAAGAAAAATTCTGCACAGAGATCTCGTAGTATCAAAAGCTCCAACTCCAGCTCCAACTGAGCAAGGAATTGAAGCAATGTGAATTTAGACTTCGATTGTATACATGTGTTCATGTTTTTGTTTTATAAATAATAAATTTGTAGCATTCTTTGATGTTGTATTTTCACCAATTTCATTTATATTATACCACATAAAAAGTAAAATAATTTCTACTAACAATAAGTGTGAAACAAAACAAATCAAACTATTATTGATTTTATCGAAGCTTAGGTTATACCGATGTTTTAAAAACAACATATACAAATACCAGTGTTTATTATATATCTTTTTAGTATGCCATAGCTGTTTCTTCAGATGTGCATATAAGTTTTGTAGGTCATAGAAAAGATACTAATTGACCTGTAATTACCACATTCTGTTTGTCTTACTTTTTGGTGGATCGGGATAACTATGCAGAATTTCCAATCTTTCAGAATTGTCTTCCTGTCTCCCTTCCCTTATAATATAGTCTGAAATAGCCCTTGGCCTCTTTACTGACTTCGTAGATCTAGGTAATTCCTGCAACATTACTATATTTTATGTTTCCCACTGAAATTAAATTTTAAAAGAGTCTTCGAGAAAGGAACGTTGCTCTTAAGCAATATTCTACACATCATCGGATTTTGCATATTCATTATATATGTATACAAATTTTAATACTGTAGTACCGTTACACTGGAAGCGTGTTTCGTGATTAAGTCTTTCCCCGCTCCTCATCTAGCTCTATCACTTCTAATTTCTGTTTCGACGGTGTCCGTTGTGTTCTCTTTCTCTTTCTTTTTTTTTCTTAACTTTTTGTTATATCATAATACTTGACAGTTACATTGTAATTATAAGAGCCCAACTCTAAAGACGTCTACATACCAAGGGATCTAACTATATGATTTCCTTTTGAATTTTATTTCTGTTCTTTTATTTAGCTTATTTGAATTACATTTCATTTTAATGGTTGATTTAATTATCTTTAGGTAATAATAAACATTTTTTTTGTTTCAGTTGCGTCAGCTTGGAATCATATGATATATTTAATTCCGTCTTATTATAAAGGTAAAATAATCTGTGGATCGATGTTGCAGGAGCCTCTACAAACCCTCCTTTGAAGGTCACCCAGATAATAATAAATTAACCATTATTAGAAAAAAATACCTGCAGTTATGTTCAATATAATGTGTATTAAAAAAATAAAAATAAATAAATAATGTGTTGTAAAATTGTTCATGGCATTTTCGAGTTTATTATCAAAATTTAGCATTGTTATTTCTTTATATTTTAGTAATAACACAAGTTTGTGCTACTTGGCTCCAAATATTTTTTTTATGTATTTTTAATAAAACGTGACACTGGCTGAATGTTCTATGAAATTATAATTTAACAGGGCTACTAAATCTTAATATTTGTAATAATCTTTGGCTTTTCCTTACTTTCATTTATTTTTAATCTTCCCGAAGATATGGAGAATAAAACAAAGGAACAGAAATCAAAATGTTTCAACCGTTTTTAAGATTTAGACTGACGAACATCAATAGATTTTCATATAATTATTTTGGGTACAATTGGGTATCTTCTACCTACATAGCTGATGTAACAAATACGCACCTCACTTGGACCAGATTACATGCAATTAATCACTAAAGGTATTTTAATTATGTTAAAAATTTGAATGATGAACCGGTTAAGTGGTGTGAAAAAAGTTGCACGTGCTTCATACGAACGCGCAATAACGTGAGCGCTTGTGTCCAAAAAAATCCTAAGGTAAAAGCCGTAAAGAACGCACTGTGAGGTGAGCATATGTACATTGACCTTGCCTTGAATCACATTTAAATATTATCCCAACAAATTATGTAGGGAAGTCGAGCATAATCATTATTAATAATTTGTGGAAAAGTTGTATGAAGTTACATTTTTCCAACATTTGTTTCCAACTCCTTAACATTTGTCCAGTCTATCAGAGACTTAAAAAAAAGATTATTTTTCTATTTTTTGACTTAAATGAATTAATGAATACGAATACATCAAGTAACAGAAATATCTTTGAGTTATTTTATATTTACCTATCATTATATAAAACAACAATTTTCAATTTTGGTATGGCATCTAGCAGCGGCAGACGCTGTCTTACCTGATTTACGGGAAAGGTCCAGTAAGTACGCAATTTATTGGAATTATTTCGAAGACGCGACCTGTTCTACATTATTTTAGTATTTAAACAATATTACTTTGATTTTCCTTTCTCTGTTTTGTTTTAATCCTTCTCTGAAATAATGTGAATAAAACAAAACAGACGAATATCAAATTGGTGCAGCCATAATTGGGTTATAGCGAGAAACATGCCAGATTTGGGGTATGTACCGACAGTAACGCCACCTACCGGGTCCAATTTTCTTTTAAAACCATCGCATCGACGAACCCCGTGAAATATACGCACAAAATCTGTTCCAAATCGGTAAAGTGGGCTTAGAGGAGTAGGATGATAAAAGCTTATACAGTTGATTTTTTCAAAACATAGTCCTAGCCAAAAAAAAGCGGTTGACAAACAGAAAAGAACTATTCCGTATTTTACATTTATATACGGACTGTAAAAACTATACAGGTATCGGAAATATAACGTTCCGGTCATGTACACGACTGGATATAAATTTACAGAATAGATATACATACGTATAGTCATAACCCTTATCTTACAAATTAACGTTCTAACTTTGTCACTTACTACTAAATCTAATCGTTTTCAATAGCAAATTGCACAAACTTCACATTTTATTTAACAACTACTGCTGCAGGTCCTTCATGTTTATTAACTTTGGATATATAGATATTTGAATTTAGGGATATTATTTCATCTTAGACAATAGAATAGAGAAGGGTGAAATTGGATTAATTAAATATAGACATATTTGCATTCAATATTCTAATCGTTGGTTTCTTTTAATACCTTAACTTATCAACCGATCTCCATTTTAAACAAATGGCCTAATGACATAATTTCATCGGAAGCATAACATGTTTTTTTTTATAATATGTTAATTAATACGTGAAGCGAAAACCTTGAGCACCATTATACAAAAATTCCCCGGGCGAAGAAGTATGAAATTTGGCAGAACATATTTATGTATAGAATGGTGTGCGAATACTAACAATTTCGTAAAATATGCATTATTAGGACATAAAATTATTAAAATAAAACCTCGCGCACACCAATGCGAAACGATTTACATACACATTAGCCGGCCTGGCAGACGTTGTCCTGCTCGAACGTAAAAATCGATAAAAAGATACCCTAGATATGGCTTACAACGCTATCTGTCAGACTGATTTGTGAATCTAAACCATCCAAGGCGCCACCCAAAGGCTTACAAAAAAACATTCAAAGCAGTCCCACCGTTAAGAAGTTCAGTGACACGCACGTACAGTAGAATTAAATATATATAAAAAGCAAATGTATACATTTTATTATAAGCGTTGTCGTCAAGACGGTAAGTATATTAATTATCAAATAGCGTTGTACAAAGAATATTGTATACATGTAGCTTGAAATCAGTATATACTACATAGAGCTAAGGATTTGTGGCCGAATTTCGACTAGCGAGCGATATATTGTTTTGTCTATACTACCTACCTACGACATTACATTATTGTTTTCGATCAAAAGCAATATCTGTTACGAGTCGTGACTGTCGCTGTTATTAAATAGATTGACCTTTACAGGGAGATAAGGAAATACTTCTTTTCAAGTGCTCCTTTATCACCAAACATAAAATACTCGCCTCCTAGTGTCCACGCGCACTAGACCTTCAAATATACGAGTCGTATTATTCTTTACATATTTTTTATTAATTTTTTTCGTTACTACTACTTACTACATTCTGTTATCCTATAATATTGATCCCGTTCCCGTTTCCTTCCCTTTCCCGTTCCATAATGGTTCACTATTTTAGCGTTAATGGCTTAAACATGAAAAATAGATATATGCTATATGCTATAAAAACTATTTAAGATAAACATTTTCTTGATAAACTATATACGTGTAACTCTTCGGATTTTGTAGCGCACGCCAAAATAGCTCGCAGGTGGCAAAATTTACTCCTACTTACATGACATTTATTGTTATATTTTTGACAATTCACACAATATCTTTGTAATTTAAAGTCTTTGTGTTATTCTGATGTACAAACTATATTATTGTAAAGTTTCATTAAAATCCGTTCAGTAGTTTTTTCGTGCAACTAAAAATGTAAAATTAAAATATTAAAAAAAATATATATATATATATTAAGGCGTAATAAGAGAATATTGATGATGCTACCTTCACAATAATGGAACTCTTAACCAGAAAACCAACACTCTCATCATTCCTGTTTTGCCCCTCATACAATCATTATTAATGTTTAATGTATATTAATCTTCAGAAGGCAATTTATAAAATTGAAGAAATATTAATAAATCTCTTTATGCAACAACATATGAATAAAGGGATTATTAATAATGGGCACTTTCTAATTTCATAACTTCTCTCGATATTTGTGGTGTTACGTTTCAAGATACGAAGAATCCGAATATGGAATAATAATAAAAAAATCCAGTTGTCTAAAATAATATTTTTAAAATCATTTTATTACGATGTATCAACGTCTTTAATTTTCAATACAATAAAAACTTTAATATAAGTTTAATGTATCCGTAGTTGTCTTTTATTGCCGGTCATTATTTTTTTAATTAATTTTATGATCCCACGCAACCATCTCATCATACACTGATAAAACCGCTGCTGCGGATGGTGAAACGCCATCAAGAGAAGACACGTGAAGAGGTAGCTGTAAAAGAGACCAAAGCCTCCGCTTTATTACCACCGGAGGGAGATAAGGGATGAGTGCGCCAAATGGACCAAGATATCGCCGCTTGTAATGGAAGGCTTCCTTAAGGGATTTGGAGTTCCTCCGAAGCTGGTGGTAATCTTGAGGCTTTTCAACCGTAAAGATTAGAATAAAATGTTTCTCACAGACTGAACATTTAAACGGTTTCTCTCCTGTGTGACTTCTGATGTGCGCAATTAGATGAGGTTTCACTATAAAGGACTTTTCGCAGGTTGTACACTTGAAGGGTCTCTCTCCTGTGTGCAAGCACATGTGTTGGTTTAAACCAGTAGTGTGGGTAAAACCCTTTGCACAAAATGAACATTTGAATGGTTTCTCCCCTGTATGTGTTTTCATGTGTCGGTCGAGATCATATTTTTAGTAAATTCAACACATTTCACTGGAATACGCTGATAGCATTATTAAAACTTTATCCGCGTTCTTTAAAATCGATGCTTTATTTAAATAGCTACTATCTATGTTATCAATATTTAATAGATAATTTTCCTAACTTATCAAATTTCGACCCAAACTGAAAGATCATGGAAGGGATTCGTATTACCGCTATATATTTTACCATAGCTAGTCTCTACCAATAAATCTGTAGATATATGCGCCTTCTGTTGTTCTCCCTTTGATAAATCGCTTAAAACATGCTGATTTTTAGTAGATTTGAACTATCTTAAAAAAAGATTGGATAAGAAGGAATGGGCTTGCTTAAAATAAGAGAAATTAAAATAAGAGAAATTAACATCAGCCCAAAAAAATCGAATGCAATAAAATTTGTTGTTGTTACGTTGGCAAATCTGAGAATTCAAGCACTTTTATGTCATTTTTATGTAAACCTGCTCTTTCTTACATTTTATGCCGCTTCATTAGGCTTTTGGGATTGCTTCATGACCAGCTGATGAAACACAGTCAGAGACCACAAAGAGCCAAGGATGCTCCTGCTTCGAAGAACAGTGGGATGGGGCAGAAGAAATCAAGCCTGACAGAAAGGGCTGAGCATGGTGGTGAAGAAATTGCTGAAAGATCGTGGTCAGAAAGGGGGAAAGAGTGGCTGTGTCACTCTTCTACCAGTTCCAGCTTCACAGGTGACAACAATCCACCTTCTTTCAAGGGACCTGCAACCATAAGGGCATGAGTAAGTCATTTCCTATGTAGAAAACCTACATGCATTTCTGTCTTCTAAACGACAAGAATACTATTTTCACTTGATCCTATACCTTCTCTAAAATTATTTATGAAAAATTTAAAACATCACATACTGCTATTCACCCTTTCAAATTTGGAATACATTTTATTACATCATTGAATATCTTACACCGCACTGTAGATGACGAGAAAGTGGAAATAAGGGATATAAACGTATACTTTTCTGTTTACCCGAGTTATCACAGTTTTCAACATTTCCGTTTTTTTTTTATTTCTTTTCGAAAATTTTTAATTTTTTACATTTTCCCCTTTTTTCAAGTTTTCGGTCATATTGACGTTTGTCAATTTGTGACATGTTTTTTACATTTTTCAACATTTTCAGTATTTGACATTTTCATGATTTCTTTGGTATTTTCAATATTTTCGAATGTTTTAGGCAATTTTGACGTTTCGGATATTTTTGATTATTTTTTTTGCATATTGCGGATTTTTGACTTTATGTGTAATGTACATTTAGAATTGATGAACAATGCATATACCATAAAAGGTGTAAAATTAAACTATTAGTTTTAAGTCTTTAATTCTTATGTCACTTTTGCACGGAGTCTATGTAGTTATGTGTTCGAAATATAGAATATACTTTTTAGTGTTTTTGTGGTGTTGGTTGCATGGGAACGCAAAACGAAAAAGTTGTTTTTGACAGTTTTATAAAATATATAGAAAAAATAGATTATGTCACAGACGTGGGGAAGATCACTGCACAAGTTGCACGTGCGTGCCAGGAAGGATCTTGCAGCACGTACGTTTGACGCGTCTCTCAGTTAAAAGCATACCATCACGCTACTTAGAAATCTTTAATGCGAGCTGAACCAATAAAATCTTAGGAGCATTAAGTTGTTTTGAATATTAATATTTTGAACTTGAAAAGGATAAGACAGGATCAAGAAGGGACAATACAAGGTCAAGAAAAGACAAAAATAAGACCAAAATAAGCCTAATGCAACACCAAATACACCTGTAAAATTTAGGCATAAAAAATCAGTTACCCAATCTATCAATAGTAAGGTACCTTTGTATTCGGCCTGTCCTAACTTATGGAGCCCAAAATTGGTCAGTACCTGCGTTATGCCGGAGGCAGACATAGCTTCATTTGAATGATCATTGCATTGATGATGTAGTGTGACCGGGTACTTTGTGTAGCTGCGCAATGTTTTGTACAACTTTGTAGTCTTAAAGTACAAAAATGTACAAACACTTTCAGCTACGTCTGGCTCCGGCATAATAAGCAATTAAAAGTAAAGTAAGTTATAGAATATTCTAAAGGGCTCATAAGGAATAATATACGCAACTAGTTTGAAGAGTAAGATGTTTTTTTATATTAAATAATTATGATATTACTCGTGACAAGGTGTTTTATTTTACGAACCAACGGCGAAGATTTTACGAACGAAATAAAACCATGCTAATGTTTATTAAAAACTAATTTATTGCTATTTCAATAAATACAACCATGATTCCTAATTTATTATTATAATTAATAAAAATAATTTACGTAATTTTAGGACATACATATAAATGCGAAATCATGTTGAATACGAACTAACAACACACATAAATTAATTATAATACGTATTAAACGAATAAAATACGTTGATTTTGTCGTGGCCATTTTGCAAATACATGTATTGCTATAAGATAGTTCAAATGACCCCAGGTACATTTCTAGCCTTCAAAAAAGACCGGCCAACAATTTTTTTTTATGAAGCCATAGTCAAAGTTTAAATTATTTATTCATATGGACTTTTTTGTAAGCACTTATAACGTCATATTACGAAGAATATTTTTTAAAATCATTATTTCATAATTTGGTGATAAAATTTACGTCTTAAAAGCTGAGTTTACAGACGTACCCCGCGCCCTGCACTGAGAAGAGCCCACAAAAACTCAGTCGGGATTTTTTTTGTTTTCATCATATTCACAATAATATAGATTTAATACATAATTATGCCATGTTATACTCGTATTATTAAATTATCGATTTCAATAGACCGCCAATATGTGACGTCCCAATTTTATTTGGGTTGTGGGCATGCCATAGTGCATTCATAGAGATCATTTGCGCCTTTAATTTAAATGGCACAAGTGACTTCGAATTTTCATTGTTTGCTACCGAGCCAAGTTTTTGTAAACTGCTATGTAATTTCCTTTTGATTATTAATACGAACCAAGAAGCTGTTTTAAGCAATATATAAAAAAAAAATCAGTCTATATTTTCAGATTATAATACATAGGTTTGTCGTCTATGACCGTCATGCCGCCCATTTTAGGGTCACATGTGGACCAAACTGGCTGAACTAGTTCCATCTCGCTCGCATCAGCGGGAATGCCGCCCTGAGTCTGCATTGGTCCCTGTGGGACAAAAGTAGTTTGAGCAAAGCTAATGCCACATTTAAGAATAAAACCAAACGAAAAAGATCGTCGTGCCAAAAGGACGCATTATCAATAAAATTAAATAAATTAAAATTAATTAAATCAAATTTAACTCGAAAGTCTATCGACTTCTTAGGGATTTGGAAATATGAACATACTAGCTATAACTCGCGGAATCATCTGCGTGAATTGAGTGATTTTGATCAATTTAAATGGCTCGCATTTTCTTATGCAGAACCCTAACAAACATTTATATATACTAGAGTTCGCCGGCTGATGGAAGTTCGGCCAGAAACCTTTATTTGCCTATCACATGCTTAGTACAACGGCATATATTGTTCCATTTGACATGCGGTTGTCATGAATAAGCTTTGACCTCATCCAATAATAAAATGTATAGATGTGTGTATAAATCGTTTGGCATTAGTGTGCGTGAGGTTCTATCACTCTATTTATTGGTGAAGCCGCATTGAATCCTTTGCGTAGTTTAAAACATCTAAAAGCTTACAAGAACGGTAAGCAACTTTTTATTATACTAACTAAAGAGGATGAAACATGAATTTACGTTACCGGTCTTTCGGAACGCCTTTTGCCCCTAGACCTCTTCGGCCACGGCTTCTTGAGGTGAACGTACGTGATGTGCGCGCGCTTTTCGCTCGAGTGCTTGAAGCATTTACCGCACATCTCGCACTTGAACGGCTTCAGGCCCGTGTGGATCTGTAACGTATCATCATATTAGAGCTTGAAATGTAAACGATTTTTTTTAATTGGCCAGTAGTGTCCCAAAGCTGGGCAAAGGCCCCTCCCTTGTTTCATTTCCGGACTAATGCAATCCACAAGTTTCCCGCAAAGGCTACCGAATACGTCATTAAAGAAAAGTAAATGGTGGGGTACCCACCACCATGTGCCGCTGGCGGTTGCTGTGCGTGGAGAAGCTCTTGCCGCACAGCGCGCAGGCGTAGGAGGCGCGCGCCTGGCTGTGCACGCGCCGGTGCGCCACCAGCCGCTGCTTCATGCGGAAGGCCTTGCCGCACGCCTCGCAGGCGAACGGCCGCTCGCCCGTGTGCACCCAGCGGTGGTCCTTCAGCAGCGCGTAGCTCTGGACACGCCCCGAATACCGCGTCAACAATTCCATACCTTCCACAATTAGCCTGATATTATAAACGCGAAAGTTTGTACAGATGTATTGACGCATGTTGGACGATCGTCCGCGGAAAGAGATTTTCTGAAATTTTACTTTTCGCTTATATCTATTAATATAATTTATTATTATTATTATTTTAAGGGAATATAACGACTATTGTAATATTTCTAATCAGTTTTTCGTCTTTAAACTTTTTAGGTTTGCAAAAATAAAAAAATTATTCGTCATGCAAGTAATGTAGAGTGAAAGAAAGATGCTTAAACTGAATTTGTATTTACATTATTGTTATACAATAACTTTGTAATCGCATATAAAATATACGATGGAGTTATCGTGGTATTATTCATTAGATTCATTATCACGTCCTTAGACATTGTCCTTTATTACGCTAGAGATGGTTACGTGGTAATTAGCTTTTCTCCTTTATTAGTTTCGTTCGCCTTGAAATAGTTAGTTCAAATTAGAAAAATATTTTACGAATAATACAAAATTTGAATGCAAACACTGTCAGGAGAATTGAAAATATTCGTACTGATATAAGCGTAAATTTCTGTGACATTACTTCCATAAAAAAATTGGAGTTTCGCATTCTGAAAATGCGGACAAAGGAAAGAAGATTAAGCAAATATCTACTAAGTTTTAGCCCCAAAGTGAACCGCAACGATCCTTTACACATTTAAAATCAATAGTTACAAATTTTGAAGCACGTATTCTGTTATGCATTAGATATTTACCATGTTTGGTTTTGTTTTTTATCATTACTTAATTCAGTACAAAAACCTTATGTATGTGCTATTTATTTCCTCCAAATGACATTCAAACTTCTTTGGATCAGAAATGGGTCAGAATATCCTTTGAAAATGGTTTTGTTGTTGTGTACAAGTACAGTATACATATGGTCATAACACAAATAAAATATCAAAAATGCATGTCTTCCCCAGACTCATTTCTAAGTATTATCGGTTTTAACATTTAATTATTCACTGTTATAGTTATATTTACTATGTTATAAAGGGTTGCAAATACTAAATTAAATACAAACAATTATTATTATTAGAAGAAATTATAGAGTCTGTATTATGCATATTTTTTCTGGATGGATCAGTCTATAGAGAGATATCTGGAGGGATCTTTAATAAATTATTAAAGAAAAAATATTATGAATATAATTGAATGAGATAATTTTAAGGCGGTAGATATTACTCCTAAAATAAAACAGGTATAAAGAACAGCTAAATTTTACCTATTGCGTAATTTAAAATGTTTTAATCATAATTTGCAATTAATCAATTCATTTTGTAGTAAAAATATTTTTATGAGTTTTTTATTAGATTAATCTTCTTAAATACATATCTCTAGTAAAAGTCTTATTACGCGAAGCAAAAATTTTGAATCCATTTTTATTAAGATTCTGCGAACAAATAATATTAAAATAATTTTGCAAATAACATTTTTTAATATAATTATTGTGTTAACATAAATTACTCAAACATTCATGTTTAATATTTATGTATGTTAACAGTACCTATCAGTTGTTAAGTTATAAGTACGTGAGCTATTATTATTTAAAAAAATGCAATAACTACAAAGTGGAGTATTTGGAAATAATTTCAAACACGTCTTAATCACAGTCTTAAACTATGTGGGTAAAAGGCTACATTAACCTATCTTTCGATCTATCATCATGTGCACTGACCCTCTCTCATCCACAATACATTTTTACAGCAGAAGTTTCACGCAGATAACTCAAAATTTAAATGTATTCCAAAGTCACCTTCTTTGTCTTGCCTGAAGGAAAAATATTCACGGCCATGTTTCCTCACAGCAGGACGTCCCGAGTTTGATTTTCTGATTCCAGCGAATAGCAAATAGATGATGATGGATGCGATGATGTCGTTGCTATAACAGCGACGTTAGCAGCACTGGTGTTCTGAACATTGGTTTGATTCTTCAGCTCACTTCTGACTATAGCTGGACACTTATCGCATTTGATTAAATGAGCCGCCATTTTGTTGACATTTGCTATTTGATATTTATGGTCACAATGCTTGCAAAATACTGATTTATCAGGACCTACACGATAGTGTTTCCAAATGTTTGCTCCAAGTTTCTTCCCTCACGTGGAGGTTTCCGGTTTCACTATTTTGCAGTATGCGGAGGTGTAAACAGTAAACAGTAGCAATGCAAATCTCTTTAGCTCATTTATTTAAACAGTAATAGCCAAATTATTTTTTAAAAAATCGGCCATATTAATTTGCAAATAATATATAATGTTATTTACGTCTAAACATTGCTTCCAGAAACTAAATGAACTTTGAAATAATGTAGAGAAATTACTTCTATTCACAGTTTTTTCATTATTAAATAGTTATATAAATGAATTAAGTCACAGAGCCGGCATCTATCGAAATAGGGAAGTAATATATGAAAAGTAGTCTTTCCTTAATTCAACAAGTGTTAATAAAAGGATTATAAAATTAAAATGAACACTATCGTTTCGATGCCATAACTTTTATTATCGTAACTACAATTAACATGTCAAGAACAATCATAAAAGATCTATTTTATTTTATGATTCCGATGATAAAATGTTTTAAGTGTCATATGGATAATACACCCAGACTCGAGGTGGGAATCGAACCCACGACCCTCGGAGCAGAAGGCAGGGTCACTGCCCACTGCACCAACGGGCCAGCCAGCCATGGATGATTACTCTCCCAGAAGTTTCGCAGATGCGTTGCCGCCCTTTGCGAAATAGGTGAGGTTATTTCTTTTAGGGATGCCATACACATTTGATTTTATCATGGTGTCAAAGCGTAGTCATGACGACCGTATGCATATTAATTGTCAAGTATAATAATGACAATGTAAAAGAAATTATATTTTTCCATAGATAATGTAGTTTAAAAGATTTATGGTCGCATTTCGATTAGCCGCTGACCTCTATTATTTATAATTAACACTAATAGCTAAATGCAATGCGTAACAGTTAAAATAAAAAATAAAGAGTTACATATCATTAAAAGGAGTAAAAGAGAAGGAACACCGACTACGATGCATGTATCAAAAAACAATCTAACAACACCAAGAATTTTCAAAACACCAATGAAAGCATGAGGTGCAGGCCAATAATGCTGGGGATTATAAATTCAATCAAAATGTCCAAATGCATGTAAACTAAAACGGTGATCACAACATTGTGCAGATATCAATTCATTTTTTTTTTCTTCAATTTGAAAATGTAGCTAAGAATGACGTTTTTCATATTAAGTCTGAAAGAAAACATCTTACTAAATCATGAAATCGGAATGATCTCTTATCTTAATCGTATAACTGCGTTTTATTATTTAGTAACGTGCGCAGATCCACAAACGGCACTATGGATATATCTCCCTCATAGAATTGTGACGTCACGCCTTCATAGTCTATTGAGATCGAAAGCCTGATAATGTTATATCCAACACCTTACAAAAAACAATGTTTCGAAATCATATATTTCAAAGACACGTCCTTTGTAGGAATGCACTATATCAAACTTAAGCAAATTTATACGGCAACTCGCATTTGGGCGAAAATGGGCCAAAAATTTAGTGGCCCACCACTTGTTTTTAAGTTTGGATCTGGCGCCTGTTTTATTTACATTATACTACAACCTTTTTACTTCATTAATTAAGTTTGTTGTTTATTATTCATCTAAATTTTCGAATTCAATTTATAGCCGCAACACACGTATCGATAAATAGTTGCGATAAAACTGTGCAGTTAAATCGAACGTTAAATAAACTCCGTGAAGGACTGCCGAAATGAGCGATCGCCATCCAAACGCAACGATAAAACTGTTCAGTTTAATCGACAAAAAAAATCATACACACGTATAGATAAAACTGCGCAGTTCGTACTGAACAGTTAAATCACAACAATTTATCTATACGTGTGTAGCAGGCATTATTTAAGTTGTAACGCCGTCATAGACTGCACTTTTGTCTAATTTCTTGCACATGTCACTTTACTCTATGGCTACTGTTGTAAATGGCATCTCTCAATGACACTCATTCGTCTACATTTTTTTCAAATAACGAATGTTCTATGATAGCTACATTTTTCTCTCATGATTGACAGCCTTAAATAACTAGAAACGTCATTCTTAGCCACACGAGACGAGCACGACACGACACCGACACGAGCCGGGTTACCTTTATTTTTAGCCTCGTGTTCATTCTCTTTGTCCCTAGTAGGGTGTGGTGAGAGAGACCCGCTTAGTATATCTGAAACATATCAGTTACATGTGTACTAAAATATAAAAAAGCAAGCCATATTAAACATCCTTATTCATTATCCCATAAGCGCTAAATTAGCCGTAACATGTTACTAAGGCGAGCGAAGCGAACCCTAGCATTATCCCACAACCTGAACAGTTTTGTGGTAGACTTTACTGAAAACCTATTACTGCCATAGATTTGTGCTTTAACACAGTAATTTAACTTCATATCTAGATGTGATGTCTATCAAAAAATGCTATGAAAAATTTGAAAAACTCCGCGAGCCCTCAAGAAGCTGGGCATCTTGCTACTTTACCTATATCTGCATGTCCTAATTTTCGGACTTAACATATAAGCATGAGTGTTTGTAGGAAACAAAGTTTATTTGAATTTGAATAAGACATATTGTCAAGAGCATAAGACTACTTCTCAAGGAAGTAAACTTTATGAAATTAGCTAAGAGAGACCGTAACACTTTTTTGTACTGCCTCTATCCTGATAGAGGTTGTACAGGTGCAAGGCAGTGTTTATCGCTAATATTATTAACATGTTTTAATCAACACTAATAATTCAAGTATAGAAAAATGTACGTGTAAAATACAAAACAGAAAGAAGACATTTTTTAAATTACGACTTTGTTCTTCGGATTACTTGTAAAAATAATAGCGCAGTATGCTTAAATAATATTGAACAGCACCTTATGGTTTAAGCATTATGTAATAAAGAACAGAAATCCTAAATTACGATTAGGACACATATATGGTATTACATAGGACATATATATGGTAAATATAGTAAGTAATTGGTAGGCACTGGACGACTATGTATTGAAATGTCCATAATTAATTTAGCTGTAAGTAAATTAAATACTATATATGCTGGAATGTATTAGTGTATATAGTAAGTAAACTAATTCATTTATTTACTTACTATTTACACTTTAAAATTTATTTCGTGTATGCTTAACAAAAACCCATAGACATAGTAACACTAGACTGGACATTCTATAAAACTCACGTTGCAATGTTAGAAAGAGATACAAAGAAAATTACGGCATGGTTGTCTCTGTAATCACTGCATAGTGGGACAAAGATAGCTCTACCTTAGAAGAGGCTGTCTCTTTCTAAAGTTCCCTCAACATTTCAATACAGAAAGTTCTTATATAAAGCGCGCAGTCTAGTAAGCTATTATACCTTTGATACTTCAAGGTTCTATGATACAATTTACATACATACTTACATACATACAGACATGTTGATAAGCAACACCGATAAAATATTAAATCGCTGAAGACTTTTCTCTATAATAGAGAAAAACAGAAGTGAAAAAAAACTTTTTTCAGAACTTCAGCAAAACTTTGAACCAAAAATAAAACAGCATGATCTTTGTGTAATTTAGGATTTTGTTTTGTTTGTTGTATTTTTAAGTATTTCTCTTCATACAAAACAATTAATAAGTAGAATTTGAAAAAATACATTCAATGGTTTTTTTTAATAAAAAAAGAACGCTATGCCTTATAATGATCATTCCGTGAAGAATTAGACTAAGATTCATGAAGGGTTTTGCGTTCAGTAAATGTTAAGGACCGTACTGTTTCTGTTGTGCAAGGAGGTAGTTTCGACGCAATCGTCTGTTAGTTATCCTAAGTATAGATATACATATTATAGAAGCCGGATGAGCCCCAGTACGGTCTCCAAACCCCTTCTGAGTCATTCTTAGGAGCTAATATGATAAACAGTTTATCTGCCATTTATCCTGTTACTCCTAATGAATAGCATTGCTTGCTACGCATGTAGAAGTCGACGCAACAGTTTCATTTTAAATATTCGATTTTTATCTGAAACTGCCAGTAGTATGATCGATATATTGTATGTTCTATATTATTTCTTAGCTAAAATATGAGTCCGTAAACTTATTACTGTAAAGAAAACCCTAAATATTAATTTCTAAAATTGTTCAGTACGAAAGTACCTATTGTAGTTTCAACTTGTAAAAATAGAATATAATAAACTTTCTGAAAATATTTTATCTTCAATTTATGAACGTTGGAATATCTCTATTATTCCTCGAAGCCTATTAGTTACGAAAACAATGTCGTTGCCAATAAAAGATTTTTCTAGGAAATTTCAATAACATACCTTTCAGTCATTTATAGCTATACAGTTATAAAACATGAAGTAAAAAAGATCATGAAAGTAAATTATTTAAATTTATAAAATAAATTCAAAATGCTTTTTTGAAATAAGTATAACTTCTACGATTCATTCTCTGCTTCCACCTGCATCCATTACCTCTGCTTCTCTTAAAGGACCATTTACTGTCAGTGAAAAAAAAAAAGTTTTCTAAATACAGCAATTCTCAGACCATCTTTTTTGAGAAACTATTTTACATAAATAAATAAACATAAATAAAAAATAAACATACATAAATAAAAGCTAAACTTGAGCTCCTTGGCTGAGCTATTCTCTATAAAGTGATATATGTCCAGCAGCCTGATGTTGAGAGAATCACATTTTATCAGGCTAGCCAAAACTGGTTTTTATACAGACCATTTCGAATAGAATCTTTATTCTTCCGTAAGGTATGACTAATTTTATAGAATATATTCCTGCTTTATAAATATTAAGAAAATAGAATAAAAGGTTTTTAGGCAAAAATTTCATATATATGGTATTCATCATGCTAAAACAATAGTCTACACAAACAATACACTGAAAAAGATTAATGACTCTCTTTTGAAAGTTGACTACATGATTTATATAAATTTTACTGGTAATTTAGTGAATGATCTTCTAGTATTAATTTCTGTAGGCACGAAGGCTTTCTATTTGTTTTAAAATCTTTTTCTAGCTTCTAGAATAGAAGCCACGTTGGTAAATAATGCTTAGTTTATTACATCTGTGCAGTATGGCTTTAGATTTGCTTTAAGATCGTGCGGGTTAACCTTTATTTTACAACAAATTAGTTATGGATTTTAACGCACTTTCTTATATGAAAAAATTATTTCTAGTAGTTATTGCTGCTGGCAGCTGCCGGGCCAGCTCCGGGTCCAGCTCGTAGCCCTGCTCCTCGGCCGTGCGCGCGAAGATCTGCGCCAGCTGGTCGTTGGTGTAGTCGGCGAAGCGGATCCGGGTGGCGAACCGGGACCGCAGCCCGGGGTTCGCGTCCAGGAAGCCCTCCATCTCGCGGGGGTAGCCGGCGACGATGACCACGAGCGAGCCGCGGTTGTTCTCCATCTGCGCGACCAGCTCGGTGACCGCCTCCGGCCCGAAGTCCTATATTTTATGCTAGGGAAAACCTGGCTGTTGAGCGATATTTCGGCCTAATTACGATTCTGCACAACCGTTGCTTTTAGATATGGAAGTTAAACAATATTTTCGGTAAAATCACGATTTTGAAATAAATATTCAACGTTTATATATATTATTATTCGATATTTTTACAAAATAAAAGAGAAAAATGTTTTATTTACAGCTATGAAGCATCACTTGGTGCAAAAATCAGTTACAGAGAGACGAAACACGAAGTTTTTCTTTTAGTCTAGATGCAGGGTGTATTTAGACTAAACGAACATCAAGAACAGAATAACGAAATGATGCTCTATGCCTATTTACACTAAAATTTTATTAAATCGAATGGGGCTACAACAAGCAATCGTTCGTCTTGTCTAGTGTAAACGCACCCTTGCATATGCAATAATGTAATTGCCACAGGACCATCTATCGTAATAAAAAATAATAATTCTCTGAAAAATTTGGTTCATTTATAATAATAATTAACATCTAAGAAATCGGCCCAAAAGGGACAGAAAGCCTGTGGTTAGGTTTGGAATGGAATAGTGTAGAGGTGTAATATATGTTAATACTGGCTGGTATTTGCAGCGTTAGAAACTTCTTTTGTTTTTTAAATAAAATGTCTTGTCTTGTCTTATAAATAAATGGTTGAACAAGCTTTGTTTAAATTATACAAATTTCTCATTGAATTTAAATTTAAAGATAAAAGGGTGTAGTGTGGAAATGTGAATTCCTATTATGAGGGCACGCGGGGGCACTCTGTGGCCCCAAAGGAAATTTCGAAAATATCGAAATATTGGTATAAAATTTAAAAAAAAACGAAAGCCTTTAAATTATATGTTCGCGTAGAACCCTGTCTGCTTGGTTGAACTTATCTTTATTTACACGATTATCATATTAAAAAAATTATAGTTATAAGTTTCGAGGATCACCGTGCCCCCAAAAGAGAAGTGACAACAAAGGACTGCACATACATATATGTTATTTTGAAAATATAACTCGTATTAAGATAAACCGTTTAGATTATCCAGTATAAAGCATAATGAGGAAACAATTAATTACATGTCTGAATTTCGTTAACAGAGTTAAATCTGTATAAATAAAAATGAATTTACAAGATATGTAAGCGCATAACATACGAAGGACTGCACCAATTTGGATAATTTATTTTTTGTTGTCTGCAAAAAGAAAAGGGACCGTGAACGAGAAAGGGAACGGGTATAATATTATGGGATAATAGAATGTAACCCAAGGTCCGGGCAGGACAACGTCTGCCGGGTCTGCTAGTTTATAATATTAAAATCAATTAAAATATCTTAATATATTCCATACCCTACACAGTACTTGACGCCTCTACATATCTAGGTACTTACATGTGTGTGTAAAAAAACATATATTAGTACTATGTTCTTTAAAATTAAGACAGTGTAACGGTCAAAATTGTTTGCAAAAGTTAGTTCTGAGGTTTTTCACGTACGAGTATAGTTATTTTGAGTCATATAATACCTTATATGACGCAAAATATGTACGCCCCTCCAATAAAATCCATTATTTTAAAGTGTGAAAGTGAACATTCATTTCAACTTTAGCTTGGGTGTATGTGCAGCGATTTTATTGAAAACTCTACCACGCACTGCAAGGTCTACTAATCGCGGGGTTTTAGCGGCTTAGTGGTTGGAAGGTAGGTGCATTTTTAGACGGGACGCACTCTTGTTGAGTCGTACATACACGTCTGATTTTAGAATATTATACACTTTTTTGGCAGTATATAAAATACTAAAAAAGTGTTTTATATTCATTGTACACGTTTCACAATGCGATGTTGTATAACAAAATCGTTGTTTCCTAATACACAGTATATTTTCTTATGGAAACGTTTGCTGTACAAATTATCAATGAACGGAGTGAATTTGAAGTATGAACAGGGTACCTTGCGAATTGCGGTTCATCCTTTTTACCGTTGAGATATCGAGACTCTTGAGAATATGATTTGCAAGGTTACATAATATTAAACCGAACATTACACGCAACAAAGTATTGTCTTTCAATACATAATATGAATGTGATAATATTTATATTATAATATTATCACAAAAAATATGATTTAATTTATTCAAATTATAAACTCCTTATTGACAATATTGTGCATAAATAAATATCTTATGTTATAAACTAGGTACAGATCGCGACTATCTTCGTTGTAACATAAATTCTTAGCATTTGTAAAGTGTGTGTTTGAAGTTGCACAAGACGTTTTGTTGACGTTTAGAGGGTCTAGCACGAACTTTTTGAACTGAAGTAAATCGACGAGTCGGCTTTACTTGGAATGAAAATTTTCGTGCTAGACCCACAGGAGGCAAGCCTCAATCGTGTCACGCTTTTAATCAGTGCTAAAGCAACCCGGGTTAACGCTAAAAAGGTTCGCTGCGTGCCTAGCGCGAACATTGTCATCCTAAGTAAAGTCGACTCGTCGACTTACTTCGGTTCTGTGAGTTCGTGCTAGACCCTCAGATATCTTTGAATATAGTTATCTCCTCGTCTTATCTTAAGTGCATATGCAATTATCTGAATTAATTAAATTAACAAAACCATATAAATTAATGTAAAGAAATAACGTTATTACATAACATTTATTCATGATATGTTTATGTTTTTATGCTCGCGTAGAGGATTATTCTAGAGAAGAATTTATTTATTGTCTCTAATAAATAAATAAATCCAATTAACTATCAACTTTTTCATAGAAATGATAGTGCATATTTATAAAAATACTTGTACTTGCATACCTTCGTGTATTCTATATACTTATATAAAAAAATGAATCCGTATATCCCTTAGTCACGGTATCACGCGTGAACGGATGGACCGAATTCTTTTTTGTTTTGTTTGCTTTTATGAAAGAAAAATTTAAGAAAATTTCGCGGAAAATTAGGAAATGTACGATTTACTTAACCACCACATTAAATTATATCTAATGTAACCTCATGGCGTTTGATATAACATTTATAGAATGCGTGCTACAAGTATCTTCAAAGAGGATGTAAAGAAATGAATATCGGTTAAAACAGATGCTTCGGTCAAAGTCATGTTTATAAATAATAATAAATTTTCAAACTGTATGTAAGCGCATAACTTCCGTACGACTGCACGAATTTTGGAATGCCCGTCAGGTTTAACGGGTAATTTTCAAAAATATTGAGAAAACGGAACCGAAAGAGAACGGGAATAATATTTTAAGATAATGGAATGTAGTAAATAGTAAGTGACCGAAGAAGAAGAAGAATTCGGGCAGGACAACGTCGGCCGGGTCCGTTGGTATTTTTTTTTTTTTAAGAATATTAGGAATACTTTTTAGGTATGTCTAATATTCCCTTTTCCCCTCCTACTAAGCTTAAATACTATTTGCAATATAATTTAGTATTTACAAATAAATTTCTTTCAAAACATCAAATAACTTATCTAACTTATTAGTGATTTGGGCCCCAAGACATTACCAATTTATAAACCATTTTCTTCTAATTATTTAAAAAGAAATTACTAAATAATCAATTACCTAAAAACGTTAACACAAAACAGATGTGTTTTTGGTAGTAAAATAACTTAAGTGGATAAATACCTTCTTACCTACTATTATTAATAACAAGTTACGTTTATTCTTATTGTACACCACAAGTAAAAATAAAGTAAATACAATTATAGTTAGACATGAGGCACAACGGACGGCCTTATGGCTAAGTAGCCATTTCTTCCAGGCAACCCATATACCCATATACATATAATTGATTTGCACATTTAACTAAAGACCGTTTATGATTTGGTCTGCTACGATAATGTAGCTTGTTATGTAATTTATTTAATAACGTACTTCTTCTGGTGACGTCACGCAAATCTTTCTTGTGCAAGTTATATTATCCATTGACTTAAAAAAAATAGTTTAAATGTACAATGGAGCCTGGAGGCTATTGCTATTCCGTTATCTGGCTAACTACTGACAATAGCACAAATATTTTACAATATAATACCAAATATTTCAAAAAATGGTGAAATGTTATTATAACTTTATGGTGTTTAAATTGTTGATCTTTAATTTAAAATTGATTGGCCACAAGTTACCACAAAACTGATTTGTTTCTATTGCTTTTTTAAACCCTTGCATTATTTTGATTTATTTCTTTGTACATAACTTTTACCTTGTACCTTACATTTCGTACCAATATATTCGCAACGTATGCATTAGGGTGAGACGAATTGGAAATTGTCGTATTGCATATTCTGGTCAACGCGGTAGTAATATTTTTGAGCGTGCATTTTGGTAAACAGCTTGGAATGAGTATGGTGGTATTATTTATTATTAGTTCGCATTGCGCATGGCGCACATTGAGCTGGAAATTCTTAAATGCATGATCATCTTTATTATTATTATAATTAAATTACAAGTAAATAAAGATTGAAGACAGATGAAAAAGATAAAGAACAATAATAGGACCTTAACAGTAGTTATATCATTATCATGCTTAATACATTGATTTTAAAGAAACATTGTTTGTTTTTATTGTGGTTTCTACATGTTTAGTTGTGATGTGTTGGGTCAAGACTGTTTGCACTGGTTGTTGGACCAGTGCTAGTTTTTACATTCGCAACAAAGCAAGTGTTTAAATGGATTGATCAAGTCCTGCAAGACCGCCGCGTTTAAAGACGCCGTGGCGCAGATTGAGGAGTACATTGAGAATCCTGAGGTTAGTTTTTATGCGCTACTTTTAATATATTTTTCAGGATTGTGCCGATTAAGCTGGTAGACCTATCAGGTATCTTGGTACCTAGCCAATCTTGTGTCTAGATATGTTGAATGTTCTGGATTTTTAATGACTGGTTATTTGATTTTATAAAAATATAGGACTTAATTTTATTTAATAGTAATGACAAAACGTGAACAATAAAATAAACTCAATAACACACAATTACGACAATTAAGATCAAAGAGTTCGCAAAATATTAAAAAAAAAAAACTTTTAAAACGCGAGTTGAAATTGCGTATCGAGTGTTCCGTAGTTATTTTTTTGTAGATATCCGCCATAATAATGCGCATTCTGTAAAAAAATCAATGTGATACCCATTATAGTGTGCCAAGTGCGAGTTCATTCGAGTAATTTATCGCAGCGTTAGAGTTTCCAATTAAAAGTTTTAATCAATTCCCGACCCCAGCACCTTTTAAATTTAATAATCCAGTCCCTAGATTTAATCAACCATTTAATAATTTTGTCCCTCAAAAAAATAATTTGACCCCGGAACAGCGGCAGCAATGGGTACAATCCATGCTACCATGGAAGAACCGCCAAGTAACAGGTAATTATAGACCTTCTTCCGGTAACTTTAGAAATAACGTATCCCAACAGCAATTTAATCCCCAAAAAGTTTCGGATGGTGAATTTGTTTTATTCGATACCTAATCGACCCCCAGAGTTTGAGTTAAAAAAAACCCATGGAAGCAGATTTTCCATATCTAACCGGCTATGCCCTTTTAAACGTTGTAAATTTTAGCCATACATTTTATAAATCTACAAACAAAATTTGATTTACCACAGCCACTTGGACCAGCAACGATAGCAGTGAATGGATGCTCAAAATGAAACAATTTTTTTTATATATCAGAAAGTGTATTATTCTTTACAAACTTTATACTGTATAGGGTTTGAGGGTGTATATCCGATATATCCAACTGGTTTTGACGATATATATAATTTTTTTTAGTAATAAATTCCAATACAAAGCGGTTTAAAAAAATTATATTACAAATGAATAGTGACAGAAATGATGATGAATGAAAATTTATGGGTTGTTGTTGTTTTTCCCTAACCTAAAAGACTTTTGTTTAATTAGGTGTCATGTTATGTACATACATAATAAAAAAAAATATATATTAACCTTTTTGGCTGTGGGGCGAGTTAAGATGACCGATTGCCATCTGACGTCATCCTCGGAACCCCCATGATCTCTACAACCTTACCCACTGTTTTACATGCCTTCCGAAACACGGAGGAGGTCGGATATAAAATATAAGCCAGTGCTAAAATGGGTTACCCATCTATGACAACGGTCGCAGCCAGAGAAACTTAACTTAGCGATCGACTCAAATGCCGACCACTGATTAGGCCACGACCTCCTCCTTCCGATACATGATGGAGGTTTGATATTTGAAATCCAGTGTTGGAATGGATCACCCATCTATTAACTGACTAAAGACCGGGGTAAGAACTGCTTAACCTTTCGAATTACTCAAATATCAAACAACGAATTAAGCACCAAATGTAACATAATGGAATTTAAATACTTTAAAGTAATGTCCGAGGGATGCGAAGTTAAGAAGAAACTAGCAGTACATTGTAAAGCTTCTTCAAAACTCTTTGGACCATAGTTCAAGTCTTAAATCGCTTTATTATATGCAAGTTCACTATTGCTGAGTAAGGACTGAGTAATTTATCAGCTCAGTTGATACAGGACCTTCTATCCAAGATACGCAGCACGTTGTCAGTATCGATCATATTGAATTACATGGCAATAAATGTTCTTACAGTAATTTTCGGGCGATGATAAAGCTAAGAAGCTGTGGGGAACTATGGAGTGAGGACAGACTTATCCATTACCACGCACTGATTTGCCTGAGCTAATTCATTAGGTAACCATTAATCTGCCAACGCGGCTGTCCCCCGTATGTATATGATACTGTTTTGTTTGTTTGCTCTTATTTGAATCATTAATGTTAAAAAAAAAACACTAACGGCTTCTGTTGTTTGTTAATGCTCTTACATATATACAACAAGTGATCGGAATTCGAATATAATTTTGTTGAAAAGTCGGTATATATATTTTTAATTTTTTTTATCTACACTGCACTAATGTATACGCTTTTTCATTCCTTAAATATCGGCAATGCGTTTGTGTGTCTTCTGAGGTCCTAGCACGTACCTTTCGAATCGAAGTAAGTCGTTGAGCTTTACTAAGGATGAAAATGTTTGTGCTAGGCCCACAGCGGACCCTTCTTAGCGTCAACGCGGATTGCATTAGCATTGATTAAAAACGTGTCACGATTAAGGCTTGCCTCCTGTGGACCTAGAACATTGTCATCCTAAATAAAGTTGACTCATCGACTTACTTCGGTTCAAAAAGTACGTGTTAGGTTCTCTGGAAGTCACTCAGTCAGACCACCTACCGCTACTTCTCTTCTCTTTAATTATTTATTACTATAACTATACTTAATATGATAAAGAGGATAGATTCGTTTGCGTTGCGTTGCCTTAAAACTTCTGGACCGATTTAAAAAGTTACTTCACCATAAGAATGCTACGTTATTCCTGATAAAAAGACGATATAATATTTTCAAAAAAACTAGGGATCCGTACACGTAAAAATTCGATAATGTAAATGCTCCGGCATTTCGGCGGGTCTACTTCTTTAAACATAAAGATGAAGTAATCATCAATACGAAAATACTTCAAGACGAATATTTTGATCTTGTATAAACTTATATGAAAATGCTCGTAAATAATATCCATTTACGAAGAGGATCCACAGATTATTAATACATGTATGTAATATCGCGCATCAAGTATTTCCCCACGGTCACTGCGTCGTACAACCATTTTATGCAGGCATCAACGACTTCTATTTAACATTCGGTTGATTTAGGATAGTTTGCTGATAGACATTACGTTGAATTAACCTGACATCGCACCGGTATGAATTCCGACTAATGAATAGACATACCTTTGACAGCGAGAAAAATCGAAGGCAATGTATTTTATATAACGGAATACAACATAATATCACACAGCGTTGTCCATATGCATAAACATTTCGTGTCTCATGTCAAATACAGGATTCATTTTATCTCGTTATTATATCACAACCTTACGACTAATGTCAATGAATGACATTAATAGGGTCCCACTGTTTTACGTGCTTTCCTAAACACGAATGAAGTCGGATATCAAATATAAACCAGAGTTAGAATGGCTCACCCATCTATCACCTGGTCCCAGCAAGAGCAACTTAACCTAGAGATGGACTCAAATGCCGACCACTGATTAGGCTATGACCTCCTCCTCTATATCTATTGCAAACGCATATATTAAATAGTAATCAAGCCAACGTTCGTGCAGGACAACGTCTGGCGGATCCGACAGTTGCATTATATCAATTCATGTATACTTAAATCATATATAAAGTCAAAAATACTTTGTTGGCATTTTATAAGCAATAATGTCACCACATATATGATTATTCAGTTACTTAAATCCCGTTAATTAATTACTATTGTTCATAAACCCTTGGGTACATGTATGACATTTGAGGTATTTGTACAAATTCTCTACTGCTCTCGTTGGCTGAAAGTTTTGAGTTAATTAGTATACATAAAATTATTGTGCATTAAAATTCACAGAATCACAAACGAACTTATGCCGTTAGGGATTTTCGGGACTCGTTTAATCAGCAATATTTACTATCCGCACCGAGCAATTACGACAAAATTCCGAAAAGTAAATAGATTTCCCCCAGGTACCATCTCGATTTATTCTGGTTAAAAAATTATAAAGAGATTAACAATAAAAAAATTCATTATAATATTTATAGTTATGTATAATAAACGGCTTTTTAACTCCCGTCTAGACCCGTATATATCTGGATTTCCCGACTAGTTTCGAACCCGTCCGGGTCCTTCTTCGTGAACTTGCTTAGAAGCGGTGTCTCAGCGGTATATGCATGCGAGTGCGCGCTAGTCGCGATGCGAAGGCAATGGGAGTGAGGGTTTATGTACTTCTTTCCATCAGAAGAAGTACTATAATCACTGGGTTTATTAGAAACATACAAACTAGAATACATACGTTTAAAATATTTCAGGTACCCACACATGGTAACTTACCTGTAACAAAAAAACAAAATAAAATAAGTAAACCATTAATAATTTAAAAATAAGAATGAACCTAAGGTAATAAGAATACTTTTTTCTTAATAGTAACTTTAAAGAGATTTAAAATAATACCAATATTTAATATTTTATATGAATGCAGGGAGGTTTCTCCATCCACGCCTGATTATTAAGAACATTACTTTTTTAAACATTTACTAATTTAATTTAAAGTAACAATAATTGGCCTATCGAACCTAAAGGCTCGATGATGATACCAATAGATGACGAGCACAAATTTAAAAAAATTCTACCTTTTTTAATCATTCGAGGGTTTGTAATTTCTTTCTTGAGATTCATCATAGCACAATATAAAACCAATGAATAGCTTAATTTAGAATAACTATTACAATAGCTGACCGTATGAATATGGACAAGATTGTCTTCATATTCTTATAAGATTTTGTTATAAGAAAATATATCTTGACTTGATAAATTTACTTTGTTTACATGAAGTAGAATAGATAGCTAATTTTGGAACATCACGAAGATTAGAATAGCATAGTTTTGAGTTTACTCTGCTACCGACGGTTACAAAATAGCATAACGTATTCATAAAAAAACATAATAGCGCTTACCGTTATATTAGTTTAGAAGAACTATGAGGAGTTTGGAACACGGAAAAAATAGTGCCGCGGAATCCACAGAAACCGTTTGAAGTTTGCGGTGAACGGGCAAAACGGTATAAAATCCAGCAATTGTGTGATATTGAAGATGGTAAGCCTTCCTGGAGACATGGAAGGGGAAAACAGTTGAAGTGAAGTCATCTGTTTTGTCGAGTGAACGAGTCTTGGCATTACTAACGGATTTGCAATTGACGAAGCAGCAATATGAGTGCATAAGAGCAGTATCGAAGGAAATTGGACGCAATGTGTTTCCTTTCTGCTAATACTTCCAATAGGAGTTTGTCGTAAACTCAATTGATCACTTAATTTTATTCAGTCATCTAAGTAACCCAGCCAGACCTCCTTTTCTTTCTTTGAAGAGCAATACCCTTCTGAGCGAATGCTGCGATGGTTTACAAAGAAACCAAATAGTCTTTGCCAAAAATTTCAAATGAAATTGTTAATTCTAGGAAAATTGTAAGTAGGTATATTATAACCTTACGTGTTGATAGTACTTAACCTTTTCTATATGCAGTCCTTTGTCCAAGACCATCTATTAACTGCTTTGTCAGCAGTTTCACAGTTGGTTGTAATGTGTTTCAGAATGGTTTTCCTTGAATATAGTATAATTAAAAAAAAAAATCTATTGGTTATTTAATTTTTATGTAGAAATGATACTAATTGGCGGATCAGTTAACGACCCTTCATGGACTTCTGGCTATTGCACATGCAGGTCTTTCCATGTAATTTCTTCATCGCAGAGCTTTCTCACAGCCTGGTAAAATTTTCGTAATTAGTTATTTTTTTAAATAATTGTGCTGAAAAATAAATAAATAAATAATAGAAAGATAAAATGAATACTTAGTCCAAAATCATTATATAATTTTGGTCACAACAATAATAAATCGATTAGTGTATCTATCTTCTCAATATTTATTCATTAGTGTATTGTTAAACACACTGCCCACTTTAGAACTTTTGTTCAGATTCAGAAATTTTGTGGGCATAAGAATTAAATTCTTAATTAATGAATATAAATTGTTTATTTTTAGAAAGGGAAAAAACTATTTACATTGCTGTAACGAATTTCCTCTTCATATGGTTAATATTAAGTGGTTGTGCAAGATCATATTTAATTAAATTAGAAGAAAAAAAACTCAGAATAAAACTAACTAAAAAAGAACTAATATAATTTCATATTTTAATTAATTTAAATTTCAAAAAGTCACAACCCAGAGAAATATATAAAATATCCATTTAAGAGAAGTACCACTACGGCAGTAGTAACATTGACCCCTTTTACCCTGCTTCATTCAGTTCATCAAACAAAAATGACTTCGCTGATTTTTCTAAAACTTGTTATGCATGTTTCTTATTGGCTCAAACCAAATACTTTGGTGTAAATTATTCCCAGAAAACATTCTGGTTATAAAGCACAGAGCCATTGAAAATAGGAAAAATCCATTTACTTTGTTTCCTATGATTTGAAAACCTATACTTTATAATTCAGTCAGCATACCAGGTATGCAAGTTTAAAATGTCGTGAGGTTCAGTCTAGCTGCAGCTCACTGACTACAGCTCGTACTCGGGCGGGCTCGACCGAGGCGGTACCTCACACTCACAGAAGATCGGCGTGAAGTAGCGAATATAGCTCCGTTTCGTACAGTGAGTGAGTGAGCCAGAAGCTTCTTTCCCCAATCCTTTACTTACTTCCATACATCCCTTACAGTTTTTGACTCCATATATTTTTTTAATTTTTTTACATTTTGAAGTCGGTGAAAAGTAAAATGTTTTAGGTAACAATCGTTTTCACTGCAAGTGTTCGCTCCCTTGCCAATAGGTGCACATTAACACTCGTCTTCACTGTCAGTGTTTCCTCCCTTGCCAATAGGGACACATTAACACTCGTCTTTACTGTCAGTGTTCTCTCCCTTGCCAAAAGGTACAAATTAACACTCTTCTTCACTGCCAGTGTTCCCTCTCTTGCCAAGCTCGACTTTAGCGTCTAGCTACTGACAATTAGATATTTTTGTACAAGTGATGCTATGACATTCATCTTTCGAATGAAAATCTGATTTTATTACTATCATTTAGAAAAATTAGAATTTCCTTCTCATATCACTAGAATAATTAATAAATTGTCTCTATTTTTATCATTGCTTTGAACACCTGAAGTTGTCATATATTCGTTAAGAGATATATTCTTGTAATGTAACAGGTTATATTCTAAAAATAATGTATCAATTTTTTTGATAGATTCGCTACATTGTAAATTGCTTGAGCATAGAAACTACCTTGCTAGATTCAACAAGTAAAGTGGTGGCCATCTGTTAAATTCTTGAATCTGAGTCAGTCATAGAAAATTCAATCTATGTGTAAAAAATTACTCATGCCTTTGGATTAAACTCTCATCTAGTATATAACGTTCGATCCCCTACATACATATACGCAACCGTAAATCTTTCGTTATATTTTTAGCATTTATACGTATATTAATACGTGAAGCAACTTTATTTAAAAACCATTTTTAGAAAAAAAAATGCGCGGACTAAGTATCAAATTTGGCAAAATTACATTTTGTATAGTATAGTGAGCGAATGCTTTTTTTAATGTTTTAAGGGAAAAATGGGCATGCTGTTCACCTAAGTGACTATCGACGCCTATGGACATCTGCACCACCAGAAGACTCGCAGATGCGTTGTTGGCCTTATAAGGACGAGATAAGGCAACCGAGAACTCTCACAAACCGAACGAAACGAGTCAACAATACCACACAAAGAGGTACTAGTACCAGGACGTTTAATTCGGTTGCAGACCAAAAGAACTGCAACCGTAGCGCCATCTCTAATTAGATAGATAGACAGGAGTAAAGGAAAGGGATGGAATAAGAGGGTATAAAGGTACATGGAGAGGAGAGAAAGGTCGCTAATAATTTTATAAAATGTGCTTTATAGATACGCTTTTTTTTTAAAAAACAACCACACGCACATAATGCCAAACAATTTACACACACGTGTATACATGTGTGTGTAAATAAATAGTATAATTTACTATAAGATTGTGTCAAAGAGTAGTCATGATTGTACGGATATTAACTTTCAAACATAAAAATGTTAATAAGAATAAAAATTTTGTATATAGCATTATGTAAGCATATAGTATGGAAATCTAAAGGTTTGTGACCAAATTTTCGATCAGTCGGCGAAATCTAGTATATATTTGTAGGGCATATTTCTGTTACATATGAGTTTAAAGTTTACGTCAAAGAAATCAAACCGTACTAGTCGCTTCCGACTGGATTTCTTTAAAATAAGGCATAGTTTTACGTTTTGTTTGTATTAATTTCTTCCACCGACAGAAAGATTTGTTGTTTATTTTTGATTATTATTAGTTACTATCATATATAATAAAAGTTTTCTACAAGGAATGTTTTTTATTTTTTAATTTCTTACATATAACGTATCGCCAAGCCGCCACGAAAGCACAAAAAATAACCTAGCATGCACGTTGGTTGACAGTTAACTTCCTTTTACGTTCAAAAAAACGTCATATGAAACCTTGGTGTTACCGTTTTACTCGACTCGACTACGACGCCCTTATTCGCATGATGCCGGAGCCAAATATAGCTTCATTTGAATGATCATTTCAGTGATCATGTGTGGCCGAGGACTGTGTAACTGTATAAAATTTTGGAGTACTTTGTGGGCTTCAAGGACAAAAATGTACAAACACTTTGAGCTATGTCTGGCTCCGGTATTAGAGTTAAAAAAGCGTTGCGTTAAATCCCAGCGTTGGCGCTTTTTTAGCGTCGTCGATGCAAATTATAACGTATATGTAATTAAATAGCGTTGAAAATAGAGCAGTGCTCGATTGAAAAGAGTTGCGCTATATAAGCGCTATCGTGTGAACACAAACTTGGGAGTTCATATGTTCTATTTGAACGCTTTTTAACGCGCGCTAATAAAAACTCGTGTGAATGAGGGCTTGCTAAATATTACCAGCACGAATGAAGTCGGGACTTGCATGTATATAATCCTGGGCGTTACGGTGATGTAAGTCGTGTAAAGGCAAGCACCCACATGTCCGCATAGTGCGGAACGGACGCACCGTATCAAAGAGATTGTAGTATTGTTTGTAATGAAAGCCATAAGAGTACGTCCCCCACTTATCCGCATCGTACGGACCGTACGAATCTTCCCGTCGGCAATGCCGATGCTGCGATGTGTGCCGATGACGTAATATGGAATGAAAATCTCAATAGAATGGCGTTGGGAATCCAATCGATGCTGATAATGTGGACGCGTTTTAATAAATTTCGTTTCATACGATGCGGATATGTGGAGACCTGCGTTTAAACCGTAAAACGAACCTTTATTTGACGTTCCGTTTCGCACGTAAGAGAAAGTAAATTGTCGAAAAGTGTTCATGCTAGACCCACAGTACTGATTTTCCGTTATTTAACGCACGTCACGCTTTAAGACCCGGGCATCTTAGCATATAAGAATCCTTAAATATATAGAGAATAAAGAGATTCAAAAATGTTTTATCAAAGATAAGGATTCTATGAATTAATTGATGAATAGTTGCTATAAATGGGTAAAACTCAAGATCTAGGTCAAAATAGTTAGGTAGGTAAGTTGCATAACGAGACCAGTGTGTATCGCGGGCGAGACCGCGCGGCGCAGCGAGTTAAATTACATAATTGATCCAAATCGATGCTGTGGGTTTCATAGGCATCACTATACATCTTATTGCGGCTCATTTCGTAATACCATGTCCGTCCTATGATAAAACTGACAGCTGCCGCACACAGTACAGCGGTCACCGTCACGAAGGCTTTAACCCGTGAGCGGTTTCTCAGTATTTTCAGCAGCAGCATATACAGCAGGACACCGAGAAAACCGCCGAATGTATTAAGAATCACATCGTCAATATCACTGGCACCGATACCCAGTATCTTTAGCTTTTACCCATGACTTCGTCTACAGGTATAACGGTAACTATAATAGATAAAAATATTTTCTACGGTAACTAGATAAAAATATTTTCTCTACACTTATGATAAATCAATGATATGGTAAGTCATTTTATACTTATTAATAATAAATAGGACGTTTAATATTATTGAAGTAGTCGCGATCGGTAATATTTAGAAAGTTTTAGTTCTTTAAAAAATTAGATACAATTTATTCCCCCAAGAGTATTTTTTTGGCGCAGTCGATGTAAAATGAAGGTTGTATGTTTCGAAGTTTATATATAATTAATTCAATAATAATCCAGGGTGGAATTTAACAAGCCAAGCGTGTTGAGTCTTTCCACAGGAAATGTGGCAAATAACTTCAACATTTTCAAGGAGGAGGTTACAATTTATTTGTTGGCAACAAAAACACTTAACAAATCGCGTGAAGTCCATGTCGCCAGGCTTAAAAATTTAATGAGATCAGAGGCATTGAAAATTTATTTCCCCTAACTGTAGTAAACCTACAGTTAAAATTTCTTAGTAATGATTACTATAATCTAGTTGAAGATATTCCCCCACCACTGAAAAGGCTTCAATTAGATGGTGTCCTTAAAATTACGATAGATGTTAATGACAACGCATAAATGCTAATTATCCTAATAAATGCATTGGCCATGCAGGATCATTCGTTGGACCTGTACGCTCTCCAGACCTGACACCACTAGATTTTTTTGTTTGGGGTGACACTAAACATCTGTGTTCTTTCCAAGTGAGACAGTGTTGTGATTCTCGAAGAATTATTGATGTTGTGTTTTTTAATAAATTCCTCAAATCTGATTTTTGTCTTTTGATTCAGTTTGCGAGGGGTTCTAATGACCCCTGATATTATACCTTTTTGATTGGTAGGATTATATTGATCCATGATTATAGGGCTGAAATGGGATGTTATACTAATAATATTATCTTCATTTCTATTTAATCCAATGTAATCAATGTAATCATTGAAGCTCATACACCAAATGACGTGTATTGACGCCCGGATTCCAATGGTATATAATCCGTTCAGACTATTCCAAGCGGTTGGTGGTACAACTCCATAGTAATTATAAAAAAATCGCTTGTTTCTGAGCAAAGTTTGTTCAAATATTCTATATTTGTCGAGAGCACAAAACTAGCGATAAAAGTTTGTAACTATATAACACCAGAATTTCAAGTTAAACATAAATATACAATTGAATTGCTTTATCGAAAGCAATTATCGTGATATTTTATTTCCTTATTTAAAGAAATGTATTCCTGATGTTATTTTAATATAAATAGTCAAATTTGAAGTTAAATATTGAAGTCGCAGATCTTTCGAGTGTGACGAATTTCGTTCGCAATTTCGGCATAAACACAGTCATATAATGCGATATTATTTTAATTCCTCTAACACCAACGCTTGAGACTTAGTGTAAAACGCTGTATCATTTGCTTACTGTAAATATTTCATACTAATTCATCCACTAAGGGAATGCTGGATTTGAATCCGGGATCTTTATCATAGCAACTAAGCTTTTTACAAATTGTTACGCCGCACCCTATCTATTAAAAAAAACATGAAAATAACAAAAACTAATAAGAAAACGAAAATATATAGTTTTTTTTTATTTTATCTTTTACGAGTTCGCTGTGTTGAGCAACTGAATAAATAACTACATTAGTAAAACCTATATTTATATTACAAAAACATAAATACATTGACAAATGAACACACAAACACTCGTATTAATTTAGCGTAGTTACTTCCAGGGATAATGTTGATAATCCATGCACTTTATGCCAACATGGGATAAAAATAATACATCTGTGGGCAAAGATTTTAGTTTACACACAGAATGAATCCTATAATTAGCAGACTAATTTATAAGCACACTTATACAAGATTTTAGTCGCGAAGCTATTTTTCACTCCACTTATTTAAATCTGATTTGTGCTTTCTACTCTAAAAGCATTTGATTTATTTATTCGAATGGGACAGTTTTTAGGGGCCAACTTTTCTTCAAGGGGCCTGTAAATTAATAATAAATTTGTAGTTATTAAGTTTAATAAGGTATCCTTTGTCATATTATTTAACTATTAAACTCAAATGAATCATTCATATGATAATAAATTAAATATTATAGGTTATTATGGCCTAGTCTAAAAAACACATTACAAAGTCGTTTTTCACTGACAAACTACGCCTCAAAAGTCTCCCACCCCCAAACCCAAAGAGGTATAGCAGACCTTAATTGTATAACAGGCGGCTGTTACCTATAACACAGGCATTAAGTTGTCTACCTTAGGAACAGACGTCCATGTGTCATATAATCCTGTATATATTTATATATCCTGTATATATTTATTTTTGTCTCTTCTAAGATTTCCCAAAAATCAGGTTTTTTGAGTTGGGTCAGTTTGTTAAGCGTGCGATTTGTTGATCAGTACAATCGTGTTAAAATTACAGCAAGAAAATCGAAAAGTTTAAATATAATAAAAATTCTATCACTAAATACATATTACGGAATATGTGGTGCGTCCAACGAAAACAACTTACATAATATTTCTCTGTCTATCTGTCTGTTTGTTACGGGCAATCTACGAAACTGTAGAAGAGACTTGGGACCTTCATTGTTGTTTCTTATAAAATCTAGGCTCTAAGCTAATTATCGGTCAATAAGGATTCCATACAATAAAATTTAAAATTCTCGGAATTGTACAACATTGAATTCAACGCGAGAGAGGGTCGCGTGTAAACAGCCAGTTTTGTATAAAAATCGAATCGTTCGGCAAGATCTAAATAAACTCCAGATTGAAAACGAATTGCGTGTTTAGACAGGTTGAGACAAGTCGCACTTGACCGACATTAGCTAGAGCAAAATCATGGGAGATTATAAAATACTTTGTCATACTTGTCACCTACATCTTTAGTCTATTAATAAGGATGTGCACCCGTCATGTTTTCTTTTTCACAATAAAATATTTATGTTAAATTGTCTTCAAAATCCTTTCAATTAGCAAACGCTTAAAGTATGGCAAAGCGGATATAAATACCATGTCATCTTTGACGCGAGTTTAGGCACAAAATTTCTGCCTGTAAATAAAAAAAACTGTTTCACGAAGTAAGTAAAAATAAATATAAACAGAACTATATGAGACACGGACGTCTGTTCCTGGGGTGGGTAGACAACTTAATGCCTGTGTTATAGGTAACAGACGCCTGTTATACACAAATATATTTTTTGTATAAATATATCAATACATACACATAGACAATACACCCAGACTCGAGGCGGGAATCGAATCCACGACACCCGGAGCGAAAAGCAGGGTCACTGTCCACTGCGACAACAGGCCAACCAAACTTGTACTATTGGAATATAACAAGACTTATTAAGTAATAGGCGCCGATAGAATTGTAAGTTTTAAATAATACTTTATAAGTATGTCTAATATTACCGTTTCCCCTCCTACTAAGTTGAAATTAAAAGCTTGCTAAAAGTGGGTGCAACCATACCCCTGCATGGTCCGGGTTGAACCGGGCACCTTTCGGCTTTCGAACCATCCCTTCCACTGTTGAGCTATTGAGGTTCGGTTTAGAGAGGATAAACTTAGTATTAATTCAAATATGATAATTAACATACTGAGTTGCAACCAACGCGTGAATAACATTTTGGAAATTAAAAAAAAATCGGATTGTGTCACTTTAAATGCGAAGGTGTGACATGTGTAAAGACTTTATCCATTGTTCGTCTCTAGAGACCGCATGCATATGTTTAGCAATCGCCACTCAGTATGGCGAGTGAAGCAATTAGCGAACCAACTTTTAGTGTCCGACCAAACCTCTCGGTTTCGGTTTCAGCCCGGTCTCGTTTTCGGCTGCTATCCGGGCGAAACTAAGACGGAAACCGAAACTACGTTTATGCAGTTATATCCTTATTACGTGTTTATTGTTCTACTATTTGTAAAAAATAGAATAATAAAGTGTTTTGAAATAAGGGAAGAGAAAGTGAATAATTAGTCAATATAGTTAATATAAAACTAGTCAAAAGGGAAACAAGTAGATAATTAATGTGTGATTAAAATTTAGGAACACTTGAGTGGTATAAAATATCTAAACCAAACCTTTGTACTTTATTATAACCACAAAAACATGGGTCTTATATGGAAATTATATCTCTTTTCTATAACATGGGGCAAGAGGGCTGGCGGTTCACATATGAGCCTAGACAAGTCAATGGACTACTGCATCATAAGAAGGTTCACAGATGAGTTGCTGGCATTGGAGAAATAAGGATGCTTGGGTTTCGGTAATGGACGAAGCTGATGCCAGTATCGGCTTCGGCTGTAAGAACTAGTTTCTTAGACTTTCATAGTAACATTCCTTCATTACTCTAACATTGACCACGCACTTGGGATACACTGGGAACTCGACTGTCGTATATTTCCGATATAAGAGTTGAATGTAAGAAAAGAAAGTGAAATTTTATTTTTCCTACAAAAACATGACTATAAAGTTTCGGTTTCGGCCATAGCCGAAATTGGGTATCGGTTTCGTTAGTACGAACTAATATCTTCGACTGCCAGAATAACATTCCTTCATTACTCTAATATTGACCCCGCACTTGGGATACACTGGGAACTCGACTGGAGTATATTTCCGATATAAGAGTTGAATGTAGGAAAAGAGGGTGTCATATTATTTTTCCTATAAAAATACGACTATAATGTTTCGGTTTCGGCCATAGCCGAAATTCGGTATCGGTTTCGCTAGTGCGAACTAGTTTCTTCGACTCCCATAGTAACATTTCTTCAAGACTCTAACATTGACCGTTCACTTGAGATACAGTATACAGTGAGAAGTTGACAGTCGAGCGCACCGGTCGGTCGGTGACTCGAGCCCGCGTGTTGTATAACACTACTCGTGAACAGTGAAGTGAGTTTGTGGTTTTTTTTTTAAAGTGTATGTGGGACACAGACAGCTTAAACTCTCGCTGAGGTAACACTTTTGTAACTTTACTAAAAAAATCATAATAAATAAATAAATATAATAAATATAAATAAATATATAGGACCATTTGACACACGGACGTCTGTTCCTAAGGTAGACAACTTAATGCCTGTGTTATAGTTAACAGACGCCTGTTATACACAAATATAGGCATCGACAAACACCTGCAGCGTCTCACCTTATTTTAGCTTCTTCCACTTGGACAAAGCTCAGACCTGTAATTACAAATGAGTTCTTTCCATTTTCTTTGTAGTTTTGGGGACTCTAGTCATAGTTTTACTCTCATTAAATACTTTTATCATTCCAGTAGAATTCAGGTTGGGAAACACTGCTCCAGACTAATACTAATGTGTGTAAATGTAAACTGTTGTGATATTAACCCAATGCACTTTGAAAGCATTTTAAATAGAAATATTTGGAATTCATAGTTAAAAGATGTCAGTTTCCGATGCAATTTAAATTTTGAAATAAAAATTGTGATATTAAGAAAATAAAAACAATTATACTCTCATAAATTGATAATCCAAGCATAAACAAGATGGCGGACATATTGCTTGCGCCCGCCATCTTGTTTAAATAAATTGATCATTGTATCGTCATTCGTTAACTGATTCTTCATGTGTTCGGGTGTTCTTTTTGTGTTTTGCGCTTTTACAAATTACAGTTCTCACACCTTTTATGCACTCACAGAAGCAACTTGCATTGATTTATAGCTTACAAAGCACCGTGTCGAATTCAAACCTGCAAGGTACGAGGAAACACCACTTTGGCTCAGTGTGTTATTCCCACACAGGTCATTTTTGATGAATTCACCATTTGCTCATTTTCGGCCCATCCTGTTTCAATGTTTCTCTTTATTTCAATGGAACTACCTGACAGTCAACATACCATCTTGTCCTGCAGATTTTAGGCCAGTGAGCTTCAATATCTTCAATAAAGAATCACATTGGACGAACTTGGCAAGACAGATGATGATGAAATTGTAAATAAGAATCTGTTTTTCTTGTGATTAAAATAACAGATGAATAAAATAATGAATGCATAAAGTATATGTAGCATGTCCTCATTTTCTTGCAGTTGAATGGGCCTTTGTTTATATTAGTATTTGGTGTGATTCTAATTAAACCCAGGAAGAATATTGTAATGCATGATCTTGGTTTT
>JANCMC010034369.1:0-12725 GCA_024363005.1 Charaxes varanes
CGTTAATATACACAATCACAGATTATGGGCATTTGTTTGAAAATATCATAATCACAGATAATAATAACTTAACATGAGCCATCGGAATATGATTACGATTATGACCACAGAGCATTCAGTCACGAATAAAAATTTGAAAATATTGATACCATAGACAACTCTATGATGGTCACTGATTGACCAATAATAATTGTCTATCTGTTTGTTACCGCTTAATGTTTAAACGACTAATTACGATACATATAATAAAATGCTAAATACATTCTGTTATAATATTAAGAAAAGACACTTAAGTTGAAAAATTAAGTACTTAAAATTAATCAAAATTCAATGTAGGTATAATGTATATTGAATGGGGTAAAAGAGATAAATGTTACTAAAATTTTTGTGTTTTTCTTAGGTAATAATTGCATAATATGTCGTATTATTTTCGATATATAAAATTTTAAGTTATTTTTAAATTATGGTTGATTTAAACTCCAGAACAACGTTTCCCAGATATTATGTTGTGACCCGATACTTGATTTTAGGAAGCAAACTACCAAGACGAGAAAAACGCTCGCGTTATATCGCTCAGATAATATTAGGATTTTAAATATAATCTACTAGGGTCATAGTTTATTGTCCATATTGTATATATTTATAATAGTTATTTTTTAAATATAACAGTCAATGGAAATTCCATGCCCATGCTTACTTTATTTCACTTATCAGTTAACTTAGCTCCTTCGTGTCTTCTCCATTGAATGTGACCTTGGAGAAAAAAAATAGAAAGAAAGGCTAATAATACAGCTTTACGATAAAAAATTTATTGCGTCGCGCAGAAAATTTGAAAAAATAATCGGACCTTAAAAGAAAACCTTAGAAGAAATTCTGATCTAGAGTCAGACGTGTTTTAGGTTTGACAAATAGTAAAATTATAATTTAGATTAAATAAAAAGTTTTATAGTTGGCAACACCCGACATGTCTTTCTTTTAGGTTGACATTTGCTCTTTCTTAATGTCGAGCGAATAAAACTCGTAAAAATGGTAAATAAATCCGTAATTTATAAATTAATCAAACCGCTTGTTTTAGTTCTTTTTACATCGTTTTCTTACATTGTGTTTATAGAATACGTGAAGATGCATATTTCATTAAAAATAAATGTTATTTGTTTTAGTCTCTCGTTATACCTGACAAGTTCCAACATATTCTTCGTATTATGAATACGAATATTGATGGCAAACGCAAAGTAATGTTTGCTATGACTGCTATTAAAGGAGTTGGTCGGAGATATTCCAATATCGTATTGAAGAAAGCCGACATCGATTTGGATAAACGTGCTGGTGAATGCACGGAAGAAGAAGTAAGTATTAACATTTATAATAATCTTTATAAACTGTTACAGTGAATTTTATTCAAGAATGATCAGTATAATTTTAATGTTATTCGCAATAATATTACTTAAGCATAGGTTACTAAAACATAGGCACGTAATGCACACATGGATCTTATGTTTTGACATTCGTTTGCACCGGAGTAAAAGATATTTCTTTATTATGTATGTTAAATTGTATTGGTCGTGCTAAAGTAATCTCCAGTGTATCAATGTCCAGAGTTTAGTATTTAACGATTCATGCAGTAGTAAAGAAACTTAATGTTTTATTAATGTACTGCTTTTTAGAATTTGACTTACAATTTGTCTTTAGCAAGTTAAAAGTTTAATTTAGTACAGTTATATTCTGTTATAAGAGTTTTATCTTGTGAGTATGAGCTTCATCTTGTGTTAATACAAAGTACATTAAAAGGCTGTGTTAAGAAAATAAAAATAACAGAATATGTAAGAGTGGTCCTAGGTTTGCCTAATATTATTATTCTCCTTCTAAATTATAAAATTCCTACAAAATTCAAAGTTTAAAAGATTAATAGTTTCATTGTTAGAAAAAAATTGTTATGAAAAAGCTTTGTTTTTTTAACTCTGTTATTTTGTTATGTTTTCAGGTAGAAAAGATTGTTACTATCATGTCCAATCCCAGACAATACAAAATTCCAGATTGGTTCCTTAATAGGCAAAAGGATATTGTCGATGGTAAATATAGCCAGCTGACATCCTCCAATTTGGATTCCAAGCTTCGTGAAGATTTGGAAAGATTGAAGAAAATTCGTGCCCACAGGGGTATGAGACACTACTGGGGTCTCCGTGTACGTGGTCAACACACAAAAACAACTGGTAGACGTGGAAGAACTGTTGGTGTATCTAAGAAGAAGTAATCTAATAAATAATTAAACTTTAAAACAATTTTTATTTGCTCCTCATTTGAACAGATATTTTATTTCTGGTGGAATTTAGACATAAGGATATTTTCCTGTCCTTATAATTGAATGATTATTCTGGCATGTTAAATATACATTACTATGGTTTTACAAGGGAATCTATCACTTAAAAATTAACTCTTATCCATCTGAAAACCTTTTGGCTATAGCTACTGGATAATCCTTAGTAAAAAAAAAAAGTCAAATGTCATAGTATTTAGTAATAAATGTAAAATATACATATAGAAAGGAAACACTTGTTCATAAAAATAAATTTAATTCTGTTTCAAATATGTACTATGAGAACATGAAAGTAGTTGGAATGTACATATTCTAATATTAAAAGTTAATATTTACATTTGAAATATTAACTTAACAAATATTGTCTAAAATTTCCAATTATAATCAAAATTTGAATCTTAGTAACTAGCAAATACAAAAAAAGCTTAACTACAAAAGATATGAAAACATTTTTATACAAAGTAACCTTGTAAATGAACCTACACAGTAAATCCTTTTTTTTCAACCTAATCAGGTTTGTAGCAACCATGCCTACAAACAGCCGTTAGTTGTTATTTAGTAATAATTTATATAATTAGGCAACACAAAAATTTATTTAAGGAAAAAAGCTTTATTAATTTTCAAATTTAAGTTGCTATACAAATGTTTTGGAGTATGACAGTACATAATGGGCAGTGTATGCAAACAAGCTGTTTTTGTGGTGCTTCTAAAGGATATTTTAATATACCAAAATAAACATTTGTTTCATGAGCTCTAGTAGAAATGCTAAATATATAAAAATAACGCATTTAGCACTACTGTTTCTTTTCTTTTAACATTAAACAAAAAAAGGCTATGTGTGTAAATAAAAACAAATATTAATGTTGTGCATTTCATGTTACAAAATGTCAAAAATTTGATGCAATACAGAAAGTATTTTTAATTGAAACATTTTCTTGATAATTAAGTAATTCTGCATTAAAAATTAATTATTTTGATTGTGATGTTCTACCAATATATTTATGAATTGAGCTACAGGAATATTAAACCACTATTCATATTGAGCAATTATAACCATCATATATACACCAGCGAGCAAGGCCAGGATTTCTTTTATTGACTGAGAAAGTTTATTTGAACCTTCTAATAATTCTGGAATCACTGAAACTGTGGCAATGTATATAAAACCACCAGCTGTGAATGGTAAAACAAGAGATGAAACAATGCCATCACCAGAGCCTTCAAGATATATTGATAGAGCAGTACCAGACATGGCTCCTAAAGCAGTCAATAATTGTAGCATCATAGCCTTTCTACGGGAACATCCTGATTGAACAAGTATGGCAAAATCTCCTATCTCATGAGGAATTTCATGCAATAATATTGTTACGGTTGTAATTAGGCCAATGTTTTGTCCGGCAATGTATGAAGCTCCAATTGCTAATCCATCAGTGAAGTTATGGATAAAATCTGCAGCAACATTTAGATATCCAGCGATTTTTATGTCTTCTTTCTTATTCTTATTGGATTTTTTGGACTTTTCATCTGTTTTCTTCTTATCAGTACCATGGGAATGCCCATGTCCAACATCGAATAGACGGACAGACTTCTCTACAACTAGAAATGTAATAATACCTCCGAGAACTCCAAGGCCGACCGTCATATCATGAGGTTCGTGGTCGCTGTGTTCATGTTCACTGTGTGAATGGCTATGACTGTGACCTCCACCATTACTGTGAGATACGAGAGCATGAGGTATTAAATGTAAAAATGCATCACCAAGTAGACCACCAGATGCGAATGATAACAAAACTTTCAGGAGAGGTTGCTTTTCAACAGTTCCATCAATTGGTATAAAAAATAATATTAAGAATGGCACAACGCTTATGAAAATTGTAGAACCTAAAGCATTCACGTACAAGTCATAATTAGATATTGACTGCTCCTGTTTTGCTTTATATTGTTCATTTGCACTTTGACTGTATTTGTACGATGGTGATTCGCCTCCATGTGAATGGGAATGAGAGTGTCCAAATACCACAGCTGTTGCCCACGTTATGAGAACAATAAATAAAATTCTTTTTAATGACTTATACATAGTCAATTATGTGTGCTTACTTATTAAGTATAACTTATTATAATTTTATAACAATAAATGCTTTTACTTTAAAATTTAAGTAATAAGTACTTAAGAATAAACACAGATCATAAATAACTGACACTTGATTTCCTAAGATTAATTGATATGCGCTCGATTTGATTTTTATTGTTTACTTTATGGTTTTACACGTATGCCGGAGCCAGACATAGCTCAGTGCTTGTACATTTTTGACCTTGAAGTCTACAAAGTTCTACAAAAGTTTGTGCAGTTACACAAAGTCACAAAGTATGAATGGCTCAGGCATTAGACTAGAGCCGGTCTGTGCTCTGTAGCCGTTCAATATTTTTTCATCTACATAATTTCCATAAATATTTTACAACACGTTTTATGAAATTACTATTCCTACTACCTATTTCGTTTGAACTGAAACGCCGATAAAAAGCGAGGGAAAAAACATAAAATATTATTGGAACATTTGAAATTGACACAATTTTTTTGACGGTTATGAATAATTATTAATCCGTGAATCCGTGCGTGCTGTCACTGTGCCATAATCTGTGGAGTGTTCTTTTCGTCGTGTGCCGGTTACCAAATTTTTTCTCGGTTATTAGGTTTTCCTATAGTTTTAAGTCGTTTTAGAATAAAGTGTAGCACAATGATTACAGAAACGACCTTAACTTTGGTTCAAGTACTAGAAAAGACTATATCACCAGGTTCGTTACGCTTTCTTTATTTCTATGAGCATGGCGCTTTTATAATGTCAACTGACTTTTTGTACGTAGCACACCTAGAAGGCCAATAAGAAATTATATTTAATTATTGAGACTTTGTTGCAAATTAGTGTTATAATATCATATAAAGCGTATATATAGATAAAGAAGTGGTGCATGAATTTATCCTATTGATATCGTGACATTAGGCGATTTGTCATGTAAAGAAGTTTCTAGCTGTTAATTTTGTTTCTTAATACATTTTGATTAACACCGTATTATTGAACACATTGGGTTATACTTTGTACATGTTGTTATCGTATTTTATTTTTAAACTCTGATCCCTATGCCAAAGTAGAAGAATGATAGGACACATGACTTTGTGATAAAACCTTTGAGATAGAATTTTGCTTGGTGGTAGAAACTTTTATTCAATTAACCTGCTTAGACAATAATAGAATTGTAAGTAATGATACTGAAACACAGTAATAGCAACAGTGAAAAATAGAATTAATAATTTAAATAAATTGTTATACTTCATATGATATGTTGTTCAATTCAATCCTTTGTTTAACAGTCTTACCTATGCCTTCTGGGCATAATTTATTCTGCCAATGTCTTGTTACTTAAGAACCTAATAGACAAAATTGTTTGGAAAGCAGTAATTTTTAAAACCTAATATGTTTTTAATACATTATTTCAGATCGAAATGAATTGGAAGCGGCTGAGAAATACCTTGAGCAGGCAGCTGCCTCAAACTTTACAATGTTCATCAAAATGTTATCAGATGTGTTGGTCCAAGGAGGCAACAGTCAGGTAGCAAGAATGGCTGCTGGCCTACAGCTCAAAAACCACCTCACTTCTAAGGACCTCACTTTAAAACAACAGTACCAACAGAGGTGGCTTGCATTACCAGAAGATACCCGACTTTATATAAAAAAAAATGTAATCTTTCTCTCTATTAATACTTTTATAAATTTAGTACAATATTTAAATTTTGTACATAATCATTTGTCTTGAAATTTGTATACTTTAATTTAACTTTTTAACTGTTTAAGTTACTGTAATTTAACTTTTTAAACTTTTTTGATGAGGTTGTAATCTAATTAGTGGTTGGCATTTAGTTGATCACTAAGTTAAATAACACTAACTGTATATGGTTAATAGACGGATGACCCATTCTTACCCTGGTTTTCAAATATCCAACCTACACATGTTTTGGAAGGCATGTAAAACAGATGTTCCCTATTTATGTCACTGAGTGATATTAGTCGTGAGATTGTGGGGGTTCTGGAGATGACATAACTGGGAACACCGCAACATCGTCTGCAATTTAAGCGGACCACAGTACTAGACAGTTATAATGCTAGGTAGAAGATCAAATTTAATTAAATTGAAATGTTTTAAAATAACAAATGTATTATTTCAGATCTTAGCAGCTATTGGCACAGAAAACAGTAGGCCAAGTTCTGCTGCCCAGTGTGTGGCTTATGTAGCTGTAGCTGAACTTGCAGTAGGACAGTGGGTTGGTCTTATTCCAATCCTTGTTGAAAATGTTGTTCATGAGCAGTCCACGGAGCTTAAGAAAGAAGCAAGCTTGGAGGCTATTGGTGAGTATGCTTTCCCGCTTAAGAATAGTCTAAAAGTTCATTACAGGAATAGTCCTACTAATAATGCTAAAATACTAATAAATGTATAGATGTCTGGATGTATATTTGATGCTCCTTCACTGAAAAACTACTGAATGGATTTTATTAAAACTGTACAATAATATAGTTTATACATCAGAATACCACTTTTCAGAAAGTTTTATGACTGTAAAGTTATACCATGTATGAGTTTTACAAAAAATGTAACATGGATTTTATTGATCGTTTATTTTGGTATAGATTACTCTAACCATATCTGAATTATTGTGGAAGGGTTTATAGCAAAAAATATACCCAATTGAGTTTATTGTGCGGTCCTATTAGACCATGGCATGAGGAACCCTTGTAACCTTAGCTTTATATATATTATCATAAGAATATCACACATCATTAATAAAAAATATACACAAAAAATTATGTACAGAAGAGTTAAAAAAAAACCTAAGTGAACTAATGAAATTTGATATTCTTGTTTTTATGCTGTGAAAACCTCTTATAAATTTATGAATGCTACCTGTACATACAAAAAAGTATCATGTTACATCTGAGCCAAGCGCACCAGCAAGAAAATGCAATAGAGACAATCAGCATAAGCGTTTGGTGTTATCTCGTATAATTATTATCTCTAAACTAATATTGTTTTTTTTCAGGCTATATTTGCCAAGAGATTGATGCAGAAGTGCTTTCAGAGCAAAGCAATCCAATTCTCACTGCTATTATTCACGGTATGAGGTCCACTGAGCCCAGTGCCCATGTCCGTCTCGCTGCAACACAGGCTTTGCACAACTCGATAGCTGATGTTACAAAGATTAACATAGGCTACTTGAGTTCTAGAAAAATAAGTACAGTTCCGCACAAAAAAATAAACATCATAATTTTAAAAAGCACTGCCAAGCTTTTAATTTAAGCTTAGTAGAAGGGGAAAAGGGAATATTAGACATACCTAAAAAGAATTCCTAATATTCTTTATAAAAAAATTGTTCGAAAATGTTTATAAGAGGCTCTACCATTAAAAATAATTATAGTAGAATGAAGATTTTTTTTTAATATTACAAGGGGCAAAGGATGACGCCCATGAACATGGAAGCTCGCAAATGTGTTGCCGGCCTTTAAGATCTTTGGGCCACCGGGCTTTTAATCGCTTTTAAATGAGCGGAGTTGCTACCGAGTGCTAGTTCTATAAATCGCTATGAATGTAAAACTACGGAGACCGTTTATCCCCTTATTCTTAATGCAGAACTCTAGACAGGCTTTTGTATTCTTAACAACGACCGGTCTTTTGTTAGTGTCCTCTGTAGAAGTGTTGAATCTTTAATGCTGCGACAGTGGGTGTATTTATTTATATATTAATACGTGCAGCGAAATCTTTAGGTACCGTTTTACGAAAATTGCACGGACGGAAGAGTATGAAATTTGGCACAATTGTAGTTCATATAGAGAAAGGTGTGCGAATGGTAATATTTCTTTATAATATGCAATATTAATATATTGAATTATTGAAATAAAATAACACGCAGACCAATGCCAAACGATTTACACACACATGTATTGGATGATGTTAAAGCGTAATGGTGACAACCGTATGTTATATTAATTGACAATTTTTTTTTTTTCTGGGAATGATATACGTCTTCCTAGTCCTAGTACAAAAAGGTTTTTGGGCTAATTTCGACCATCCCGCGATTTCTAGCAATTGTAAATTTTTAAAGTATTTTCAATACATTTTAGGCTTAAGCTATTACAAATTTTTTAGTCAATGTTATAAATGGGAAAGAACCTTGCAGAAAGACATAGCCTATTTATGTGTCGAAAATAAAATTTGAATGGGGTAACTAGGGGTGCCAAGTTTGTATGGAAGTCGTAGAAAACAACGCGGAAAACGTCGCTGATCGAAGCTAGTATTTTATGTATTAAAAGAGATTGATGGCTTTCGGCTCAAACTAGATAGATTCCAGGTCAAAAAAGAAGTAACAATATAATAAGACAAAGTGGCGAGGTACGGCTAGTATTCATGTAAAGATAGTAGATTAAAAGTTTTCCACTTTACGCTACCTTGTACCGTAGTGAGACATTAACGTCCTTCGGTACAAATACTTGAGATCCACTCATATCAGCAGGGAATGTTTTAATTGCAGTCGCTCAGGACAATTTACGAAGGGACAAAAATCTTATAAGCGCGCTAAGCGGACTGGCCATTAGACAGGCATCCCTTCAGTACTTTTCTTTTATTTCGCATTTTGCACAAACTCATTTCTAATGTCCCTTTAAATAGTTTAATTTTTTATAAGACAAGAGGCAGACGGGCAGGCGGTTCACCTAAGTGAACCTGCCCATGGACAACTGCAACACCCATGGGCTCGCAGATGAGTTGCCGGCCTTTGAGAAATGAGTATGCTCTTTTCTTGAAGGTCCCGAAGTCGTATCCGTTCGGAAATGCGGAAGTTGGCAACTGACTCCACAGATAAATTGTGCGAGGCAAAAAGTTTCTAGTAAAGCGCACAGTTGTGAACTGTAGGATATCGAGGTGTTATTGAAGTATTTCTCTTTTCTTTTGTGGGTTCCGTAGTCCTACAAGGAACTCCTATAGTTTTGCTATGCCGTCTTTCCGCCCGTAAGGTTGTCTCCCGCCTAGAATTTCCAAACTATTATATTAAGAGACTTGAAATTTTCCACATTGATAGGACGTGCTTAAAACTCATAAAAAAAATTATTTTAAGCGAATTTGAACAACAACTTAACAAATACCTTTCGCATATCAGATATGAAACCATTCTATATAAACGTGTCTTGACACCTCATAGGCCAGTTTATTGTTACTTCTTAGCTATTGTTAAAAATGTTTCTGCTTTACCACTATGAGATCAAATGATGGATCTTCATTCCAGGATAGATGTAGCAGTTAGTCTATATGTGCCAGTCATCTAATGTATTATTTCTAGTCACATTATGCTTCCACTATCTTCTGTATTATTGAAATACTCAATCTATGGAATGGATTATAATCTATAGAATAGTCATATTTTAAAAGCTTTAGATAAAGAAATATGAATTATACGGAAATTCAATACATCGATCCAGCAGGAAACCTCCAAAATTTATGTTATTTATAACAAAAAAGTTTCGGGCTGAGGCCCAAAAAGACTTTTATACGAATTGTAGCCGCTATCATAATTTGCCCGAAAACCCGGATAGTCAGAAAAGATTAATAGTTTGCGCAAAAAGCGAAATAAAAATAAACCAGCACGAAGGGATGCCCGCTAATGGCCACTCCGCTTAGCGCGGTTTATTCGGACTTTTGTTTCACGGTAAATCATCCTGAGAATGTGACTTCGGTCGCTACATTCTGCGTTGATGTGCCGCTTATACTTTTTAGCTTTTATTTCGTTCGCTAAGTTGTATAAATATATATTTGTCTTGCTAACTCTATGAAACTTTTAATACTTGGTGATGGTATATTTTTCGCTTAGCGCGATTTATTCGAAACATTCTCTCAAGATAAATTATCGTAAAAATGTGTCTTCAAATATACTTGTCTTATTAACTCTTTATAAATCTAGATGTTGCACATAATACATCGTTTTATAAAAGATATCTGGTATCTTTGTTTACCTTTTGTCTCAAGACGAAATGAATAGAGTATAACAACTTCAAGTTTTCTTATCGCGCTGAAGTCATTATCTCCATACAAGCACTGTCTTAGTAAAGGGGGTTATGTGTTAATTAAAAGTTATTGGATAAACCGGCTCTGAAAGGAATACAAGTGTTACCAGTCTTTTTACAAATGAAGTGGGTTGAGCGAGCATCCTCTTGATCATATTTCTCTCATGTTTATTTGGTGTGGTCCAAAACCTTACATAATCGTTCCATTTGTTTGAAGTGGAGCCTGAAAAAACAAAACTACACTAATGCAGTATCTAGTGGCAACCATTAAACAAGTAGGCACTCAGTCCAGCCCGTCCTTAAACCACCTTCGCCACCGCTACTCCCCGCAGACGCATCTCTGATATCTCCTCTGCGTTGCGAGGACTGTCGAGAACGATGTGCCCCCTCACTCCACTCGCCACCAGAGTGACTCTGTGGGCTATGGCCTCCTGAGCTCATAATGTCACTCCAAGACAATGCGCCTTGGATTTGCAGTGTCGTCGGCCCTCGGCCCGGGCTGCTACCAAGGCATTGCCCAGCAGAACTAGCGAAACTAAGGCAACTTCATCCAAAAAGCAGGGCACGAACCCCAGGGAGCCTGATAGAATAATAGAACCACTTAGGTTGGAAAACGTCATTGAGTCCAACCACAAAATGACTTTCAGGAAGCAACAAAGTCAGAGGGGAACATCTTGGTCCAGAAAGAGCTTTCCGCAGCAGCTGTTCACACAAAGAGCAGAGTGGAGGAGCTCAAGGATCACTGCTCTTCTCTGATGCTGACAGTTTTCGCTTGTGAATTTAGGTCTGTAGCTAGATATAAACAGAAATAGACCTGATCATAAACTAATTCAAAAGATAAATTTTTTACTGAGTGGTTAACGGGTGGTTGGATCAATCAGGGACAACCATCCTTCATCCATGCTATTTTTCCCCATGTGTTGTTGTTTCTTTATTACTGAAATTTTGTCTTGAAGGCCATGTAACAGACCTCTTTGTTGTAAATAACAAAGGATAGAAATAAATTAAAAAGACTTGCCCTTGTGAATGGTTAAACAACGATAATAAGCGCCAGAGCTCCGTGGCCACCTGCTCCGTCTCTCCTACTGTGTCACAGGCTGCAAGGGTACTGCAGCCACCGCGGCAGCATTGGAGCCTAATGCTGTCCAACACCCTCAGAAACAACAGCTGCTGAATAGGCCTTTACTGGAGAACAGCTCTGCTAAAGGACTCGGCAGCAGTAGCAGGGCTCTCTGGCAGGGGAATGAGAGAACAGAATGCCTAACAAGGCAAAAGATGGTGGCCCAGGTGGATGTGTCCTAGACTGTTTGGGGCCAAGGGGGCTAGGGAAGCGCTGAACAATCGATGATTTCTATACGTCGACGCGCTCGGCAGCGCTGCGTGTCTGGACTGCCGCAATTTTCGCCTTCAGGGCGGGGGGATGTCCTGAAATCGCTAGTAATCTTCCTTGCTGAGTCTAGCTGGCTACTTTACGACTGCCCAACCAACAGATTCCCGTCTAGCGCGCGAATCGCATCTAGGCGTATCGTGGGGCCGTCGCGCGAACGCAAGTATCTAATGAATTTTTAGAATATTCGTAAATCCGCCAATTTTCATAATCCCACTTGTTTTCGCAATTTCTACAATCTTCACAATTTTAGCTTTTTTTGACAATTTTCGTAATTCCCTCATTTTCACCATTTTAACAATTTTTCTCAATTCCTCTCATTTTTGCTATTTCAACAATTTTCACTATTCTCATTTTCCCTATTTCTACAATTCTAAAAATTTTCTGAACTTCTACAATGTTCGCAATCCCACTCATTTATGCTTCAACCGTGAATATTTAGAATAGAATAAAATGCACTTTATTGCCACATAAATGGTTTAACATACAATTAAATTATTTCAAACAAAAGAAAAAAGGAAATGTGGAACAAAAGTGATAAGCTCTGCAATGCTGGAACGGTTAAGACAGTTTCTGGGCTGGTTTTCAGCTAGTCCCTTTACATATGTACTGTTTGCACTTTTAGATGGTAAGGTGACAACCTCAAGAAAGAAAAAAAACACAAATACTTACGGATAGGTATTAGGTTTTGCAGTGTTTTAAAGTGGGTTAACTAGAAGTATAGCTGTTTTTGAATTAATTTATGGTGTGTTTCACAGTGGTTGTAATTATATTTGAATGAAGCAGCCAATAAATCACCATTTTTTTACCTCTTTTTTTTAATTGTAATTATTGGTGAAGCTAATCTATTGTTAATTGTTCTAAAATTAGGCATGGGACAGGGCCAAATAAGCACTATCTGCAACAAAATAGGTCAGTGTCATGG
>JANCMC010034397.1:0-46719 GCA_024363005.1 Charaxes varanes
GGTATGTTTATGTGCAACTAAATATTGCAAATTAATCAACAACGTAAAATTTTATAAGGTTTATTTATAGGTACGCTATATGCCAATATACAAGTTACATAAGTGACAGTGCATATTTTATTTTACTAATATTTCTCCCACCTCATTGTATTAATAACATAAATATCACACACAGTATGATATTTGCTCTGAGCCCTGTATGTCATATGAAGAAAATGGAAAGTAGGTTTGAATTTAAGGCAGTAAAACAGTTGAAAAATGAACATTGAAAGCGTTGCATATCTCTGTAACATCATTAGAACGACCAATGAGATGGTCATTAATATTACTTTTGCTAGTATTGTTCCTTATAAGCGTCCACATAGCATTAACTTTATTGTTTGAAGTATGTATAAAATTATCATTGCATTTTTTTGTCTGGTCTAGCTTCTTTAACGGATTCCAAAGTGGTGTAATGCTGAATCACTTCTTTGGGGACGTAATAGGGCGCTTCCACGATAGGTGGGGTAGGTAACAATAGATGTTGCCCACAACTTTTTTTTACGAAAATTTGTTTTCAGACAAATCGGTTTGGCCATACAAAAAAAAACAACAAACATCCTAAAAGGTGGGATGTTTATTGCTTTTTTGTTTCTGTCGCCTTTATATTATAAATATTATAATATTAGTAAGATAAAAATATTACTTTTTTGGAACATTTGGAATTGTTGCACTGTAGCACATATTATGTAGCTTTAGGTTATTCATACTCCTTTGTCTCCGATCATCTTATCCAAAGTCTTCGAAACGTTGTCGTATAAAAATTCCGTGCGGACATCTAGCGTGATCAGCACCAACAACTCGATGACTTTATTCTTCGTATCGGTATTTTCGATTTTGGGCGCGTGCTGACAAATGAACTTGACTAGACATTGCAACAGTCGCTTAAGCGACAGATCAATGCTGAACGGATAGTTCAAGTATAAAGTCGAGATGTGGGTCTCGATGATCTTCAAGATGTAACTCTCCGAGGACTCTCAAGGAGGAAGTGAGTTTTACTTGAAATGTTGCTGTGGTGTAGTCGGGCTGTAAATAAATGCGCACTGGTTCCTACTTATTTATTGTCGAATACATACCAGTTACTAAACTACATTTTTGGAATAATGTACATCTGGAGAACATCTATGGTTAACAAGTAAGTAACAGCAGTCTTTTCTACAGTAACTTTGGTTTTACGAGGGTTGTCCGTAAAATAAGGTCTCCTTAGCGCCGGAGTCGCGAGGAACCGAGATCGATTTATATTGGGCGCTTCCTATCAGCTTTGGTCGGGTCAAACTTTCCCAGTCTCACGGGTTTAATTGGAATATTGGGCGAAACTCCCAATACAGACAAAATTTCTTTACATGTGGTTACATCTGCGGGTACTTGGTCATTTTTATCGCCTGCATTTGCCTCAGTAATATTAACGAACACAATATTGTTCTTCCTCCGTTCCCTCTCCATCAATTCCTGGACCACCTTCGCGGTCTGATAAACATCAAATATAAAATCAAAATTTTGAAAAAATAAATTAATGTAAAAAATTAGGAGTGCATAAGTACAGAAGAGTAAGAAGCAAGTTGTAACAACCTAAACCGACAAAACAGTGAACACATCGACATCTCGTGGACTCTGTCTCAGGCGCAGAAGCACCGCCCACCTGTGTTCAGCTCCGCCTGCAACAGCTGCACGCTTCTCGCTTGCACTCGCACGCGCGCTGTTCGCGCGTAGCTGCTGCTGGACTCCTGGTACCTATTATTACATACATATGGATAATACACCCAGACCCGAGGTGGGAATCGAACCCACGACCCCCGGAGCAGAGAGGCCCCGGGCAGGGTCACTGCCCACTGCGCCAACGGGCCAGCCAATATAAGTATAGAAACATATTAATTCTGAAAAATGAAGCAATTAAAAATGTCTAGACAGACATTAAGATTGCAGATTGGTCGTGACGGGTACTAAAATGCATATATTTGTACTGGTACTAGACTGTATTTATTACAGTCTTCAAACTCCCAGAGACTAGCATTAACAAGTGAATAGATAGCTTGCAAGTCAGGAAATAAACATAGATGATATTTATACCCTCCCTCGTCATTGTGATATTTCATTAAGGGCATGTTCCGAAATACACTGCTAGTACTGCTTATTGCTCACGCTGGTGATAAAAACGTTCCGTTATACACCGAGGGTATACTGCCGCAGTACCCTATGGACATATATGACGTCATAAATAGTCGCTTTCAAGCCTCAGTGTCTCAGTACTTTGATCACGTGACTACTCAAAAATACAGCGGCTCTTGTAAAAGAATAACAGTCAACTTTAACAGTTATATTATTAAAAAATCGTGGGTGAGCCCAAATCGTGAATTTGTAAAATCGTGGTTTGGTAAAAGTGAAAATAGAAAAATTGAATGGGGATGTCAGTATGATGGACTGCGTTCCGTTTTAAACTGTCACCAGTATAGCAAACCAAAAGAAACACCCTTACAGCATACATAATTGACGTCACAGCTTACAGTGCTAGCAGTGTATATCGTAACACACTAAATCAACTAAGAAAATTATAAAAAAATTAAATCACAACAAAGAAAGTTTACCGGGTCAGCTAATGTAAATTATCATCATCATCAAATCAGCTATTTGACATCCACTGCTCTTCTAGATCCACTGCTGGATATAGGCTCTTCTGGATCCACTACTGGATTAGGGGCTCTTCTGGATCCACTACTGGATATAGGCTCTTCTAAAGCGCGCCACTTAAAACGATCTCGGCTATTCACATCCAGCTGCTGTCTGCCAGGTCGCTCCATCTAGCAGCAGGCCAACCCACACACCGTTTTGAATATTACTTAAGTGTGAATTGATTGATTACCGGAGTGAATATTACTTAACAATATATATTATTGAAACAGTATTATCAATCTCCATTTTATAATACAAATTTAGCATTCAGTGGGTTTATAATCAAATATTAATGGTTGAGAAAGTTTACGGAGCTGTTCGGATGTAAAGGAACATTAAAAGCATCTTAGGATAGGTATCAGTACCCACTCTAGTTTTGCTCTTGGGAGTTGTAAATATTTAACAAATTGATTCTCTAGATAGGGCTACGGTTTCCACATTTGACCACATACCCTTTCAGGGGCGGAAGCTTCTTAGTAATTCCACATATAGGTCTCTAACTTCGTTAGAAGGTGGTCGGATGAAGGTTGTATTATAGACAGTCCAATTAGTGTAGAATATACAGAATAAATTATTCAAACATATTTTATACGATTAAACCTCTAAGCTTCTCATACAATAATTAATTCACCTACAAACCTTTTTGCGTAAAACAACGTATATTTTTCTATTCACAGAAAAGTTAAATTTGACAATTAACATAACATAGTATACGGTTGTCACGATTACGTTTTGACAACATCCAATAAATGTGTGTGTAAATCGTTTAGCATTGGTGTGTGTGTTTTTTTATTTTAATAATTGAATATATTAATATGGCATATTATAAAAAAATATTAGCAATCGCACAACTTACTGTATGTGAACTACAATTGTGTCAAATTTCGTTACTCTTCCGTCCGCGCAATTTTCACGTATCAATATATATATATATATCTCGGTCGACAGGTACCAAAAAAATTATAAATGACGAACAAAATTTAGGGAAATATAAATTTTTGTTTTACTTTAACATACGCGATTTGCATTTTTATTTTTAAAAGGGTGCGTTTGGTAGAAGGGCCTCCTGTTTCGCCGAGAAGGTGCCTCATAATTAGTTTTCATTGATGTTCATTTCATATGTCCGGCAAAGGACGCTTTCATTCAGAACAGAAGGTATAAGAATAAAAAAAATACTAACGAACCTCTGAATGACATAAACGAAAAATTTCGCATTCCACCTGCTGCGTCGAAAGAAAAGCGTTCTCTGAAAAAAAAAGTTAATTAATTACGTATGCAAATTGACGAAAAAGTCCTCCCGAAGCGAGTACTGTGCGAAACGAGATAATGAGATTGCGAGAGGCACGTAGGACCACTCGTGATTAAATCATTGCGATGGAAAAATATTCAAATTAAGTCATTTTGAAGGTTTAGATGAAAAACTCCGGCGCTTATCAACGTCTTAAGATGTTTTTGCGAGGCACGATGCAGGGTTATTTGAATGTTTATCACGTTGATAAAGGGTGTCGTTTAAGCGGTAAAGGTTCTGGAATGACGCCCTCTTACAGACGCATCGTTGGAAACCATGTTAGTGTCTAATTAAAGATTGTAAACTTAAGTGTTCGTGGTCTAATAACATTATGATCTATTTATAACGAGTACGTGCCAGGATAATAAATTTGATTTATCGATATTTCGATCTTGTTACATAGATGGATCGTGGTCGCGACTGGACTGAACGACGCGCGTCAGTGTCGTTTGCTTCCCAATGCAATGAAGAAAGCCTTGTCTTTTTTTGTATTTTTTTTTATGTTACAAAGGGGCAAACGAGCAGACAGCAGGGAGCTACTGACTGCATGCCCAGAAGGCTAGCAGATGCGTTGCAGGCCTTTAATGACGAGTTTAGGTCACCGGGAAGTCTCACAAACCGAACGAAACGCGACAACAATACCATCACTTGACGTGACAGCATTGCCGCCACTTCATGCCGATAGAATTTTTTTTTTAATATTAGGATATTTAAATATAATTAATTTTAATTTTGATATATGAATAGTTGTGTTAGTTTGTTCGGTTTGTGAGGGGGCTTGGGGATTGTCTATTTTAGTTGCAATAGTTCGTACTCGTGGAGATGATTATTTTTAAAGTTTTAATCTAATCTACAGTGATAAACTCCTCATTGTTACCGTTATTGTTACATACGCGCTTTTTTAAACAGATTATTTTTTGAATATTTCAATTTATGATGATCGCCGGAGAATTGATCGGGAGTGGGCTTGACGGACGGAACAGATAAATAGGAATAGGAAGGAGAGGAACTTTGAAGTTGGGGAGTGGGTTTACCTCCATGACCCAGCAGTTAAATTAGGACGTTTTTCTAAATTCCACTGTCCATAGAAGGGGCCGCACACCGTGGTCAAGAAGCTGGGAAAGATAACGTACGAAATTAAAAGCGAGTCAGGGTACCACCAAGTAATACACATCACTCGCCTGAAACAATATAATTGTACTACAGTAAGTACGATAATGAGATATTTTTAGGGAAAAAGAATTGGGAATGAAAGGATTCCAGGATAGGAAGGAATAAAAAACAACTCATAATGATCAGAAGAAAAGAGGAAGATTATTACACACCCCATACCTATATTTTGAAGAGAAAAAAAATTCCCCCCCCCCCCGTCTGCCACTGTTAACCATTCAAAGTTATTACAGTATGCAAATTTCATTAAGCTTAAAATTTTAAAAAAGTTAACTCGCTCTCTCTAAAAAACTTGAATAGTGAAACAGAACAACGGAAATAGCAACGGAATCAGAAACGAAAAGATCGCACAACGGACAGGAAGAAGACTCTGCAAACAACGGAAATAGCAACAGAATCGGAAACGAAAAGATCACACAACAGACAGGAAGAAAACTACAAACAATGAAAACAGTAAACAGAATAATGGAACAACATTGGGTCACGGGTCACATCAAACAACATTGAGACAACAGATGCCTACATGTATTATGGCCCTTAGACTGTAATGTTTGCAAATCCATGGTGAAATAATCTGTGTAATTATTTTATCTTCTACGTAAATGGACATTAAGGGAACTGCCGATGCTTAATATTATGATTCCATCCCGGTTGATCCAGTCTTATCTCCTTGTTTAAAGTTTATTGTTCATTCCGTCCTCTCATCGTTAGTGTTAAACAGCACGAGTTCCATTTCCTCTTCGTTGTGTTTAGCGAATATACTCCGCATATAATTATCCACTATTGGACCAACTTAAGGCTTGTCGCTATCTATCCAAGATTGACTTGGCCCATGCATATCATCAAATTCCCTTGACCAGCTCTTCAAAAGAAATAACTGCCTTCATTGTTTTGGGGAGAGGCCTCTTTCATTTTAAACGACTTCCTTTTGGACTCTGTGGGGCTCCAGCGACATTCCAGCGGCTATTGGATAAAATTATCACACCCGATCTCTCACCGGCTTGCTTCGCATATCTGGATGATATTGTCATAAACACATGCACACACACATACACATGCACACACATACATGTGCAAATGCATGCACACGCATGTGCAGACCGCATCTCTCTGTGCTCCCATGCCGCTGCAGCGGGGAGGTGCAGGCAGAGCCCACCCTGGGTACAAACTGAGCCCGCCCTTTCATTGCATGGGTGGGCAGGGAAAGCGTGATGAGGAAGCGGGGGGGGGACTCGGGCAGTCCCTGCCTGCCCCGGCTCCCTGACCCCCCCCCTCCCCGCAGACAAGCTTCCACAAATATCGTTATTGTTGTCAGTCTACAATAACCATTCAACAGACCTTGACAGTCTTCCTGTCTTTACTCAGTAGGTCTCTAGTACATTCTGGCCTGTGTTCCTTGAAGAAATCTTTTGCCCTGCTTTATCTTGGTGATCTTTGCCACCACTCCCCCTGGTTTTATATCCATTCGTCGATAAACTTTTTAATTTTCTATTTGGTGGCACCGAAACTTCCACAAATAACCTTGACGAACCTTGTCGGCCAGGTGGATGCACTTTCAGAACCATCTAGAGTTCTTAATGGAACTAAATTAACAAATTTAACTTGGCAAAATGCCAAGAGATACCAATAATGGTACTTTAAAGGAAGTGTTACAGCTGAGTTACACCATGCATTTAAGGGTTAAAGAGACACTTTTCTAACATAACACATGGAAAACCTTAATGGAATGAAGTTGGGAGTTCAGTAAATATTGGAAGCTCGTGCTGCTCAACAAAGGCCCTTTGTAAAGCAAATAATAATTCTTTATTGGTGGTGAGCATTAAATGTGTCACAAGATAATCACTAACGGTCTTAAGAACAGGATACGCAAACGCACAATCTACCTGATTTTTTTGGCACCAGGCTTACATAGTTGCATCAAAGAGGGAAGTTAAGAAATTCCACACGTATTAAAATGCGTGCGATATTAGTTGAAGCTTTCAATAGTACATTTAACAATTATGAACATACAACTCAAACGTGAAAATATTTGCCCAGTAAAATCTGTTGTGTGTCGTACAATGCTGGTGTCGTGATGCTTTTTTTAATTACTTAGAGATAAAACACATACACTACACGACATCGATATCGTGTAGTGTAAATGAAATTTAATCTTCAGGTACTAGTAGATGCCACGTGCTTTAATGCTCCTTGTCCACGTCAAAAGGTATTGCCTCAATTTCAGATGCGTAAATTCCTCTGTTCTTCACGACGTGCCTAGTTCCTCTGACCCTCTCTCCCCTGGATTCCTGGAATCTCTCAGTGATTCCGATAAAATCCAGCAGGAGCCTCTCCATGAGTCCCCTAAATCCCCTCCCCCGCAGGATGCCCCCGATTCGGAGAGGTGATCGTTTCCCCCCTCGCGCTCTGCCCCGCCCGTGTCCCGCCCCTCCCTATCCGCATACTTAAATCTCAATCGCTACTATTGATTTTGTACTCGACGTCTGATAATAAACAGACGCTTCCTAAAACTATGAATCCACATTCAATAACGAAAACTAATGAATTTACTCAATAATGAAAACCAATGAATCCACTTTCAATAATGAAAACTAATGAATCCACATTCAATAATGAAAACTGATGAATCCACTTTCAATTACGAAAACTAATGAATCCACTTTCAATTATGAAATTCCGTTTTACGTAGTCGAAATACATTAAATATCGGTTCAAACTATACCATATTAAAACTTATTAATAATGAGGCCACGGGTGAATTGTAAGCAGAATATTAATTACTATTTTCAAGTTTAATTACTTTGCATTAACATATTATACTGTGATTGATAATGATGGACCAAAAATGTGAACAAATTTCTTATATTTTCGTTTTATATCGGTTGTAAGACGGTAATTAAATAGTATTTTCATACAAACCAAGCTCTTCCTGAATTATATGTTGAAATTTTGAATCAAGAATTTACTCTTACTTAACTGAAGCCGCCGCTGTAATATGATGAATATTCTTTTTTGCTAGCAAGCATTATCTCTAAAGCTTTTTACTTGTTTAAACTTTTCCAAATTTTATTTATTTTTCTTCATACTCCAACGAATATATGTCAAAAAAAAGCTATGTTGCTTATATCGTCCACTAAATTCCATTTTGAAAGTAATTTTATAAAATTAAAAAAAAAAGCAGAGGTGTAAATTACCATTTTCAGTATATTGTTTGTTTACATTTTTGGTAATAAATAAAAGATGAGTCTATCAAATACAACTATAAACTTAGAATATTTTACGTGTATAACAATTTTATAGCCTCTAATAATAATTTTATTTTAACGTATGATCTTAGGAAACAATTCGATTATGAATTTTTTTTATTAAAAATGCTTTCAAGTTTATATGGCAATTTAATAGGAGTCAATAATATCTGTGATTGCAAGAACGTAATTATTTCATCGAGTAATTAACGAAACATGGAATAAAGGGACAAATGGAAGGGTCTCTTGGGGCACAATCATAACTTGCATAAAAAAGTCTGCAGATTTTATACCATTACCACCACTAATAATAGTTAATATTACCATAAGAAATAAGGGGGTTTTAAATTACATTATATAATAATCCCAGTGTGCATTCATCGAGTTTCCCGAAGAGCATAGCAATTTAATAATTAAAAAATAACATAAAATAAAAAAATACATATCGCCCTCACCTTTTACTTCTCCACTCCGTAATCGGTCGACAAAATTAGTGTAAGGGGTTTGAACGGTAATATATCCCGAAAAAAATTTTTTGGCACTTTTTTAATTATTATAAAAATGAAGTATAATATTTAACGCTTTGGTCCAAAAATGTAATTTTAAAAAATAATATCTGCGAGAGAAATAATACAATAGAAATTCACGTATAAAAAGTTTTTCTTTTCAAAAGAGGAAAAATGTCTTTCTAGGAAGAGTTATGAATTATATAATCGTAATATGTAAGTATTTTCACGTTTGTAATATAATTTATTTACCGCTGGTTTGGATATTAAAACATCTGAGAAGAACCAGCTATGAACTTGCTACTTTATATGAAATGAACTAGATAAATATTCTACTAAATCATGCCTTTTGCACAACCTTAAAATCAATATAAAAAAAACATAATTATGTATGTGAAAGTTATACATATATCGCACCGCATAAACTGACCAGTTAAGTTTTAGATCTAAAGTGAGTTGATGATACAAGTGGCTTCATTTCATCGTCCTCTATCAGCCAATATATAAGAATTGTTCCAATAACTCCATCCAATACTGAGATACAGCCATTTTTGTCTTTTTAACAAAAAACTTATTTTTGGTTAAAAAGACGAAACAAATAATAAAATACCATTTTAATATCATTAATCACTTTATTAACTATTGTTAAACCATAGAATTTGTTACTATAATGGCGTTTTTATTGTATTATAAGCGAAATAACTTTCTTTTTGCGATTTACCAAAAATCAACTTTTTTGAGTTAGGTCAGTTTATGACTAAGCGTGCTAATATAATGTAAAACTATTGGTTGTAACTGATAGACAATTGTCAAATAGAATTTATACAACTAACTTTTCTTACACGAATTTTTTTCATTCGAATAGAAGAAAATGTAGAAAATTTTCAACGCCTCGAGATTCGAATAGCCGTCTAATGAATAAACTACTTAATGCAGTCGCTTGATTTGTGGATCAAATCCTTTTACGATCGATTTATATACGAGTACCCTCATTTTTACTATTGTTATGCCGGAGCCAGACACAGCTTCATTTGAATGATCATTAATGATCAAGTAGTGTGGCCGGGGACTTTGTCACTGTACAAAGTTTTGTAGTACTTTGTAGACTTCAAGGTCGAATATGTACAAACACTTTGAGCTATGTCTGGCTCCGGGTATTACGCATGGAGCTACTAGATGAGAAGAAATCTGTCTTCTTGGGCGTCCGAGCTTGTTTCCCCCTCTTCTCCTGTCCGCACTCTCGTTCTCGTCATTTTGGGTGTTGGCGTGGGCGTCCGAGCTTGTTCCCTTCCTCTCTTTCTGACCGCACACTCTCGTTCTCGTCATTTCGGGTGTTAGCGTGGCCGTCCGAGCGGGTTACCGTCGTGTCTCCTGAGCGCACCGACCTCCCCGGGCGCCGGGCCATTGGAGCGGGCGTCCGAGGTCGTGCCCTCCCTCTTCGCCTGCCCACGCATTTATTTTTTTTTTTTTTTTTCCAAAAACAATTTTAAATCATGAAAAATACTAGCTGCGCCCCCGCCTTCGTCCACATCAAATAAGGGGGAAAAAAAATAATTTTAGTCTTAAAACTGAAGCTGGTGTGCTGAACCTGCTGCCTTCTCCACTTCGGAAATGCACTGAGAATTAATACCAAATGTTCAACTAGGTGCATGTAGCACAGGTTTAACCTGTGCCCCACACTTTTATTTAAGCTTACAACAGTAAATATTTTGTATCACTTTACAGAGTTTCTTATGGAGTTCAGAGTGCTTAAAGTCATGTCCACTCGGTCGACAGCACCCATGTTAGAGTTATAATCCCGAACACAAGAAGGTTTCTTTTTGAATAATCCTGTTCGGTATTCTCTTTTCTCTGTTTCCACCAACAAGGCTGTGTGAACTGAGGACAACATACAAACGTCCTTCTTGTCCATTTCATATCCAATAAATAGCTTGTTAACCGGTAGCAAATGCTTCCCAGGTTTTGTGTAATTTCGGTACATTGCAGGGCGAACGCCGCGTTATAGGGCGAGTAAGACGATTGCGCGTCCAAGAATAACAGCGATTTTCAGCCCCAAAAGAATAATGGGTTACCTAAAAAGCGCATTTATAAAAAAATGCTTCTGTCTGTGTTTGGCGTAACGACTTTCTATTGTTTAGTTCTATTCGGTTTAATTGGTTCATTTGGTTCACACTCTTTTGTCTTTTCCCCACTCTCATTTCGTTCGCTTGAAATTTTATTGTTTTAAGAATATTTTGTATTAGAGATTGTCTATTTCAATTACGTGGTAGACGCACATTAGAATTCGAGGTCTATTTATATGTAAGTTAAGAGTTTAAGTTTTATATTATAGTTGTTAGGTTAAGTTTTGTATAATGGTTGTTAGTTTAATGTTTATATAATGGTTGTTAGTTTAAGTTATTGTTACAGCTAAAGGTGGAGGGATATTTTGTATGGTTCCGAACTGGCGGCTGCGTCCGCCGATACTTCCGGCAGGAGCTTTCGGAGCGAATTGCGGAGCTTCGTAAACTTATTCCCGCCACAACAACTATTATTAAGTAAACTCAATTATTCTCATTTATATGGATATTCAACAAATTTTAGATAGGTATATTGCCCGATTGGACAAACTGGCAGATACTACAAACAAGCTTTTCAATGGGGAATCAAAGCAATTCCCATCCGGGATCATACCCAACCATTTGGATGAAGTGATAATACCTGTTATCCGGCTGTGTGCTTTGAGATTTCTTTGCTGAACTGCGCCTCTGGCTGTTTTTACTCTTGTACCAAAATCAGTTATTGAAAGTAATACTGAAACATTCACTTTTGGCTTGTCTTACCTGCACATTGTTAAAGGCATGCTCTCCTCCTGCGAGCCCTGAGACACGAGCGGCACTTGTTTTGATCGTTGGAAGGACGACAGGCTTCAGTGGGATTGTGAAAGAACACCAACTCTCTCCCTTTGCTCTCACGAAAACCTTTGAAAAGCAATTTCGTCTGCTGAGCTCTATTTCTATTGGATGTTTAGTACAGAGTTACCGCAGCAACCAGAAAAATGAAAGAAAGAAGTTAAAGAAGATTCTAGAGTGTGTGTGTCTCTAGTCTGCAGAGGTCTTCTACTACTGGAGCCATTGTTCTATGAAGATGTCTGTGACACCAGTAATAGTGACTCCGGCAACGAAAGGATTTGAAGCAAGTTGAAAAAGTGGGTGAAGTGAAAATGTCCTTTCTGCGGAGGTTTGACGTCTAAGCAAATGATCAATGTGAACTCGTTTGTCTTCTGGGCTCCTGGTACTTGACGTCAATGAAACGTCATCCGTGATGACGTTTGGGTGACCGTCAGTAGTTTTGATTGATGTCTACTCAAAGGGCCAATGTGACCTCCTTGCATCTCCTGCGCGCCTGGTACCTGACGTCAATGAAACGTCATCCGTGATGACGTTTGGGTGACGTCAGTCAGTAATTTTGTTTGACGTCTAAGCAAAGGATCAAAGCTTCGTCGACGACGTCATTTCTCAGCTCAAAGCCCAAGACGAGATCTGAGCCGCCGTTACGACACATCGAAGCTCGCGAGGCAAGCGGCTCGCGGTGGGCCGTATCAGTCGCAGGGATCGGACTCGTCGTTCGCCGGAACTCGAAGGTATACGATTGCTCGCGGACTGACGAGTGTATCGTGGACCGACTCGAATCGACGGATGGGATCGACGCCACGCGGGAACCGCACGGCGGACGAGGAGAACGCGCCAATATTGACCAGCGGAACAATCAATTTAGGCAGAAACAACCCTGTGTTGTAAAACACCAAACTTAGGTGGGTAGTTTCCGGCCAAATTCAGCAAGATGCGGTTGTAAATGACGTATGCCATCCTACACCTAGCAATGAAACATTACGCGACCAACTCCAACAGTTTCGGCAAATAGAGGAAACACGCATGGAAGTCCCACAAATCAGGAATCCGAATGTGAACAACATTTCGTAAAAACTTACATGCGCGATGGTATAATTACAATATTAGGTTCTGTATTAGTTAGTCAAATGAGTTGAATATTAATTTCCTTATAAATGATAATAATTTACATAAACAAATTTACAAGTACTATAATAATGTAATATGTTTTCCAAATAGAAATAATTAACTGTTAGAGCGCTCCCAAAGATCTATTGGATTGCATGAATGAGCATAGTATTCTATGGGGTCAAGTATTATTAAAAATTAGTGTCAGATTGTTTTATTTTTTACTTTAATCATTGTTCTCTATATTATCATGTTCCTCTTGGCAGTTGCCATCCACGGCAGACATGTTGAATGGACTGCTAGACTCGACTTCTTATGGCAAATTCAGGTAATTTTCTAATTAAGCACACCTGATTCCTTCGAAACAGATAAATTTTTATGATTATAAAAAGTATAGCCATACCCTGCTACTTATACATGAGGCGTTCAGAATCAAAAGCGGATAACTCTGAATTTTCAAAAATTTACTTTTTCACAGTTTTTGCTAGAACCATAGGTAGCTAGCCATGTAGAACTAAACTCAATAATCATATTGTTCTATAGAATCATCTAATATGTTGTTAAACTTTTATTATGACTGTTAACTAGAGATCTTGCTCCACTAGGCACGAGTTTTAGCATCTCAAGCTTCAAGCTCTCTTTTTGGTATTGGTCCAGAGACTGGCTCAAGTTGCTAGTGCTATCTATCAGAGTTATTGATAACTAACTGCTTTTTATTGAACTGTAAAACTCATATTCATTTTGTCCATAATCAATGGCGTGAATGAAAAGTAGCAATAGATTTCTGTGGGGTGGGTAAAGGTGGGAATATAGCGCAATTAAGGACCACCGGTCATTCGAAAGGCACGCTTGCATAACATCTGTCGCAAGTTAAGGCTTCTGACCCATTGTCGTACTAAAATTGGTGTATTCATTTCAACTTTAATGTGGTAACTTTTCAAAAGTACTTCCAAAGCCCAGTCGAATAAAGAATAATTTGAGTTAGAAACTAAGTCAAGAGACTAATATTAAGAAATTATTAAACAACACCAATACAATCCAAGCCATGAAGAACCACTCCGAAGCATTTCTAAACCGGGAAGAACTTTTTCTTCAGGTGCAACCCCAAATTAAACTAATGGAACCGAACAACCCCAAGCACTACCACCCTATTTTTTTTTTTATAAACGAGGGGAAGACAAACGCCCCCCGCGTTGGACTTCTACTTTTTACCTACTAACTAAAAAACGTACAAGAAAATAACAAAAAACAGCAAAGATAATAAGACTGATACGACGCAAAGGCTTAATGTCCGCCTTGTCCTAACGGCTCCAGTAGCAAGGCGTATTCCTGTGTGGTGCACTGAATCCAGCTTAGCTAAAGTATTTTTCGAGCGGAGCCGTAAACAAAACTCTCACAGTCTATCTTGGAACCTATTAACGCTTGATGTACTTTAAGCATCGTGGCTCTGTCTGCTCCCCAGTTTGTTCAACTAAGCACCCTCCAAATCTTCAGCTTTATTCGTCATCTACACAAAACGTATCTATGGGTTTTATTTTGTTATGAAAATATACAAATTTCGTCTTATCAGCGTTAACTGCTAGCTGATTGGTGGTAATCCAAGCGTTGATAGCAGAGAGAACATTTCTAGTTTTTATAACAACATCCTCAATATTGGAACTATCCAGAACTATATTGATATCGTCGGCATACAATATCATCCCCGAATCACCAATTGCATTAGGCAAATCATTAATGTATATAAGAGAAAGGGATAAAAAAAATCCCAGTTATGTACAAAAAAGGGCCGAAATGGTGATTTTATTTAGGCTAATAAATTGGTTTTTTGATGTCTAAATTTATCTATAGGTTTTAAAATATGCTAGGACGGTCCAAAAAGGATTTTCCTCCTTACGCACCGCACCAGTTGATTCTGCGAAAATAGAGGTCGACTTTAAGGAATGTCCTTTATTTAGGGAACAAAAAACAACTTCGCAAAACACTTACTAAACGACGAGCTCATTGGCATCTTTTGAAATTCCAGGGGGGGTGAACCCCCTGACCCCCCCCCTCCGGGTACAGCCCTGAACGGTAGTGCAGGAATGTGATTAGTAGAGCGCTGTGTGAGTAGAGTACTGGGTTGTTGTATTGGAGGTTCCAGATTCAAATCCAGCTATGGTAGATAAATCATTTAATCTGTTAACAGCCATTGAGACATATAAGATCTTCAAACCATCGTGACGTTTGCTTAGTCTGATTAAAGTCCCCCTTTAATTTCTGGCTCTTTAGCGTAATGTGAAGGAGATTTTCTTCTTTAAGGACTCTGTACTCATTAGCAATAAAATAAATTATTAAGAGTTGAAAGATTATTTAAAAATAATAAAAAAATCAGAATGGGTTGGTACTTCAGAATACTTTAAATGAACTTTTGACTGATGTGCCATGTAAAATCATTTCATAACATATTGGGCTACTGTCACGTTTTACGGAAATGACATAAAGGAGATTGATTAATTGAATAGCAGACAATCAATATTTGGGCAGGACAACATCTGCCAGGTCCACAGTTAATAGTACAAGAAAACTATATTATATTTCTTTTTTCTAGAGAGTGATGGAAGCAGGGATTCAAATGAAAATTTTGGTGATCATTCAGATGGGGATTCAAATGAACCCATCATTCAGAGTAAGTTTATCATTTATGTGAACACATCAGCTCATTGAAATTAATAGTTCACAAAGTTATAGCAATGGATTGGATATGGTTCACTAAGTTATATTTTCGTAATCAAATACACATAATAGGTGTCAGGAGTTTAAACGTACAATAACATTGTACAATACTTTTTATATTACAGTAAGAAGAGTCATACTTTGAATCCTAATGATCCATTATATTGCAGAATATGGACAGTGAAAGTTTATATTATAATGAACACCTTACAATGTCGACAATATTAATTTGTAGGCTACATATTTCTACAGAAATTAAAAGTACCGCATAAGTTTCACCAAGGATAAAGCTCTCACCTTTCTTTGTTCCCGCAACTACAGGGTTTAAAAAATCCAGACGCTACTCGTCTGGATTTTTTCTAGGATAGTCAAGTGATAAATAATAATAATCTATGTACCATGGGAGGCATTATTTCTGGCTGAGAATCTTCTTACATAAATGATATTTGGTTTTTAGGTATATACCCAAAATGGCTGATAGAAGTAGAAAAAAAACGAGCCGAAGCAGATTTAACACGAGCTAAGGCAGAAGAACATAGAGCCAAAATTGCAGAGAAAAGTGCCGAAGCAGCCTTGATACAAGCTCAGGCTTTAAGGAAACTGGCAGATGCAGCAACGAAACAAGCTGAAGCACTTACAACTATTTCTACACTACTGGAAAGTAGATCTTCAAGAGATGTTATTATGCCCATATGATCTGAACTGTTTGATTGGTAAGGCAAGAACTGAAACTTGTAATTGAGGAATATAAGATATATTTGGTGCCTTTTTAAAGGTAGAGAAAGGACTTATATCAAGAAAGGAATAATATACATGTCAGTGCAAGGAAGCTTAACCTGGTTGAACGGAAAGTGTTGTGTCATAAGTACACTGAGTTAACTCACAGAATCAGGTGTTACTTTGTGGAAATCCATGACATGCATGAAATACTAAACTACTTTGCTTAAATCAGCGAATGAATATGAGAGAAAATTGGTGCAATGCTGCAACTCAGTAGACTTTACGAATAACCTTTGTAAAGTCTATCTCCTGATGATGCTTCGGTGCTGAAGCAAAACGAGCGTTGAGGCACATCAGATAGTCAGTGTAGTGCTGTGCTTTGATGGCGGATTCATGGGTTTAGCTTTCAGGTTGCAGTAGTTTAGTATTTCATGCATACACTAAGTTATCTATCAATTAAAGAACAGGTGTATACTTAGTGATAAATATGTCTTAGATAAGTGTATTATATTGATGTGAGAAAATATGATTATAATTATATACATTAGATATTTTGAGTCATATTTTTATTTAGTTTTGTCATTTCATGTTATACCATAAATTAAAATTTCTGTACATATTTAAATACTTAGAGAAGTAAAATAAAGAAAACTAAATATATATGTAGTATGGTATTAATTTTAATTACAAAACAAGATACTTATTTCAATCACCAGATGTTTGACAATGTTAACAACTCTAAACCATGTCGAAGTCATCTCTCTGCAAGAAAACATTTTATATTAATGGATATAATTTGATATGTTAATAATAAATACTTAAATTTTTTATATGTTATACCACATATATGGTATCTATAACAGAAAAACAATTTTGGTTCATAAGCCTGTCTAATAAATGTTATCTCAAAAGGAATGAACCACAAATTTTGACAGATATTTCACTGGCAAACAGTTCATTTTATAATGAATAATATAGGGTTCTTTAAATTTAACAAAAGAAATAGGGTCCTGCACAATAAATGAAAATATTTGAATCCAATATTGTTGATATTGTTGGCAAAATTGATTACCATTTCATTATATTCCATAACATGTTTTCTGATTGCTGATCCATCTACCCAAGTGACAAAATCTTCAAGGGACCTTGTGATTAGGAAAGCAGGATCCTTGACCACCTCTGGTCCCACTCTCACATGGCCTTGTTCTATAAATTTGGTGGCTTCTTTAATATTCTCAGACATTTTATCTGAAATATTAAATAAAGGACGTAATAAAATTTGAGTTATTGTTGATAAATATAAACAAGTAGAATAAAATATAGTTCTCAATAATTTTAATTTGCTTATATAAATACTAAGCAACTTGTATACAATAAATTTATAATTATTTTATTAATATATTATTATATTGTTGGCTTTAATATAATAAATAAATAATAGGACTATATAATCTGTCCCAGAACCGTAACAGATAAGAAGAAACAAATTTCTTAGCATTCTGTGAATTCACCATGTGGACCGCATTAAACAAGTGCATCAACCCGGATGAAAATGCATAGAAATCACAAGCATGGTATTTAATAAAAACAGCATACCAAGAGGAATGTATGTTATGTAGGACTAAAGTCGAAAACGAAAAGACCTATATACATACTGTCTTGCTTTTGGGCCCATCAGCTGCGTCTCCCTTGACTCACAGATAACTGTTCCTAAGGTAGACAACTTAATGTGTATCTTAACCGTGTAATGGACAAAGAAATTAACGAAGGGAGTTTTATAGGAGAAATGTTATTGACAATTAAATCCACATTCTATTTGCGCATACAATATAATCCCTCAGTCATAATGTATGTACTGTTCAACGACAAATAAACATCTTGTTGCACCTTACCACACTCAATGCCCCCAAAAATTAAATGTGTGGGCCGGATTTTTAGGTACTGAAATAATTAATCCGTTTTTTAAAGCCATGGACATACCTTTTGGTCTGAACTCACCGCAGTGTTTATGTCTTCATCTGAATCGCAAGGGGTGTGTTGGTCCAGGACCATGTCCAAAGCCTGTTGGGTACGGAGAGCTTTTTTCATGGTGGCTTGTGGACAGACGGTTGGTCGTGCGGCATGAAATTCCTGAGAAATGGGTTCTTAACTGGACCATGACTAGAAGGCAGCTGATTATGCACCTGGGACCCTAATTAGTGCATATTAGGCACAGGCGTGTACACAGCCCTACGCCCAGCCGACATTTCCATTGTTACTAGCTAGAAAAAATTGCAGGTATGTACTGGTGCAGTAATTATAACACTGATAGTTACGACGTTGAAAAAATTTCAAGTGCCAACACGTCAAGTATTTATGTGTTTGAGCGATGGTGCAGCGACAATGCATACGGTCATAACTTATAAAGGTCATGCTAAATCTTGTGGCACAAACTATTAGTCAATGTTATCTCGAGGTAGATTCATTTATATCATGTACAAAGGTTTCTCAAGGAAGAGACTCACTGGGCAGATGGCTGCTGTGTGTCTGATCTCCTCTCCCCTCCACTATATTTCTGTGAATCACATGGCATTGCAACAGTTGCTGTGAGTGACGTAACTCTTACTATATAATTTTTTTTGTTGGCGCCTGAACATATACATTAGGGGTAAAATATCTACTTAGAGAATAATGGTAGAATAATTTGTGTGCGTTTTTGTCTTGACAAATTTATACCTGGAAAGCATGTTGACGATAATAAACTTTATCTAGTATGGAATTCTCACGGTTGGCCTCAAAATATGCGATAACTGCAATTTCCGTGACCTCGCTTATTATAAAAGTCCTGTTTGTCCATGTTTTGGCAAAAACATCTCTCATTGCCTCTAAATTTTCGGTACAGTCTCAGAAAATTTTGCTCATGTGGTTGTGTTCGGAGTGGATGTAATTCAGCGTAGTGTTCTTTTGCCCTCCGAAAGGATTTTCTGCACACTAAATAAGATTCTAACATATCACACTTAGGTTAGGTTAGGTTAGGTTAGGTTAGGTTAGGTTAGGTTAGGTTAGGTTAGGTTAGGTTAGGTTAGGTTAGGCTAGGTTAGGTTAGGTTAGGTTAGGTTAGGTTAGGTTAGGTTAGGTTAGGTTAGGTTAGGTTAGGTTAGGTTAGGGTATTTAAAAGACTTTTGTAATATTGTACTTTTATTTGCGTTAATTTTCGGAAGGCAGGGTCATTGTTATCTGCGCGAAAGGGACAGTATAAGAAAAACTGTTGTCAACAAGCATGCACTTATGAACTGTATTGAAATTTATCAGTAAGAAATATTATATTATTTCATTAATTAATAATATTAATACAATAAATTAAGATATGTACATTACTTAGTAAAAATTCATTAAAAAAATCTAATTTAATAAATTAAAAATTAAAACCGCATAAAAAAAACAATCAAAGAAATCTCATTAAAATAAATTATTAGTTGAAACTAAAGAATCTGCATTGGTAGAATAAGGATATTTTTTTTTTCCCCCGATTACCAGGGCGGAGTTGGTCCGGACTCTGCGCAGCTTCAACCCTAAAAAGGCACCGGGTCAGGATGGATTTACCAGCGATATATGCTGCAACGCGATATACGCTCAAATCGAGCTGTTTCTAGCCATCCTGAACCGGTGCCTCGAGCTGTCGTGCTTCCCAGCGCCGTGGAAGGAGGCTTCTGTCGTGGTGCTGAGGAAACCAGCGCGTCCAGACTATGCCCGCGCAAAGTCGTACCGCCCCATTCAGTCAAGTCATTGTCAGATTCTAAAAATTTACGAACTATTCGACATGTGTTTAAGATAGCGGCTTTCTGCATTGTTACGTAGGTGTGTGGTGGTAGATCTAAAATCTTGAGGCTTTGGTGAAGATGTTTCGGTATCACTCCCGTAGTGGAGAGCACCAAAGGGACTATGTAAACTTGATTTAAGTTCCAGATTCGAATAACTTCTTCTTTTAATTCTGTATATTTATTGATTTTTTCTGTAATAGATTTTCCAACGTAGTCTGATGGTCTCCTTTTCACATGCCCATACCATCGCAGCCGAGATTCCTGCATCTTGTCAGCGATATCGCGTACCCCAAGGCTTCCTCGCACATACTCATTGCGGATTTTATCGAGCTTGGTAACGCCACACATCCACCTGAGCATCTTCATCTCGGCGACTTGAACGGTATGGACATGCTTCTTGGTTATGGCCCATGTTTCGCTGCCATACATAAGGACTGGTCGTATTATTGTCTTATAGTCAAAAGTTATTGTCTGATTTCGCTCAATATCATTTGCCTAATGAGTTTTTAGTATGTTTTATCAACATGGAAAATATCAACTCTTCACATAATAGTTTGGAAATCCTAGGGGCGGTGGACCACCTTCCAAAATAAAGTGAAGACCAATTACAAGAAAATGGTACTACATAATAAGAACACTGTAATAAACTTTTCTTTTATTTTAATAGAGCTATCTAATGAGGGAGGGGTTGAATTACAAAAAAATTAAACATTACATGTAGGGGAGCAACCCCCAAAATGTAAAATTATTATTATTCTACACCTAATAGGGTTTCTCGTGGGACTATGGAACCCTGACGAGTCTAATTTGGAGTTTAACGACAATTTTTGACATATAGAATACGTAAGTGCATTTATTTTATAAAGAAGTATATTCGGATTCGAAGGGTGCGAAAGAGGAAAAGTATATAGTTTGGAAAATCCAAAGTGCACCTCTGTTTTTATTAATAATTTAAACTTGCTAACTTACAGTAATAAATTTATATATTAAAACATTTCTTCTTCTTGTGCCTCTCTGCTATCGAAGATATGCAATCAAAACAAAATTATTCAATTGGGTTTATAAAACACTTGTGAAAGTTCAGCACATTTATTTTCCAATATTGTGTGATATTTTGGTGATAATATATTCGAGCTAGTGCTTAGTTTACGAGTTTAGTCACCATCTTCAGCCAAACGAAATATTTTTTGCGGCGTAGCTACTGCTATCCTCGTCCCACCCCTGAACTTTCTGAGCCACGATATTTAACTTCTAGCGATCTTTAACATTCACATAATGTTAGAAATCCCACAGGATTGACATTAGCTCTCTGATCTATCATCATGGCATCATTCTCTTTGAATGTATATTCTTAAATAAATAACCTAACCAGGTCTTTTGGGATGATTTTTTAATACAAACACGTAGCATAAAAAATACGGATAAATTTAAATTAACTTAATAAGTAAAATATCACAACAAAACGCTCCGTTAATCTATAAAATGAGATCACCACAAAATCATAAACAAAGTTTTTTTTTTAATAATATTTGACAAACGTTCATATCAGTATTTATTTCGTTGGCCTCACACGGTCAACACATTCGCTGACAAATGGATCATTTCCTTTCGCAATCCTATAACAAGTGCTATTTTTGTACATTGGCTACAATTTACATTATAAAAAAAATGTATCCAGATGATTGGATATCTAAACAAATAGAACATTGGACAGAAAATAATACAATGTCGTGGATTTTGAATTGTGCCATCAACGAAAATTATAACTTACTTGACATACCTCTAATAAAATTCAAAATATCAGGTTTTGAATTAAAGGAATTGAGTTTAAATGAGATTACGAGCAGGATGGAACACCCCGGAGTGGATCAACATTTTTCGAAGAAGATGGGTGAAAAAATTTTCTATTTACTTACAGAAATTATTGGTAATTCTAGAAATAAAGCAGTTCAAACTGGTTTATTCGATCTTGACGACATGAATATATCATTTAGGGAACTGCATTGTAATAAAAATACGATTTGCTGTAAAGAATTAAAAAGGAAAAATATGGATAAAAGAAAACGAACGCCCGCGAGCATGATTATATTTCTTGGGAAATGTCTATTAGATAAAGATATTTGCCCTTCAGAAATACAATGGATAGATTATGCACAAGGAACATTCAGGTAATTCTATGTGATTTCTTATTAATAACTTAAAGTATTTCTTTTTATTAATAATAACATTACATTAAAATAGGCGTAGGTTCGTATGCGACTCAAAATGATTGTCATTTTTTGTTAACAGTTTATTAAAATTATAATTAGGAGTTGCATGACTTTAAATTCAACAACTAGTTAACTTTTTCAGAATTATTAATTACGAAGCTCTGTCTCAGCGCTGGCGCGAAAGGGAACAAAGATATGGAAGAAAAAAGAGCGAATCAGTAGAGCATTTTAAAAGAGCACTTCGATACCACTATAATGGTGCCATATCAAAGATGGATAGCATGGAATCGGCTTATAAATTTGCTCCTAATTGCCCCAAATTTGAAACTGATGATCCAAACTTTGTCAAAGCGAATACTAATAACTCCGTATACTAAAAAAACGCACAATAAATGTATGAAAGAAGAATTAAAACAAGTTTTTATTAATAAATTCAATGTAGATATGTATAATACGTAGACTTTCGTGAGCAGAACTCATACTAATTATAAAACGGTTTTTAAACTCACGCGTATGTTATATCGGGAATGCCCGACTAGTTTTGAACCCGTCCGGGGTTCTTCCTCATGAGCTCGCTACGAAGCGGTTCCCGGTTCCCGCCGCAACACTGCTTCGTAGCGAGCTCATGAGGAATACGTATTATATATACTATACCTGTTCCCTGATTTACTCTGTTTATCGATGAAAACCGCATTAAAGTCCGTTTAATAGATCTACGCGTACAAGGACAAGAAGCGAATCCACTTTGTACTAGAATATATACAGAAATAAGTATAATTTATGCTGAGTAGCACTAAGTACCTAATCTACATTCGTGCGATGCCGTGCGGTGATTAATATAGATACTGTGTTAGACGAAGTAAAGAAGTGTTAGAAACAAAACACAGTTGTTACATAATTCTCATTAGTATCGATGATGATGGCGATATTCTTATTATCAAGCTTATTATTAAGTTGTCTACCTTAGGAACAGACGTCCGTGTGTCATCTAGTCCTGTATATATTTATTTATTATTCTACAGCGAATGTAGTCGCAGGCTTCAGTTAGTCGTTAGTTTTATTTCTTGTTCAATTCAATTGCCAAATTTAAAATTATGGTCCAAGGTTAGAAAATATTGTAGAATTGTTGAAATACAGTAGTACATTTACAATGAAGTATTACAAACCGATAGAAAATAAGCACCGATAAGATTAAGATGATTGCTTATTCGAATAGATTTTGTAAATAACTTCACGATGTTTAAATACGTACCTAGATGCACTAATCATTACAAGCCGGTAAGAAATAAGCACCGATTAGATTAATGATTGCTTATTTGAATAGATCTTGTAAATAAATTCTGATCCGGTGGATAAACTGTGCGGAAATAATTTTATTTTAAGTTTGTTAACGGTATGTATCGCTTAGCTTCAAATCTACTAAGCCTTAATATTAGTAAAACTACATATGTCACTTTTGCTCCCTCCATTCGATCTTTGCCACCTCTTGATATTTGTGAAATTAGGTTTCACAACTGTAACAAATCTAATTTAAAAAGAAATTGCCAATGTCTCCCACTGAAGCACGTTACTAGTACTAAGTATCTAGGGCTACAAATTGATAATGCATTATCATGGAAACTACACATTACCAATACTACAGTCAAAATTAGGAAGTTCCTCCCTACCGATCCGGTGCAGGAACGTACCGAAGCACCCATGCCCGGATAGGACCTGCACCATACGGAAAGAGAGGAAACCGTGGGACCGCTCGAGCCAGTCCTGGAGGACTGGGCCGAGCGCGTCTAGCGTCCTACGGCCGAACGGGGCCGTGGCGAGCTCCGCCGCCCAGTGATGGACGACGGCAGCCTTCGCCTCGCGCCGCACAGCCTCCCGCTGTTCGGCCGCAGGGTGCTCCCCGAGCGCCCTGACATCACGATGATTGGCATCATATATTATTGGGCATATTGGTATATGCTAAGAACTTAAATTTATAGATAGTTATCTTTTCTTTTTATTTTTTCATTTTTATTATGTATACTTCTACATTTTTGTACTTTAGTAATAACTTCTCTATTGTGTACTATTTTAAATTCAAAGAATTACGTTTTGATTTTATTTATTTTTTTCTCTATGATTTCTTATTTTTAAATTGTATTTTTTGAAAAACAATGTACATAGAATGTGTTGTCAGTAGTGGTGCAAACTGGATTCTTATCGTTGTCGTCGACGATGATATTTGTTGAAACCTCAGTTTTTGTTTTGGGCTCGGCGTGTAAAACATCATGATGTTTACGTAGGCAACCAGGTTTGCGGCATCTCTCCTTTGCTTTACAATATTTTAGTTGATGGTCTGCAGAGAGGCAGGCAAAACAAAGTTTGGTTTCTGTGACATACTTCCATCTGTCGTCAATCGGTAGAAGCAGAAAACTATACTATGTTCTATTTCTATTTCATTTATTTTAGACATTATTAATAGTTAATTTTAGTAATTATCAGTTCATTTACGATTATATTGTTAAAAATAAAAATTATTAATAGTAAACAATTATTAAATTGTATTTAGAATATAAGGTATCAGCATTATGAAAGCACATTTAGATTTTTATGTTTATATAGTATAAGTTTAAGTTAAAATATTAAGGTAATAAAGTATAATCTATATTATAGATAAGTTCTTATACTAACAAAACAACAAAGTTCCCTTAAAAATTAACTTTAAAATCCTTAACTATTATATGAACTTAAATATACTTGCATTAACACTCATTAAAACTATTAAGGAAACAAAAATGAATAACTTTTTAAAACAAAACAAAAATTGCACTTAAAACGATATTTACAAACTCTATCCTTAACTATTATATGAATAAAACAAAAACAATTTAAACTCTCAAATACTCAAAAAAGATTTTCTAATTATTTTTATTAGATTCTCTAATAGAGGTTTTTTCTTTCTTGTCCAATAACTAGTCAGGCATAAGGCACTAAGTTCTGATAATAGCTTAATCGTAAAATTATTAGTAAAAGATAATGTTTTTAAACCATACTTGTACGCTAGATATATTCGTCTTAAATGTAGCGGTGGCAAACTTAAATCACTTTCCATTATGTGAATTGGAGAACTTTTAATAAAACCGCCAATGATTCTCATTGCTTGATTCTGAACTTTCTCTAATTTAGAAATGTAAAATCACGTAAGAAGTGCATTGGCTGTGATTGATTTTTTTATTTAACCTTCCTTTTGCAGTTTTATAGAAGGTTTTTGAAGGTATCAATTGTTGTAAAACGTTTCACGATATTCATAATTATAAAAATAAAGACGTAAAGACACCCAAAAATACGCACTCATCATTGAGATACCTATAAGTAATTGTATATCCAGTCATATAAATATTACCCATTATCGCTACTATGGCGAATCCTAGTCGAAGTTATCTGTTAAGTAGTTTAGGATTCCATCGTATACAAACAACGTGACGCGTAATCTATACTAATATATAAAGCTTAAGAGTTTGTTTGTTTGTTTGTTTGAACGCGCGTTAATCTCAGGAAGTACAAATCCGATTTGAAAATTCTTTTAGTGTTAGATAGGTCATTTATTGAAGAAGGTTATAGGCTATATATCATCAGGCTAAGTCCAATAGGAGCGGAGCACCATTGAAGAATGTTTCAAAATCGGGGGTTCTTTTTCTCAATAACCTTCCAGAACGGAGCGGTATGGTATGAAGGTAGAAATGAATTGACCTTTACAATTTACCATGATGCCAATGTGGCGCCTTCTTATTCAACGCACATAGTCTCCATGCTGACCCTTGAACTATATGGATAACAGAATATAGATTGAACAAATTAGATTTAATTATTTCTAATTAACTGCGTATTATTGACCATATTGAAACGGGACCATACGGGAAGCTCCTGCATTCAAATACAACAATAATTCTGAGGTAAAAAACATAAACAAAAAAAAAGTTGAATTGAGAACATCCTCCTTTTTTGAAGTCAGTTGAAAATACAAACAATAATACAGACTATGTACAAAAAAAGTGCAATCCTAAAGAGTCCAAATACATAAAATATTACTTACTACAATTACCTTATAACTTCAATCCAATTAGGATAATGCAGCCGTTGAGTTTGCACTACACGTGTTACATGCATACACTTCAAAGTTCCAAATGAAGTAGTGAAAGAAAAAATATGCTATTTTAGGAACGTCTGAAGCCCTACGATGTTACGTGAACGTTAATATAGTTAATAAGTTTTTCTTCCTTGTGTATAGGCCTCTTTAACAACCGTCCAGAAACAATAGGGTAGTTTGCACTAAAAGAAATGTAACAAATTTTTGTTCCGGTTACTCGACAGAGGTTTAAGTTACATAAATCAAGTGGAATTAATAAAATATGTTAGGTTGTTTAATATTTTAAAAATATAAATCAATTATATTAAAGACAATTCACGTGACTCGAAACAAATCGCGTGTGACGTCACTGCGTGTCAAACAAATCGTCCTTGCTAACGTACGCTCCATTCACACACAGCTGTGTTTTGCATAATATCGTTAGGTCAAAAAAAGCGCCATTTTATTCGGAGCGTTTTGGCGCTAAAATTTATGTGGATGTATAAAAATGCAAAATTAACCAGATGAAAGTTTATTTTTCGCTGAAATATTTATATTTTAGGTTTAGTTGACTGCAAGGCATAATATTGACTAGTTTCTGAAAAATAGTCAACAATAAAAAATAGCCAAACAAGTATTTTTTATACTGTCTTAAAGTTCGCATATCTTTTGTGAAACTATCCAGTCACATTATTACGAACATAACTACATCTATATTCATATTTAGTATCTTCACTCGGGTGCAATGAAATCGCACAGAAAATATATTTTTTAATATAATTTTTTTATTTAGAAAAATACATATATTTTTTAATATGGGGGAGATTACCCGGAACAAACAGATAGACAGACAGAATTGTATTACGTTGCGTTTTTGCTATAGGTACATATTAAAGCTTAGTTGCTATCGTATTAAATTTTTGAAAGCTTTGAATGCGAAATACCTAAATATTTGTTCACACACACATTCCTGTATAATAAACTAGCTGTGCCGCGACTTTGTTCGCGTAAATAACTTAAAAAAATTAGAATCAATTTTAGCATGATGATATAAAGCTTATACCCTTCCTCGATAAATACGCTATTTAACAATGAAAGAATTTTTAAATCGGACCGGTAGTTCCTGTGATGAACGTGTTAAATCAAACAAACTCTTCAGCTTTATATATAAGTATAGATGTAAAAGTAGATTTTGCTCAGCTTTGTTTATTTTATTTTATCTTAACCTAATTAACTAAAGGGGGCGTTATGTTGTACAAATCAATAAGAAGGTTTTAAGTGGAAAAGTGCAAAAATACTGTATGTTGAAAAGTGAAACATTGTTACTGACACCAAATAAAATACCATGATTTATGCATGAAAAACTAAATTACTTTACTTATATCCGCGAATGAGCACAATAGATAATTACTGCACTGTTGCAACCCGAAACACACAGCACCGAACCCGCCACCAAAGCACAGCACTACCGATGTGCCTTAGCGCACGTTTCGCTTCGACACAATAGCATCATAGGAGAAAGACTATATTGTCATGGATTTCCGTAAATTAACGCCTAATTCTATCAATTATTAAAGCGAAGCAATGCTTGTAATTTTAGTACAAAGATTATTTCTTAAGTTTACGAATACCATCGGAAATTAAGTGTAGTGCTGTGCTTTTGTGGCGGGTTTGGTGGTGTGGCTTTCGGGTTGCAGCATTGCACCGCTTTTCCCTAGATTTCCCCAAAGTAATGCCAGATTCCATCAAATACAATATCAAATACTCAGTACATATACCTATCCTGATGGTTTGGAGGAACATTTTTCTGATGATGAACTATTTTGGTTCAATAAACAGTATCATCACAAAAGTGTTACAAAAAAAATATCATCTCTTTTCTAAAAAAAATCCATTACAGCTTTGGTAAAATAACTTCCCAAAAATTTCCTTATTATATTGTAAATTTATTTAAAGTAATGTCTTCCTCAGTATACTTTATTATACAATTTTACTTATAAAAATTAGAGATCGTAATTACAAAATAAGGACACCTTTCTAAATCTTTCAGTTAATCTTATAGTATTATTTTAATTACAATTAGAGATCATAATTGAAATAGTAATGGCGCCTTTCTAGGTCTCTTATTTCTACTATGTCCGTCTTTAGTCTTAGTTTCAATATTTCTCTCCAGATGGCCTCGCGGTGTTCCTTGTTTGTGATACCCATTCGTAGCAGAGTATTGTCGTTAATGCGAACGAGGGCTCTTCCAGTTATATCATGCTGTAACAAGTAGTAAAAAAAATGTTTCTCTAGTTTTTTCTATAATTTCAATTTTTTTTTAATAATTGATTCCTAGTATAAATAATAAGTTGAGAAAGTGACTTTATCTGTGGTTGGTATTTGAGTCGATTGCTAGGTTAAGTAGCTTTTATCTGACTGATCTGGTGATGGGTGACATATTATAACTCAAATTTTTAAATATCTTACCCCCTCCCACAGATAGAAAAACTTGGTAAATACTAGAGGAGGCCTTTGTCAAAGGGCGTTCTGATTTTGATAAGGTTACTGGTGTCGAATAGAAATATAAACATAAATAAAATAATTATTAAATAAAGAATTTTAAATAATAAAAATGTATAATTTACTAAAAATAAAGTACTAAGTAGCAGGAAGCCGTTGGATATCCTTATCACGTAATAGAACTGTGTGGAAGTCAATGGAGGAGGCCTATGTCCAGCAGTGGACAAGTAATTTAAACGAGTAACTTTAAAAATAAATTAATTGAGTAAATTGTTATTCAAAAGTTGACCTTTAAGTAGTTTTACATTTAGATTTTCAAGTTATAAATAACAGTAATAAATAACGCTTGTTTCAACAAAGTACATATTACAATAAATCAAAACACTATTGGCTCCAAAATTAGGATTCCCTGTATCTTCGGGGCCACTTTGTTATCGCTATGACAGGAAATAAACTTTTGAGATATAATCAAACTCACTAGAAAAACATAATTTTGATATCTTTTGCTAAAACAAAACGTGTAAATTTAATTGCCTACAAAAGTATGACTCACTCGAACGCTCTTATGACATACATATCCTTGAAACATGCATATATAAAATTAATACTCAATACAGACTACAACTTAAACTACAAACAATAAAGATAAACAACTTCATAAAGTCCGTCAAAAGAAAAAAATAAAGTATGAACAAAATAAAAGAATAAAATAATTGAGAGGATTTTTTTAAACAAAACTGCATTAGTATTACCTTAGATCTTAAAACTAACAGGTTACAGTAAATATGTATTACAATATAAAAAACATACATCAATACTTTCCGATAATGAGGTCAGATTTTCCATTGAATTTGCTTCATTGTCTTCAACTTCCTTTTCAATTATTTCATTTGAAACCTTCTCTTCGCTAATTGCAGACAAAGTTAATTCAGACTTCTTAAACCCCATTATTGATTCAAATCTCTCTCTAAGCTTGACAAAAAACCATTAAGATATTATGCCGTGGTACGTTTTTATTTACATTTTGCGAAAAAGGAAAATCTCACGCTATTAGGGAGAAAATTGTTTAAGGAAATAAATATGTCTTGAAATTAAATTTCTGCAGATTAGCAGAACATAGTATTTTAATCAAATTAAAAAGTGAGACATTTATAAATATTTTAATACAAATAAATTGATGTTTATACTTTAGAAGCATAAGAATAGCAATAAAATGTTCTCTATTTCTTGATATACTTATTCAATTGCCTAACTTTTATGATTGAACTATTCGATTTGACTTACCTTTTTTGTACTTATTCAATTACCTAACTTTTATGATTGAACTATTCGATTTGACTTACCTTATTTTTACTTATTCAATTGCCTAACTTTTTTGATTGAACTATTCGATTTTACTTACCTCATTTTTACTTATTCAATTACCTAACTTTTATGATTGAACTATTTGAATTGACTTACCTTATTGAATTCATATAGTTATCTATTCAAGTAGCACATAAAAACATAGGTCTTTTAAGACGTCAACTCTTTAAGAAGTTCACACATACGACTTTATACTGTGGCCTCTACTTGTAACTGTTAGAGGAACCGGAGGAAGCAAAGTACGCTTTATATTGAAATCCTTGTAATACCTGAGCCGTAAAGCCAAACGCTGGAGTTACGTAACTAATGGTATTTGAATTAATAATCCTATTAAGAATTTAACAGCCTCTATTTGGGCGTCCGTCTGATATTTTTCGACTTTTCCTTTACTTCTTTTCTTTTAAACCTTCTCTGAAAGAAGGGGAACAACAAAACAAACAGAATTTTTATCTGTTCAGCCGTTTTCGTGTTTAAGCGAGGCTAGACTTTTCCCTCTTCAGCCAAAAAAAGGGAAGCAAAAAATGCCGAAGCCAGACGTAGCCTCATCAATTAGTGTGGCTGAGGACTTTATGTAGCTGCACAAAGTTTTGTAGAACTTTGTAGTCTTCAATGTACAAACACTTTGGTAAAGGGAAAGCTGTTAAATAGTCAATATCCAGTCTTTAACGTTCACAGAGTAATAAAGAAGAAAAATATATCACATAAAAGGAAAGCTTTTTAATAGTCAATAGCCACTCTTTAATGTTCACAGAGTAATAAAGCAGAAGAAGCTTTTTAAATCGATAGTTGAATTTTAGCGTCCACAGAGCAATAGGGAACAAGGTAAGATATTAGTTCTTTGAAACTCAAAAGCTACTGTTAGCCACTGTTTAACATGTTTAAGGTTAGAATTTATTACAAGAGAGTTTCATTGAATCGTTTTTGGAAGTATCTCACTTATATCTAAGTTATCACAAACCTAGAGGATTGATCAGCTAGAGGAATAGAGTATAGACGGATAACCAAATGGAAATTAAAAAAAGGTAAGACTGTAAAACAACTTACAAAAATCTGCTAACTAAATAAATATTAGCCATTATAACGTAACTGTTTCAGCTCGTTGAGGAATTGTCTTTGATGTGAACAACAACATATTTTATTTGGTTGAGTTAAATTCTTGTATATTGAAAATAATATGAGTACGGTATTCTTCACATTTTCCAATAGGACCCCTAATATAAAATTTAAAAATTCAGAAATTTAAACATAAGCAGTTAATGGCTATGATGTCGAACAATAAAAATAATAAACACCCAAACTTCGTTTCGATTCCATTTACTAAATTTGTATATTCCTACAGGTAACGCCAGAGGATCTAAAAGCAAACGCGGAATATATAAAAATGGCTGATCACTATGTTCCTGTGCCAGGCGGATCGAACAATAACAATTATGCTAATGTAGAGCTCATTGTAGATATTGCTGTAAGAACGCAAGTGCAGGTGAGAATGAGATTTAAAATAATATCAGTAAGAAGTTTTGAAAGTATTAAAAAAATAACTTGTAAGCTTTTTGTTCATTTATAGTTTGATTGCTTCGGGTATAAAAATCGTTCTTGTGTCTTCTTCAAATCCCTATCTTTTTTTTCTTCATAACTACGGAAATGGACTTCAAGGAACATTAAAAACAATCCTTAAATTGCTCCATTCTATCTGTCTGTCTGTGGTGTATCTCCAGCGGAATTAGGAACCGAAAGTTTATTTCGGATTTCATTCTGTCTTTCTATTACTGACTAAAGGTTATTAAAAAAAGTGTAGTCCCTGTAGATGAAATATAAAGTTGTCTCAATTCCACATCTTAATCATCCAAATGGCGCGGCGTTACCAAGAAAAATATGGATTAATGTTTACTGTATACATAGTCTAAATTGATTGTAAATCATATTAATAGTTTTGGTATATATTTAAAATAATGCCGTTCACAGGCTGTATGGGCTGGATGGGGTCATGCATCAGAGAATCCAAAGCTGCCAGAATTGCTGCATCGAGCTGGTGTTGTGTTTATCGGTCCCCCCGAAAAAGCTATGTGGGCTCTCGGAGACAAGATTGCGTCATCGATCGTGGCGCAGACGGCAGAAATCCCAACTTTACCATGGAGTGGTAGTGGTAAGTACAATCAATACGAACATGAAAAACGAACTTAACTCTCGCATATTATACATAACCGATGAACGCCGGCAGAACTCCCGAAAAAGCATGACTCATTGTCACGTTCCGCTTGAGTCGTACGTGCTAGCGAGAGAGCGGAACAAGCTATAGAGCTGCACGATGGCCTTAAACGTTAGGCGTTGACATGTAAAATTATCGTCCGTAACCATAAACGGAGTACGTTACAGACAACCATTTTTTTTTTCGCTTATTTTTCATTTTAAATACCATACAGATTCTTCGAGATCAAGATAAGCCTAATAACTACTTTAAAATTTTTAATTTAGATGTCATTTTATACCAGTTCTTCCTTCTTTTGGGCATTTATTAAGCTTATGCGTTATTTCAGAACTAAAAGCCGAGTACAACAGCAAGAAAATCAAAATATCGTCTGAACTGTTTGCTCGAGGCTGCGTGTCTACGCCTGAACAGGGTTTACAGGCTGCACATAAAATCGGTGAGAATTACTGAGTAATAATTTTTTTTTGCTTTCCGTTACATAATGAGGAAGGACATTACCTCTATTTGTTTATTCTCCTTTAGGTTTTCCTGTTATGATAAAAGCGTCAGAGGGCGGTGGTGGAAAAGGTATTCGGAAGGTGGAAAATCCAGACGACTTCAGCAACATGTTCAGACAGGTATGAGATTGAAAGAAAGTAACAGATACTTTTGTATGTAGCTTTATCCCAAAATATTGTTTTGATGTTGCAAATTATAATGACATTGTTACAGGTCCAAGCCGAAGTTCCCGGTTCGCCGATATTCGTGATGAAGTTGGCAAAATCTGCGAGACACTTGGAGGTCCAGTTATTGGCTGATCAGTATGGTATGCTTTAGTTAAAGTATAAAAACTATTTATATATTACCATGATCAAGGAGGCCTTTGCCCAGCAGTGGGACACAAGAGGCTAATTAAAAAGATAAAAAAATATATTACAATAATATTTATGTCGTGGCCATCATTTAAAACCTTTATACTCACAATATTCTTGTATAATGTTCTAGCTGTTTCCCGCCACTTCATCCGCGTAAACTTGCGAGAGCCCTTAGACTTCCAAAATCAGGCCTTATCGTAAAATCCGTTCTTAGCGGATGCTTCTAACTATAAACAAGCCTCTTGCCAAATTTCTTTTTTGTACGTCCCGCGGTTCTCGAAGTTCCGTCATAGATGACCTTTCGCTTTTATACTTATATATAGATTGAATTCATTTTACCATGTTTGTAGGTAATGCAATATCCCTTTTTGGTCGTGATTGCTCTATCCAGCGTCGTCACCAGAAGATCATTGAAGAAGCGCCCGCTGCCGTAGCCAAACCTGATGTGTTCATTGAGATGGAAAAGGTATCTTGCGAAATAATACTAAAAGAATTGTTGTATCTTTATCTTATATCATTATTGTGGGTAATTAAATCTTAAAAGTAAAGAACACTAGAAATGTTGTCAATGTTATGTTAATTATTTGTTCACTACCTAAGCCTAACAATTAAAAAAAATTCTTCCTAACAAAATTAGAAATCTTCCCCAAATGTTTTTACAGTAATATTTAAATTTCGCTTTTAGGCTGCAGTTCGTCTGGCTAAAATGGTGGGATACGTGAGCGCCGGCACTGTGGAATACCTGTACGACCCCCTCACCGGCTCCTATTACTTCCTGGAGCTGAACCCTCGGCTGCAGGTGGAGCATCCCTGCACGGAGATGGTCGCAGACGTCAATCTGCCCGCTGCGCAGTTGCAGGTCAGTGACCTATTGCCGTTAAAATAATAATAATAATAATAATAAATATATAGGACTATATGACATACGGACGTCTGTTCCTAAGGTAGACAACTTAATGCCTGTGTTATAGGTGGGTGGTGTTGCAATCTATTTACGCAGTCATATCCCTTTCTCGATTCTTAACAAATCTCCTTCTCAATATACGGAATCTTCAGAACACATTCTTATTGAAGTATTATTTGGCACTAAAAAATTAATGTTAGGTGTTTTCTACAGTCCTTCGCTTCATATTGATTACTTCTCTATTTTCGAGAACCTTCTCGAGCAATATGTTGCGACTGTAGATCACACGATCATAATGGGGGATTTTAATACTTGCGTAATTTAATTTTTTGGCTTGTGTACAATTGTGTACGGTAGTTTTACTTAATGGTTTCTGCTCGACTAAACTGATTAGATTGTTTAAGTTTATATAAATAGCGGAGATTTATTCTCATGCCACAATCGTTTTAAAACTTTGAAGCAAGATGAAGTTTTCAGCAACTTTCTTTCTTTTAATCGTCGCTCTGGCAATGGTGTCCACTGTTACAGCACGTAAGACTTTCTCTATAACAGCTATTTTTATTTTATAAGAAGTGTTATGTGTAAAATGAAGCTAATTTGTACCATTTTGATGGTGACAGCGACTTATGATCTTATTTGTTGAAATTCTTTTGCGTTGGATCAAAACGGCGCCAAGAAAAAGGTTAATGATTTTTTACAGATTAATTTATATAACTCTTGTCGCTCCCTTTATAACTTTTAGCTGAATTAGAACTTTATTTTTCATTTGTATCTGAGAATCATCTAGGACTGATCCGTTTTTATCCTTCAAATACTATTTTTCTATTTTTTTTTAATTTATTTATTTACGGTACCAATAGGCTGTAATACAATATGAACTTAAACTAAATTATAGACAATCATGTAGATATTACAGACCCACTTATAGGTTCTCGACCTGCTAGAATTCACTTAGTTAGAGAAACAGTTTGTAAAAAATTAAAGGACTAAAGAGGCTAGAAAGATAATAACACAAATTTAAAATTTAAAAAAGAACAATAGTAGTAATAAAGTAGAACAAATTATACGTCGCTGAAAAACAGATGTAGTCAACAGTAGTAGATTTCGAAGGACCATTCCTTCGACTGGTCATATTACGGTCAGTTATGTTATATTTAGTTTCTAATAGATTTTTTGCCAAATGAAAGTTAAACAAAATACTTTATTTATTATACATACAACAAATTCGATACATATTAGTATATAAATACATTGAAATGGTTGAAATTGCTTCACCGATTTTGATCAAACTACTTAACTATCTATAATTTATTTAACTTAAAAGATAGGTTACTAGTTGCTTTAAGGTAAGGAAAAAAAATGTATTTGTTAAAAGAATATAACTACCTTCGCTTCTTTTTTTTATTTTTTTGTATTAGCCTGTTGTGTCCTTACGCTTCTATTTATTTTTATTTTTATTTGTAAGGGAAACATACAGTACATGTTCTTCTTAAACTTAATGCTTATAAAACTAATACATTTATTAGCATTAACCATTTATGTATACTAATATATAAAGCTGAAGAGTTTGTTTGTTTGCTTTAAACTTTATATTGCCTCTGCTAACTCATATATACTTGCAATAACTCCCCTTTTAAAGTTTATTCAATTGCTAACTGTTTCACCCCGGCTTAGCCATATTGAAATATTTTACTATTAAGTGGTTTTATTAACTTACCGAAAGTTTCTTCTTTAGATAATTTCTAACTGACTTTTACTCCTTTCGTTGTCTGATTGATATTTTGTACACACCTTTAGTTCTGATGACAATATAATTTAATATTTTCTGTATTAATATCGGAATTGCTATGCGCTGCTTCTTGGAAAGAATGTCACTGAAACCTAAAGCTTGCTTAAGGATAAGTATGTGAAAATCGTTCTTTGAAAAATCTTTTATCCTAAGATTTACCCTGTAATAATTTTTAAAGTATGTGTCATTTCAACGGTTGGAAAAAAATTCTTATAAAAATATTCCAGCCAATCTGGCTTTTAATTAACTGTTCTAGTTAGAACGGATTTAGATACTTAGATTAGAAAAAATGTTAATCAGAAACACGAACAGGTTTAAAGTTGAAATTAATACTAAATACTGAGGTCTGTGAACCCTTGAAGCTGTAAAAAATAAAGTCTCTGAGTATACGCAATCAATAGATATATGACCATCTATGTCACATTACCTGTACTAGTACTATACGAAAACTAAATTAAAACCTATAGGGAACCTCTCGCTGACTTGGATTATTGAAATCTGGCAAGAAGCTGTATCTTGAAGAACAAGTATAGGAAAATTTCCAAAAATTGTTGTGTGTGTTTGTCTATGTGTGTATGGATGTGTATGAAGAGATTTATATTTATTTATTTTAATTCTTAGTACACATTTAAGTGCACAAATAGATTTTCAGTCATTTCATAATCAAAATCGTTAACACATTCGTATGTTCGTAAGGTAAGCAATTTTTGAATAAAACAGAAGACTGATACGTGTCACAAAATCTCGAAAACAGCTCAACGTACATAGATTCAATATGCCAGGGTATTTATACTTTTTATATTATATTTGTTGTATTTTGTACCTACATTAATTATATTTGTTGTATTTTGTACCTACATTAATTATATTTGTTGTAATAATTTGTTGTACTCATTATATGTTTCAACGCTGTACGTGCCTGTAAGAGTGTTTTACATAGTTTAAGGACTCCATAATTGTACACTTGTTATATTTTGTAAAATGCTGTTGGTTCGTCAAACTAAATAAAATAAAAAAAAATAAAAACTAATGAACAGCCTTCCGCAAAATATTAAAAATCAAATAAAGGAAACAAATTTAAAATATAAATTACAAAATTACGTTTGAACTAAACTGATTTCAAATAAATAAATATTAAAAACTAAATAATGGTTGTTGAGATGTCTACCCATATGTATTGCTATTTATTGCGCTATGTATAGTCCACCAAGAAACTGGTTTGCCACGCTAAGGTCAAATGTCGTTTGCACATCAATTAGTTTTAAGGTTTATTTTTGCTTGTTGTGCATAACTTTAATTGCTAACAATATCCCTTAAGCTAGATTTTTTTATCTAGGAGCTGTCATCCGAAATGGTAGAGCTCTTGATCGGCTATACTAATACATATTTGAGGAAGCTGTGACGAATGACGATATGCAGAAAAATCTAAAAAGGTTTACGATATCCTTGAATAATTTTAAAATGGTCATTACTTTTAGAATATTCTTGTATGTGTGAATTAAATAAATAAATAATCTATGTAACATCATGTAGACTTCAAAATATAATTCATTCGTGTTCCCCAAAAATATGCTGTCCAGTAAGTCATATTTTTAATATACAGAAATTTTGCTGCAGTTATTTCCTATAAATTTGACACGATGCTTTAAGCAACAAGGGTCTAAAGTAAAACAATTCGCTTATACGAGGATTTAAATTTCTGCCCTGCCGTTGTTTATATTAACGGAGTTTGAGCAATGAAAAAACTTTTTGTCATTCGCTTTAACGTTAAAATTGCATCAAACGTTTTTAATGACGTCGCTTTGAAACCGAACTTTTGGAGTTTAACGAAACTTTTCGAAATACAATTTTCATTGTATTATCAAACGTTAATTGGATATGCGATTTCTATTTAATGTTCACTTTTATATTCGTTACGGTAAGTAATACATGTCTATGAAAATACACCTGCTAATGGCTTGAATATAATACAATTTATATTTCATTAGTAAATCAAAATGACGATACCGGCTTCAATTACATAGTATGAATGGAACTGTGTTGAAAAAACTTTAACTTATGCAATTTGCATACGTATCTCAGATTCACAGTAGTCAAAATGTACACGTAACGTAAGTAAGTAGTACCAACATATCGCGTCCGAATCTGTTTACGTACGTACGTAAGTAGTACGTGTTCACGTACGTAAGTAGTACCAACATATCGTGTCCGAATCTGTTTATATAGTAGTTGGCAGTATTATACTGGGTAGTAGTATTATAACTGGGGCTAGTAGTGTTCCCAGTATGTATACTGGGAACACTACGCGCTTTAGCTATTGTTAAAACTTCCTCTACATCTTTAAAAATGGATTTTCTTAAATTAACTAAGAGTCTTAATATCAAACATAAATCGAAATTGTGCGTTAAGCTTTTGGGGCTACAGTTTAATAGAGATACGCCTGTTTTCATTTCGGAGCAACAGACCTCCAAAGCGTCCCGTCTCTATTTTCTCGCACGCGATCTTGCCAAATCTAAGACATAAAGTTTTTGCTGGTCAGCTTACGGTAAAATTTGTCTATGGAAGAGTGAAAGTTCTCCCGTAATTTAATCGTGAAAAACCTCATATTGCCATACTGACTTCGTCTAATATGAAGACGAAGAAGCACAGAATGAGAAAACGGTAAAATACCCGGTTAAAATCTCCTATCCCTCTGAGCTATCGTCGCTCCATAACCCAGCACAAGAGTTCTGTAAAAGAAATATAAAAAGCTATAAAATAAATAAGAAAAAATTAATACTTTCTTATGAAAATAAAAGTATTAAAAGTACATACTAGAATAAATTAATAATGGGAAGTTGTGAATGAGGATGGACTAAGAAGAGGAAAGTGGACCGTAAAGGGGGAGGCCTTTGCACTGCAGTGGAACACAATAGGCTAATTAAAAAAAACTAGAATAATATTTTTTATCGAAGGGAAGAAATAGCAGGCTTAAGCTAGACTTTCTACATAATATATGATGATATCTAAATAACTGAACTCGAATGATTATGACTTTTATGTAATTGAGTGTAAGAGAAAGTAAAACGCTTTTGAACCGTTAGAGGGCGCTGTAATCATTCTTTTTCCTTTTTTTTAACTTGCGTTACTTCGAAGAACACTAAAAAGATATTTAATTTTACTGACGAACGGATAGAAGGATTCTTTTTCGAACTACTCTGAGGTTATCTTTTTATCGGAAATTCAGATGCAAATGTAAGAACGTTCTTGTGAATTTTGAAAAGACTACGATAATGAGTTCTTTTAGCAGATAGCTTTTTTTAAGACCCACTTAGATTCTTGAAATGTTAAGATAGTATGTTTCCACTTAGTTCGTTAGTTTTTAGTTAACACACGTTTGGTTTATTCTTAACTTTTCCATCCTTATTATTTATTATCATTTTATTACGTATTTTAATTTCATATCATACGACCGGAGCTAGACATAGCTTCATTTGAATGATCATTTCAACGATCATGTAGTGTGACCGGGGACTTTGTGTAACTGCGCAAAGTTTTGTAGTACTTTGTAGCCTTCAAGGACAAAAATATACAAACACTTTGAGCTATATCTGACTCCGGCATAATATATATATATCCTCTACAATCCCTTGCTCCGTAACCCGATTTATATTCAATGAATAATAAGAGCTCTTACGAATAATTAAACATTCGATACCCCTTTAAGGTTCCGCAAACTTACCATGTTTATAGAACGTGCTAAAAAATCGTTAGAAATAATTGGACGACGAAAACGGATAACAACTTTTGAAGTTATTTAACAAATAAATACGTTTACCGCGTATTACAAACAGAACCATTCTATATAAGCGTGTCGCTCTCATCCATTTTATTCTTTATTTATTCTTTTAAAACATTTTGATATTTTATTTACTTGTACCCGCAATACATGTAAACTTTGATATCTTGAAATTGAATACTCAAATGATAGGACTTCATTAATCTTCGCAATTTATTATAACTCAAAGGAAAATGTAGACCAAAAAAAGTTATAAACCGTGTAACTGATAAGATTAAATAAAATCTACTTTTTTATATTTCTTTCTAATTAAAATTTCTTTTTCATTAACTACGGTCGTTATAATATCTCATGCCTTAGAAAGTCTTCTAACGATTTTCTAGAAAATTCCTGCCTCACATCTGTTTGAATTTTATTTTTTATTATTATTTAAACAGTGGAAGCATCAATCTTCAAACTGTACCGAAGCCAAATTCTGCAACAGTAAAAGTGTTCATCGCAGAGCCTCACTTTTATTTTTAGAATCTAAACTAAAAATCTATAACTTCTTATAAATGATATAAACAGTACCAAAAGTAGAAACAAAGTCGGTCATCCGGTCAAGACTAAGAGCATTGTTTCAAAAGATTGCAAAGTAAGTGGAACTTGTTCGTCCACAAACAGTGGAAGCATCAATCTTCAAATTCTAACTTAGATTTTAAGAATGTTTCCATGTATTTAGTGTAAAATTGAATATCAGTTTTGTGAACTTTAAAAAAAATAATAATAATAATATGATCTCTACTTTCTTACATAAAGTGTTTCTAGTTATATTTAAAAAATAATTGTGTATCAGTCGGCTGTATGTAACACCTTAGGAACAGACACCCGTGTGTTGATAGTCCTATGTATATATTTATTACTATTATTTCAGCCTATCCTTGCACCGTTGAGCTGAAAACTGTCAACTATGACAATGACATGTACTCGTACCCAATCTTCACTCATCTATGTATAAAAGATTAACCTTACAGATCGGCCATCCTTTTATAAGTGAGTCCTCGCACTTATACAGAACACAATAATTAATGATCAAAAAAAATAAAATAATTTACAAGATTGTAAAAATAATAATAATAATAATAATAATTGCAATTTGTAATGAATTGGACATACTAAAATCACAGTAATTAGAAATGCAGAGAAATAGACGGCACGTATTGTGAGGAAGTTTCTCAATCTGGAGCCCTAACTACCGGTTGCTTGGGTCCTTGCCTCGCTGCCGGCGGAGATCGATTTTTTTATGTATTTTTAAATGTTTTTATTTTTATAATAATATTTAAAAAATTATGTAAGAATAAGATAAATTAAATAAACGAGTCATAATAATAATAAAGCTTTATTTATTTCCCTTACAGTATTTTTTGTTAGTATGATTTTTATAACTATGTTAGTGAATTTGATAGTATAAAGGTTGTCCACGCAGTTCAGGAGAAAATCATTGATATGGGAAAAACAGATGACATATAAAAAGATATGGCATAGTTTAATTTACTAAAGTTTAATTTACTTCTCGTTTAAATTTCCTTCTCGTTTAAATTTCCTGAGTCATTGTTTAATTAAAAAGAAAGAACAAATCTAAAGTTTTGATGAATATTAATAATGAAGAATGAATGTATTCCATTTAAAAATTGATTTTAATGAAAGAAACATGTCTTTATACAAGAAAAATTATATATTATTAAAATTTGACATTAGATAAATGTAAAATTCATAGCACGACAGTTAATAAAAAAGTAAGACCATTGTTAAGTATTGAAAAGAAGTATCGCTGTTGTAGTTGAAAAGGGAAGAGAGCTTACATTAGCTTACATTAGCATTTCCAAAATGGTGGGTAGCGACCCGGTATTGGGTCACATTTAGCAAACTTCATGTTCCCTAAAAAAATGTTTAAAAACATTGAGTATATTATTTCCTAATGTTTCTGTTTCATATTAATATTTAAAAATGTAGTTATAATAATATAACTACATTTTTAAATATTAATATGAAAAATATAAAAAATAAAATATTTAAATTGAATTTGCTTAAACAATCTTTCTAATTTTTTTACAAAAAAACACGACTTCAAATTATCAGAGCTGAATCAAATTAAAATGGAAGGAGTCAGAAAGCATCAGTTTTGAAATAAAAAAGAATTATTAAAATTGGTTGTCCATAACAAGCAAAAATAAGCCTTTTAACTAATTGACGTGCAAACGACATTCGACCTTAGCGTGGCAAACCAATTTCTAGGTCGACTATACACTTATACTAAAACATCTTTAAGATGTTTGTCCCCTGAGATACAAGAAAAAGCAAAGATAAATACATTATTCTTGAATTTTTAAAGTTCTTTGTCTATTTTTGATGTTATTAAACTTTGTCTCATACTTGATGACTAATTAAAAATATCAGCGCGTCACACTCAGTAAAGTGTTTATCGGAGGAATTAGGAAAACAGATTTAATTCACTGCTAGTCAGCGACCTAAGTTCTAATGTCTCTTTTACGACGATATTCAATCTGTAAAATTATAGGCTAACAAATTGATATATTAATATCACTTGTATGGTATACCTAAAGCCTACACCGTAGAAGACTATAGAATTTAGCGCATTACGCAAATATTAGGATACAATTATTGACAACGTATACGCTGTTCGCTGTTATATATACAATTTTTAAAACACGACGATAGCTCGTACTTTTTTCGTCATAGCGCCATCTATGATAGATAACGCAAAACTTAACATTTTTAGTTACGAACCGAAACAAAGATTTATTAAATAAAATTCTCGTACAACAGTGTTTGTTTTCAAACCCCTCCGAAACGGCTTGACCGATTCTTATGAAACTTTTTGTGCATATTTTGGTAGGTCGGAGAATCGGTCGTCAACTATTACTTAAACCCCTAAGTGATAAGGGTGGCCCGCGTCGAAGAAGTCCTAGGGTACGGCTACTATTGTATATTTCTTTGTATCGTAGAACTTTTACAATATTTTGTAGCATCTATACAGAGACACCGATATTTTTAATTAAAGTACCTTTTTAGGCAAACTTTTTTTCACACTTAAAGATTAGTTTTACTTTTATTTATAAATTATTATTTATAATAATAAAGTAAAATAGTAGCTCGGTAGACCTGAGCTTAGGGTAAAGATTTATACAGGTTTTATTAGCGGACCCGGCACACATATATAACAAAACAGCGCCATCTATGGGTCGCTTACCACACCGCCCGCCGGCCACTATGCCTGCACATTTTAAGTCATAACTACGAAGATATTAGTTTTAATAATATGCTGTAAAAGACAATTTTGATCTACATAAAATATGCAACGTATCTAACGTATTGAAATGGATAAGGATCAATACGGTATTCTTTATCGAGTGTCTTGGCAAATGTATGGGAAATATGACTTTAAAAGCCATATCGTTTCATTGCGAATACTTAGACGATAGAGTTTTTCACAGTCTTAAGAGACTGTAGACTTCAATATTTACTACAAATTTCAACTTTATAATTCAACGCGTTCCTTTAAAAAAAGGGCCTTGACGTCCAAACAGACAGATTAACAAACAGACATTTATGCAAGAATAAATTTACAGTTTTCGGATTTTTTCCTATATTTGTGTTACAAGATTTAACGTCTTGTCAAATTTCATGGTTCTGGGACATCGGGAAGTACCCTATAGGTTTTGATTTCCGTTTCGAATGTACTGGTATAGAGAATGCGACATAAATGGTCATATCTTTTGATTGCGTATATTTACAGAGTTGATATTTTCACAGCTTCAAGGGATTACAGACCTCAGTATTTGGTATTAATTTCAACTTTGTATCTGTTCGTGTTTCCGAGAAAAGGGTACTGTCAGACAGACACACAAATAGATAAACAGACACTGTTGCAAGGACAAATTTACAATTTTCGGATTTTTTTCCTTTACTTGTGCTACAAGATGTAGCTGCTTTCCAAATTTCATGATTCTAGGTCAACGGGAAGTACCCTATAGGTTTTGGTTCCCCTTGCAAATGTATGGGAAAAGTGGCATAAACGCCCATATCTTTTCATTGTGTTTACTTGGAGGGTTGCTTTTTTCACAACTTCAACGGACCGCAGACTTCAGTATTTGGTATTAATTTCAACTTTTTAGGTCTTCCCATTCCTGAGGAAAAGGGTCTTGACAGACAGACAGACAGACAGACAAACAAACGGACAACGAAGTGATCCTATAATGGTTCCTTTTTCCTTTTGAGGTACGGAACCCAAAAATGGTTCATAATGTTCCTTTTTCATGGCGTTAATAGCTTAAACATGAAATATAGATATAATTTGTCGCGGGCTTTTTTTAGAACTATTTAAGATAGACATTTCCTTGTTACAATATATATGTGTAACTCTAACGGCTTTTGTAACACGCGCCATAATAGTTAGCAGTTACAGAATTTTCTCCCACTTGACATTTATCGTTATAATTTTTGAATCAAATTTAAGATCAATATGACACGTCCTCTTTATAAAATAGACTACATCTCTTGTTCACAGCAACGTATTTCCCTCAGGACGTAGTGGCACGAATTTTAACATAATATGAACTACACTAGTATCCACACGCAGCGCCGTTCGTATCTTAATTAATACTACTTATTAACTTTAGAAGCTTCAATATTGGATTTTAATGTCCTTCATTCAAAAGTGTCAAACCATTATATCCATCAGAAACTAAACTTTACTAAAGCGAACTAAAATGGTTTCCATGGATTCAAGTTATAGTTAATCGAGAATCACTTATTAATATTGGCAAATACGTTAATACGATTATAAAACTTTATTTTATAATCGGTAGTGTTATATTATGTTGTATTTGTATTATATATTCAGTACTGCACCACAGGATCACGAGCGGGCACAGACTTTGTAGCTCTGAACTCTCATCATGTTACTGCTAACATGTATTTGGCGGATCACTCAAAATGTTAGCATTAGATTTAATCAGAATTTCAGGCGTTACTTAAAAGTTACTTTTGATAATTTATGAACATAGTAATATGTAAGAAAAAAACAATGACATAATAAAAGGATGACTGGACAAGCCCTTTAACGATGATAGTTATAGGGTTCCGTACCTCAAAAGGAATAAAGGAACCCTTATAGGATCACTTCGTTGTCCGTCTGTCAAGACCCTTTTTCTCAGGAACGGGAAGACCTAAAAATTTTAAATTAATATCATGTACTGAAGTCTGCGGTCCCTTAAAGTTGTGAAAATATCAACCCTCCAAGTGAACACAATCAAAAGATATGGGCGTTTATGTCACTTTTCCCATACATTTTAATAGCCATAAAACATGCCGAGTGTTCGTAATGAAAGGAAAGGGGTCTTTAGTTTTAACCTAACAGCCAGAAAGCATTCCTAAAGTAAATATCCGTATTCCTAAAGAAAATAAAGCGGTTCTTAGTTTTATTATAATAGCCATAAAACATGCATGTTCCTAACGAAAGAAAAACTTTTTTGTTTTAATCTAATTAACCATAAAGCACGCCGAGTGTGCTTAAAAAAAGAAAAATTGTTTTTAGTTTAAGAATATGTCCGTCTATCTATACCTCTACAGTTATGAGTTCAAAAACAGTTGGAAAGATTTTAACGTAACTTTAGCTGGCAAATAGCTAATGTTATTAGGAATAACACAAAATATAATCAAAAGTCAGAAAAAAATAATGACAAGCTAGTATCGAAATAAATTTATACTAATATATAAGGCTGAAAAGTTTGTTTTTTTGCTTGATTGATCCGAGGAACTACTCGTCCGATTTGAAAAATTCTTTCAGTGTTAGCCGAAGCTTCGTTTCAACAACCTCTATCAGCCAATCCAAAAGTTATTTCGATATTTCCAACCAACGCTGAGACAGCTATAATTTTCTATTTAACTAAAATAAGTTTTTATTTAAAAAGACAAACGAATAATAAAATAATAATTCAATATCTTTAATTATTTTAAAAACTATTATAACAATGCATAATTTGTTACTTTTTAATCTGTTTTTATGGATTTATAACAGAAGTTTTTTATGATCTCCCAAAAATCAGCTATGGCCATAGAAACCTAAGTCCTTTTTATTTGCACTATCTTCGAGTACATTTATTGTAAAAATAAATGTTATTTTTTATTATTTTAATAAATAAATAAAAAAAAAAGCAAAATGTCCTTATCACGCATGTCATTATTCAGAACAAAATATATTATCTTCTAACCTCGCCGTTTTCCCGTGAATTGCCTCCTCTTGTGCGAAATAACTTTTTTACGATGATCCGGTCAGAATATGATTTCCATATTATGTCGTGCTATTTCTCATTTCATATTTGAAGTAAAGACTTTTATGGGTAAGTTTTTTATAGTTTTAAGCCTTCATTCGCGCGAGAGTTTTTTTTTACCGCGCGTTAAAAAACCGTTTAAATAGAACATGCTATGAACTCCAAAGATTTTATGTTCTCAGGCAGCGCATGTATAACGCGACGCTTTTTTATCGAGCAATATTCTATTTTGAACGCTATATATATACTCAACTTTTTTGAATCGCCGATGCTAAGAAACCTCCTACGGTAGCAATGGTATGAACAGAATAATTGCTAATTTAAATAACATCAACTTTGCTGTTTTGTGAACAGCATCGTCTATAAATAGAAGCACCTACACATTTTAAAAAACTTTAAAAACTGTAAAATAGCTAGACATAAAAGGTGCAATGGTGTCTATGTAATAAATACATCGATGGCATTAACTATTTTTGGGTTATTTGAATTAATAGGAATATAATACTTCATATCTATACTCTATACTAATATA
>JANCMC010034446.1:0-29515 GCA_024363005.1 Charaxes varanes
ACAATTTTTCTCATGTTACATAAAAAGTGCAGCAGAAGGAATCTACGGGTATTTCCTTAAGCAAGTTACTTTACAAACAAATAAAATTAATAGGTACTCAAATATTTGCATGAGAAACTAAACTACTTTGCTTTAATCCGTGAATGAATACGAATATCGTCTCGAATACGAGTATCTCGTATTCATTCGCGGATTAAAGCAAAGTAGCTTAGTTTCTCATGCATGTCATGGATTTCCGCAAAGTAACGCCTGTAATTCGTTGAACTGAGGTTTGTTATGTTGAGGTAAGGTTGGTCTAAAATTCGTTATAAAGAGGTAAAAGAATAGTTGTACGAACAAAAGGGTGTCGAAACATGTCGCGACACGAATCACATATTATAAGATTAAGAGTTATATATTGGTGGGAACTTTATAGGAAGGTTCTGGATTGACAAAATTCGTTAATTAGAGGTATGAATACTTTTTCTTGACCATTGAAAAATTGTTATAAAGAGGTTGTTCGCAAATCAAAATTATTAATATAAAAAATCAGTCTTGTTTTAGTCTTCATAGATTTGAGTGAGATCAGCTGAGCTATCACTTATGGCTAAGGTTTCCTAAAAAACTCTTCTGTTAGTAGGTATGCCTACTAAGAGAAGAGTTTTTTAAAAATAACAGTGTCAGTGCTATTCTCTTTCTGAGTCTGGTTATCAGCATCTTTTTCGTACTTTTCCCGAGCTAAAATATATATACTTCTCGTGATGTTCTTCGTAATTTTTCCACTAAAATCAGGTTAGCTAGTTTAAAGACTACCTCAGTTCAAATTATATAATTATTTTAAATAAAAAGAAACCAGTCTTGTCTTTTTTTTCGATACAAAAAACCTGTAATATTTACAAAATTGCCAAGGTAGTTAAAGAGACGAATTTCTTAGCATTCCATAGATTCACCGTGCGGGTGCCAGGTCCATCGCGTTGCAGAGGAAGGAACCATAGCAGTGCCCGGGACTTGTGACCCAGGTGTAGGTTTTTTGACATTTAAAATTATATAATAAACATGAATTGATAATAATATAATTTGGTAAGACATAAAATTAAAATAATTTCCAATAATATTTTTACTAACGCCCTAAAAGGGTAATATGTAAATTAAATTAAATAAATATTGGGCTCATTTGGACAATTGAACGACAACTGTAGTTTTTTTTTCTTTTCTCTCATTTCAGGTATACCTTCAGCTTCTCTTGCTATCGTTGGTCGGTTCGCAGTAAACATTTCTTTCCTTGAAAGATAGGATAACTTATATCTCAATTTATGGTCGCAAATAAAAAATGAGTCACTGAAAAATGTAAGTGCATATCTTCCGAACGACTGCACCAAATTGGATAATTTCTTCTTTGTTGTGTTCGTTATTGTTAGCACCTGGTTTGTATAATAATAATAAGGAATAGCAAAGTGGGGACGGGAATGGGGAATAATGTTATAAAATAATAGAATGTAGTAAATAGGAAGTACACCAACGTTTGGGCAGGACACAATGATTATTCTATAATTGTCATATTTTTATCATTGTAATTGCGGATGTACCGTTTATCAAAACATTTTGTTATCAACGCTCACCGGCACGCCAATCGCGTTATGTATTGTATTATAAAAATAAAAGTAGATTTCATGTTTTTACATTATACGCATTTTATGTTTATTAAGACCCTAAATGAGAATGATTAATTAATGTTAAAACCTTTAATTATTATTATAATTAACAAAGATGAATGAATAATGATTACCTCGCAGAGGGTTTCCCTGTGGGAATATTACTACCACAAAATCCGTTCCTACGGCACGTATAAATCCAGCAATTTAATAGGATTAGTGGCCATGTTATTTATTACATTACTTCAGATTGCTTATTAATGGTAGTAGACTGCTTTTGTTCATTATATATTAATTGATTGTCACTGTAACATAATATTAAGGCTGTATAGATTAACGGTAAAATAACGTAATGAACTCTGTAAGGTGCTAGTTTCAAATCCCGTTACTCTTAATCTTTGTATATGCTAGAATCTATATATTAGCTGTTCCCCGTGACGTCGGCTGCCCCTAATTAGGTAAAATTTTAATAGATTTATTTTTTGTCCCAAATTCTTCAGCCATTAAACTGCCTCCTTGCAATTTCAAGTTTATAGCAAAGAAAATAAACAAATGGCCAAGAGTTTATATCTGATACGCTATAAACGTATTTGTTAAGTAACTTCAAAATTTGTCGTCCGATTTCGTTCAAAATAATTGTTACCTATAACACTGGCATTGTCTACCTTAGGAACAGACGTCCGTGTGTCATATAGTCCTGTATATATTAATTTAACTTTAAATACATTGCGTAACACACAATCAAGCCATTCATATTCATTTATATGCCGATTATTGAATTTAGGACGAGTAATTAAGCAATATCATTCCTTTTTAACGTAAACACTGTAATTTGTCAAGTTTAATGACGATTTATTAGTAATAGAATGGCAATAAAACCAATTATGGGGGTTATTCGTAAAGTGATTCACTTTACGAATTAACCTTTTACGAATGACAATCACTTTACGCGAAAATTTTTAAATGACTAAGCGTGCATCGAAAAGTCAGTGTAGTGCTGTGCTTTGGTGGCGGATTCGGTTTTGTAGCTTTCGGGTTATAGCATTACACCGATTTTCCCTCGCATTCATACGCGGATTAAAGCAAAGTAGTTTAGTTTCTCATGCATGTCATGGATTTCCGCAAAGTAACGCCTGATTCTAAGATAGACATATGCTGTCGCGGACTTTTATTTAGAACTTTTAAAGGGAAACAATTTTGTCATACATGACTTTTGCGGAACTTTAACCATTTACGCAGCGCACGCACCGGAAACTCTCAAATGGGAAAAAGAACCCCCGATTTTGAAACATCCTTCATTGGTGTTCTGCTCCTATTGGACTTAGCGTGATGATATATAGCCTATAGCCTTCCTCGATAAATGAACTATCTAACACTGAAATAATTTTTCAAAAGGGACTTTGGTCAGATAAAAAAAAAGCTCATGAAAAACATTAATCATAAAATAACCTGATAATGTAACACGTGACGTTACGGAACCCTTAGAGCGCGAGTGTGACTCATACTTGCCTGGTTATTTAACGATTAGCTGTAGCCCGTAACTTTGTCCGCGTTGAATTCAACGATCCTTTAAAATTTCTCTAAATTCCTTTGTGCATAACCCTATTATTTAGCTAAAAGTATTACTATATTTGCTGCCTTTGTCGAATGTGACAGTCTTGGTAATTTTTTTGTGATGTTACTACAAATTTACGGATTTTGTATAATTCCTTTAACTATGCTTTTTTTTTTCAAACATCAATTTGCACCACAGGCTAATGCCCGTGCCTTTAACTATGCTATAAGACATTGTTTCTTGCCAAATTTCATGGTTCTAGGGGAACGGAAAGTACCATATAGGTTTTGAGTCCATTTTCATACATTTTACTAGTATGAGAAAAGCGATATATACAGCCATGTTGACACTTACAGGAAGGTGGACTTACGGACTGTGTCCTTTGACGTACCACCTCAAGAGGTAAGTTTCTTTAAATATAATACTTTTTATGTGAAACATATATATTGACACGCCTTGGCAGTCAAATTGCTTGTAAAGAACTCTTTATTCATATACAAAGAAGTTTTGAGTTTGAGTTTTGGAAACTATCGACTCAAAATCGTCGTGATTAAAAAAATCCGATCAACAATTGGTGTTTTACTTACAAAAAATTTCAATATCTCTTCAGTGGCTTAAGAAGAATTCAGTGGCATACACTGTGCAGCAGAATTTTATATAAGAATTTCTTAATATTAATCCACTTCTAGTGGTATGTCCACACGTCTTTGTAATTTAAGGAAAAATTATTTTTCATGTTTATACGATGTACTTTCTGCCTAAATATTAAACGCAGTTAAGGGAAATAGGCAACTATGTTAGAGACCAATCGCATATCTTCATCCTTTAAAAAAACAATCAAGACTCATGAATTTTCTTAATTATAGAAACAGATAGGTTCGTAATTATTTTTTGTCATGTAAACATAATATCAAAATTGTTTTGTATAGTCCTAGGTACACCTAAGATGTGTCTTATATCATCATGTTATATTCGCCTTAATATAAAAGCCCATACTAGGCTTGAACTCAATAATGGCCTAGTGAGGTGGATATCAAATGTTTTATGAGAATGATAAATCTTTAAAAAAATAACCATACCTTTATTTTTACTTATACCTAATATTCTCATGTGGTAACCCTAATCATCAGCCACATATAAACTTGATGCGAACACATGGCCACGAAACAAAGCGGATTCCGAATTGGCATTGGTATTGAAAACAGTTAACCCAAATGCCGACCGCTCAGCTGGTAGCTGTACAATTGATGCGCTATAAACCATCAATCAAAGTTTTACAACGTAATAACAATCGTTGCTCGTTAACTACTTGTAACTGTTCTATATTACGGCTTATCTATTATTATCACCGCTAATATTAATGCGAATTCTATTCCTATAAATATTATTTGATATTATATCTTTAATACGGAAAATAGCACTGTTAGGGATATAAAAAGATGCACTGGCTCGCAGATACATTGCCAGCCTTTAAAAAAAATAGTATGTTTTTTTCTAGAAAGTGTCTGTATCTGTTTGGAAACACCAATTTTGGACGGACGTCCGGCATGATATCTATAATGGTGCTTTCATCAAACCTTAACACGGTGGGATTACAGGCCATGAGTTGTCCTCATCTCTTTTCCTTCTTCTGTCTCTTCTCTCGTTATCCCTGTTCCATTGGGTATCCGGTGTCATAGATATTTATGCCAAATAAAACTATTCTTCTTCTTCTTCTTCATATATTTTCCAAGTACGATTGTATGTAGCTTTAAATAACTTAAATAGCTACCATCGTATTCCCGTTGCTTGGTGGTAGGTTTACGAGTTCTTTCCGCCTTAAACCAATGTCTTCATTCATAAAATACCTTACTTATTACCAAAAATTTTCCACAGCAAAACTATTTGTATATTAACGGACGCAATTAATAGCATTTTTGCAGCCGTTCAATATCATAATTCGTTTATGAATACTGTTTATTTGGACAGGTCGATCTGATCTGCTAACGGACATGACGCAGCGACCTCATTTGTTAGCCAGAGTTATTCGTAGCCAGTAAATCGTTTTGAATCTCAATTTTCATCATATACCGTTATTGGCATAGTGCTGAGCCACCTGGTTTTGCATGTTATTATAATTATAATACAAAGTGTACATCGTAAAACGGGTAATAAATCCGTTTTAAGGAATAAGAACATATCCAATTCTCAATAAATTTATTGATCAGCGGGCATAAGGTCAGGCTGAAACCTATATAAAATTTAGGTCAACCTCCGATACGATTGGACTATTAAACACTGATAACGCAGATAGATCTATGGGCGATGGCAATCACTTACCGTTAGGTGAACTGCTCGTCAGCCTTAGCGGATCTTACTGTGAATCTAAACCAAACATCTAAACCAGAGGTGGCCAATTTTTTGGTAGGCAAAGGCCTCATCGTTAATAAAAAGATGCAGGGAGGCCACATTTTTTAGAAATTAGACGTAGGAGGGCCACTGTTGTAGGATAATTATTTGGAAATAGGTGGCTAGTTATCTATTTATGTTTGTAGACATTATAAGCGATATTTAAAATGCAAAATTTTAGTATAATACAACAAAATTTTACACGCCTGTAACTGTAATGAACTTTTAGAAAACAAATTGTCATTTACAAAACAGCCGCGGGCCACAAAAATACGCTTTGCGGACCACATGTGGTCCGCAGGACACATTGCGGACTGCTGATCCAAAGTACTGAAATAGCAACATAAAATATAATTCCTTTAATCTGAACAATTAAATACATTGTCTTACATAATATATTGTGAAGCTTGTAAACTTAGTTTTTGGTCGTAAATTTTATCACCAAATTATTAAACGATTAAAAAAAATATTATGCATATGACGTTCATAAGCGTTTAGAAAATAAACTATGTGAATAAACGATTTTGACTACGGCTTTGACCTTATGCCGTTGTAATGTTAAAAAAAGCGCCTACGACATTTATAATACTTTTCGATACAAAGTTCATAATAGCTATATTAGTTTTGCTTTAACTGCAATTTCACATGTTTTAATATAACTTGGCTAATTCAGAGAATTTATTCAAAATCTTTTGGTTAATTTGGTATATGACTTAATAAAGAATTTGGCTGGCCCGTTGGCGCAGTGAGCAGTGACCTCGCCTTCTGCTCCGGGGGTCGATGGTTCGATTCCCACCTCGAGTCTGGGTGTATTATCCATATGTATGTATTTATATATTTCTAAAAAAAAATATTTGTGCAGTAAATACTATTTTCTCCACTAGAAAAATCATTATCTTTACATAGTATAAAATAAAACCTCTATCTATTTTTGTACGCTCAGATCTTTTAGGATATGCAACAGGTATTATTAGTTTTTTTTAGTAAATAGTGTGATTAACAAAATAAGTTAATATGTATTTTTATTTATTATTATTTAAATTATCTACAGCCTTCTTCCGGCCTTTGTACACTTTTGTGAGATTCTGGAAAACAAAAACAAATTAATTTTAATTATATTTGTACATTTAACTTGAGTACTGTTCCGAGTTGTTCACTTATATTGTACTCTGGCAAGTTGTTGTGTTCAAAATTATGGTATTAAATTTGCTATCACTTATAAAATAGCTATTGTTAAACACTGGCGAAAAGTTAACTCAGTCATAATTTATCTAAGTTATCCGAAAAAAAGACGACACTAAGCAAACTAAGTATAATTGCAAGCCGGCAGCGTAAGTCTATTAACATCTTAAGAGGACTCCTTTTAAATCAAGTTACTTTGAAGCGGCTTCGCTTTGTCTTTGATCTATAAGTCGTTCAAATAGTTTTTAATGAATAAATTAATACAAAACAGCAATCAGATTACTACTGCCAGCAGATTTTGTATATAATCGCACACTTCATCATAAACTGACCGTTTACGTTTTAGGTTTAAAGTGAGTTTATGATACAGACAGCTTCGTTTCAAGGTTCTATTTGCCAGTCTAAGAATTATTTCGTTATCTATTTAATTAAAACGGTTCAGACGAGCAATACGCATGTAATACGTAGATGGACGTCATCAATCACAACTTTCAGTTGAATCTGTGTGCTGCTGTGTGCACCAGATAGGGTTGCCTCTTGTATCACCTAGAAGCAGTTTCATGTATCTTACGAATGGCCACAGAACGAATTTGGTTGCTAATTTGTCGACGGTTCAGACGAGCAATACGCATGTAATACGTAGATGGACGTCATCAATCACAACTTTCAGTTGAATCTGTGTGCTCTATCGTTTTAATATCGAAGCTCCTGTAAAGACATTCAATTTATAAATAAGTAAAGCCTTAAAATTTAAACTGTAATTTTAATTATACTACATAACACATCTTATAGACTTTGTCCTTAAATATTAAAATCTTATAAAAAAATTACGTGTACAATCAAATACAACGACACGATAAATCGCGGCTTGTAAAGAGAAGTCTAAGGAGTACGCGGTGAAGCGTGAATCCTGCGGCGGCACGTCCCCACACTCACATGTGTATTTTAAGTCTAGATGGAAACCCTCAAAGACGCTGTTTTATTTAAATTTCTCTGAAACTTAATCTGTAAATTTAGTCCTTGTTTGTATTAATTGAGTATCAAACACTTCTTCTACTGTCTTTTGCATACTAATTTGCACGAGAATGAGGCACACTAGTATCGGAACGTGACAACTGATATATTAAAGTGCTACTTCAGTATAAAACAAGCAAATATTTTGTAATTCAATAATATAAAAAGCCAAAATATATTGGGTAGCATCTTTTAATAAAATAACTTCAATATTTTGTTTCTTTTCGCAAACTTATAAAACACTAGCTGTATACGCTACTTCGTCCGCGTAAAATTAGGAAAAAAAACTAGATTTAATTTTAGCGTGATCATATATTTTGCCTATAGTCTTCCTCGATAAATGAGGTATCTAACACTGAAATAATTCTTCGAATCGGACCAGTAGTTCCTGAGATTATCGCGTTCAAGTAAATAAAGTTCAGCTTTAAAAATAAGGAAATCATTACCTACCATTTTATTTTCTAATGTTATATTTTTTATCTCATTAATTACATTTCAAATATAATATACGATACGACTATCTGTAGAATGGTTGAGACCACAATCCTTATGGCAGTAATTTCATGAGCTAGCGTGCAGTGCGTGCGTAGCATGAGCTAGCTATATTCATAAACACCAATAATTTTTAGAGATCTCCAGAAAACTTGCTTCCTCTAAGGTACTCTTACTGTTTTCCGAATTGATAGCGTAAAAAATAGTGCATTCACGTTCTACAAAAAAATAGAGCATATTTAATTTAAAAAGATGAAATTCTCAGAAGACTTTTTTTTTTAAACGCCAATGTCATTGTATCGAAAATATCGCTAGATCTTTGAATTATTAAATAAAAATAAAAGCCTTTCTTCCGTATTTTTAAATCTGCCCAGATTACGAAAATAAATGAAAATCTTATTTATTCGTGAAGCAAATACATATATTTATTTTATTAATTCTCCCTCCCCTAAGAGCACCAGCAACCCTATTCACCTGCAGAAATATAGCATTTCGCGTTTATATAGCACACTTAGTTATAAACTGACCTAACTTAAAAAAAATGGATTTTTAGGAAATTGCAAAAAACTTTTTGTCATCAATTACGACTTATCCCGCTTACAGTTACAGTACGATATTTTTTTTTTTTATTTATTTATTTAACATTTTAACGAGACATTACAATTATTCTGATCAATATAGCACGGTGAAAAAATTAAGATTGATAATACTAGGGCAATTACTCCTCCCCTGTGAAATCAGCTACCAGCTTCGGTATTTACGAACGGATACGACTTAGGGACCTTCAAGAAATGAGCATACTCATTTCTCAAAGGCCGGCAACGCATCTGCGGTGCCTCTGGTGTTGCAGTTGTCCATAGGCGTCGGTAGTCACTTAGGTGAGTACCAGCTGCTCGTTTGCCCCTTGTTATATAAAAAAAAATCGATCCATCCGTTTCGGAAATTTTCCTTAGTAAACAGACGGACAAAAACGTTTTCATTATACAAACCTTGTCCAATTTATTATATGTTGGAGATTCATTTTTATTCAAATAGAATCTAAGAATATCTATATTTTATTGTCCCAATGTATAAATAGAAGATATAAAGCAGTTATGAAAGATTTTAAGACTAGACAAGATGTCATGGATTGTTTTATAGATTGTATTTGTGTATAACTTACCTTCTGTAGGAATTTAAGTGAAAATTGAAAATCAATGTTCTAATTTTTTGTATACTTTATCTCTTTATTTCACATTTTTAAAATTTCTTCTTATAATTTGTTTGTATTTCTTTAAAAAACCCTATTACAAATAAATATCTAACCTAATTTAAGTTGGAATTATTTCATAAAAATTAAACCACCTTTTCATTTTTATAACTTTAACATTTTTGACAAGCTTCTGGAACATGAGATTGTCAAGATAAAATTTTGAGCTCTGAACGGGAACACATTAGACCTTAAAAAGTATTGCAGCTTTCTTTTTAAGGCGTATAAATGCTTACGTAAGTATTTATAAGCAAAATATGAAGAGTATATTCAAATCCCTTTGCCGTTTACTATCGTAACTATCTGACAAATAACAGCGATTTCTGATAACATTGTGCGTATAATTTGTCCATTAACCTACATCAGAGGAATGATCCGACCAATTGGACCGCAAAGTGGTGCGGGATGACAGCCCTCTAATCCCTAAGGCTATGCATAATTCCGACTCCAAACCTTATAGATTCGGAGACAGTTGTAATATCTCTTCAGCAATGAATACAGGCATTTATGTAAATACTTTTTTAAAGAATGTGGTGGTCGTAGTATCAGTGGCCGATATTTGAGTCAATTGCTTTTACCGCGACCGGGTAGTAAATGGCAGGCACATTTCAACGCTGGTCTTCAAATCTGGTCCTGTCCGATAACTGGCACGATTCACTACAGGTACGCGACCCCGGAATGCCCTAGCTGCTATTGTGACACCCCCTATACAGTCCGTGTAGTATCGGCATCCTTTCTCTCCTCCCCATCTACCTTTGTATCCTTTATCTCCATCCTTTTCCTCTACTCCTCTCTTTCTCATTAGAGGTAGCGCCACGCTTATAGCCGAATTGGGCCGGCGCGTCCGGGTACCAGTACCTCTTCCTCACATAAGATCGGCGTGAAGTGGCGGCAATGCTGTCAAGTCAAGTGATGGTATTGTTGTCGCGTTTCGTTCGGTTTATGAGACTTCCCGGTGGCCTAAACTCGTCTTTAAGGCCGGCAACGTATCTGCTAGCCTTCTGGTTGTGCAGATGTCCATGGGCATCGGTAGGTGTCTGCTGCCTGCTCGTTTGCTCATTGTAACATAAAAAAAAATCTGACCTCCTTCTTGTTTGGGAAGGCATACAAAATAGTGTGTCCCAATTAATGTCATTGGTTGATATTTATCGTGAATTTTTAGAGATTGTGGTGGTTCCGGGGATGACGAGAAATGGCAGTCGGTCATCTTAACTCGCCGCACAGCCACATAGTCTGCAATTTAAACGGACCTTGGTACTAAACCGGGATAATATTAAAATGAAATAATACCGTTTGGTACTACCCTGGTTTAGTACCACGATACCCAGTACCAGTATTTAACAGGACGCCAATAATATTCAGAATATTTGATTTTAATATTCGAGTAGAACATTTTGTTTATTCACTTATTTAATGTACATTAAAAAAGTTTATTATACATACAATCCCTTAGACGCAATCGCTTCAAAATAATTAGAAATATACAAAACAGAAGAGAATATAAATTATATACACAAACTAAGGGCCATCTCTTGGACTATTAACCGCTCTCTTAGATTAGTAACTGTTTACACTAGGATATTCTCAAGTTTGCAAAATTTTACGCGTCTTATCAAAGCGCGAAACGTACAACTTGGGTATAATACAAACTTTATAATCAAAGGTATAAAGTTATCGACATACAATATAAACTAAATCGAAACAGCTTATAATAACTAACTGTTTATCCTCTCTTTCTTTTATCTCTCTGTTCCATTCTAATATATAACCCTGCCACATTAAATTCATGGCCATAACGCAATAGCAATAATTACGATCTAACACTTTCTTTGCAGCCATGTTATCTCACTAAATCCACACACCTCTTTGAAGATACTCATATTGTAATGATCTAGGAAATTGACACCAGGAGACCCTTCCAAACCTTAACCACTCGTTCAAGAAAGAAAAAAGCAAAACGCGTCTTATGACACCGGCTGCCCCATTTCAAAACCTAGTAAGAAATACATTTTACAAAAATCGTTTTATTGCGTAATATATGTAATCTGGTACGTTCCTACCAAATACAAAAACACCAGGGCTTTAAACTCTCATAAAAACAGAAATATTTAAGCTTTTATACCTAGTAAATGTATTCACTCCCTCGTATCCAATACAAAACCTAGGAAGCCAATTTAACCAATTCAAAAACTTGGTAAATCTTTGCATCTTTTAGGTTTTAAAATGGTCGATTAACACTAGCTTTTATAATCAAGGGCTGATATATGAAGCAGATGACGGGCGGAGAATCTGCGGTGCAAAATTGTCGCTTACTAGATTTTGAAATGCTTCCATTTCAAAACCTAGTAGTTTTTCCTTTTTTGTATTTCATTTTACTGAGCATAGTTTAATATTTGAGTATTTTAGTTTGTGTTTTTATATTTTGTCTTTGTGTGTGTGGGTTGGTAATATCTCTGCATAATAAACCCTGTACAATTACTTTGAAGTGGCCATTTCAACTGAAGCACCAACCAATAACAATATTTAGTCAATTATTTATTATTTTAAGTTATTATTATTATTATTTTTAATTTTGCATGCTTTTGGTCCACAATTATTATATTAGCTCTTGACACCGTTCCTAGTTCAGAAGCTTAGGCTATTTTACAGGGTTTTATTCAGTTTCATCGATGTTTGTCGGTAATTAAAAATGGCAAGCTAAATTAGACCGATTTCCTTATGTCCCAATGAGCTGAAATTTTGCGCACATGAATATCGCGTGACAACGCAACGATTTATCGAAAAGTGTGTAGCGGGCATAAGAAATGTCGAAAGAAAAGTATCAAAAAAGAACTATTTACACTATGTACTAAGCGTCGTAAGGCACTATGACCTATAAACACTATAAACCTTCTCTTCTATAAAGAAGTCAATGAAATTTTCTTTCCAATTTAATTTTCTTCCACTTTCCTCTTTATTTCCTGAAGTAAAAACCGAAACGAATTGGCAAAATTCTCAAAAATATTTTAATTATTCAAGGTTTAAACTGTATTATATTTTAATATTATATTTTAATTATTCAAAGTTTAAACTGTATATTAAAAAAAACCTAGCCAATGTAAAAACGACCCGCGTCGCGCTACCCCTGTTACGTACTTTTAAGTTTTATTTACATTGCGGTTTGATGTAAATATATTGAAGAAACTTGTTTCTGATTTAAAATCGCATTGGGACAGATAGTAATAATGATATTATACAGTATTCACTTTTTATAAAAATGGTAAAAAAAATTGTAAATTTCAAGAAAAACCCGACGAAAAATTTCACCACTGGGGATAATCACTGGAACTGGAAACTAACTGAAAATTATTTCCAAGTCTGCGCAATTTTCTTAAAATGGTAGCTAAAGTTTTCGCTTCACGTATTAATATATAAATGATTTTTCAATGTTTCATATATATATTATATATATGAAACATTGAAAATATAACTCTTATGAACGGCCTTTGGGCCAAAGTCTCCTTTATGGACCCCAGATCGGAAGCGACATCGCGGAAGACCAAGAATGAGATGGAGGAATGTCTTGGATCGTTATAATAGAGATTGGCAACGCATAGCCTTAGAGGGAGGCCACGACCTCCTCAACTGCAGTTATTCTTTTATGTTAATTTAATTTGTCAATTTTTGAGGGAGTTTTAAAAATAATTAATGGAACCGACATAACCTCAAAAATACTTTAGGCTAGAGTCGTGGCCATAGTGCCATTGTCCATTAACATAACCTTTTAAAAATCTTATCTCGGATAGTAATGAGTACATTAGACACTTTAGACTTATATGTATGATAATGTAATATTTCTTAAAAAATGTGTTCTAGGTGTTTAAATATTTATCCGTTTAAACTTCGCTATATTTGTAGGTAAATATTGTCTTTCTCATCGACTATTCAATGATTCGTGGTTCGAATTTCAAGTTTTAAAAAAATATTTAGGAATATCTTACAAAGTGGGTTCCAATCAGTGGCTAATTGCGCGTACGGAGGAGTTTTGAAATTTTGGCACAATTGTAGTAGCACATAGAGAAAGGTGTGGGAATGCCAAAATTATTTTATAATAAGCAATATGAGTATATAAATCTTTGTATGGATGTTTGTTTACGGTTTTTCACGGAAAAACTACTAAATGGATTTTAATAAAACTTTACAATAATATAGTTTATACATCAGAATAACACATGGACTATAAATTATAAAGTTATTGTTTGAATTGTCCACAAAATAACGATAAATGTGAATGAGGAAATTCTGCCTTCTGCGAGGTATTCTGGCGTGCGTTGCAAAACCGTTAGAGTGGAACGTATATAGTGTATGAAGGAAATGTTTATCTAGTCTTCATCATGGTGATGGTGATCAATCTTATTTCTTCGAACGTCTCTAAGGTTGCTAATAGATGGTGCTTTACTACACTACATCCTCCTACATATATATCATTATGCAAGATTAATAATATAATTTACGCATTTTTTACGTTTTCATAATCATAATAATCATAATAATCCAATCTATACAACCTACTAAAAGACCTTGGCTTGTCAAGAACTATCATAAGTGCATTACTAGAAAGGACATCTAAAGCCGCGCCGGGATCAGTCCGTCCGACGGCGTCCACGGTCGAAGACGCCGCCATGTCGTGCATGTCTCATCTGTCCGTAACACCACTTTTTTTCAACTTTTGGACTATGAAGTCAATGTTCACCTTTATTTTCATAGCCTTTTTGATAAAACGTTATGAATATAAATTTTTAGTGTAATCATTTTTTTTAATAACTTATAATATTCTGGTTATGATGAATGAAGCTAAAACGAGGGATCTTTTCATCCTGTTCGGAGATCACACTGTCAAAAAGTTATTTGATCTCTTTTAGAGCCACGCCTCTAACTCTACACGCTCTTACTCTACACGTCGTAACTTGACTGATTCTACACCTTAGTCCAAATATTAGTAGGTAAATATTTCTCATAAACATCCCACCAAAAACAATTTCATGTAAAATGTTGCAACAACGAGACTATGTGGCTCGCTCTGTCAAAAAGTTATTCGATCACTTTTAGAGTCACGCCTCTAACTCTACACGCCCTTACTATACACGTCGTAACTTTGCTGACTGTGCACCTATATTGCAAAATATATGGCTTGTCCAAATTTATTTATTGATCATTACCTTTCACCTGCACAATAGTTATTGTAGTAACAAAACAGACACCGAGAAAAGGTAGTCAGGTAGTGCCCTTGCGCTTCGCTTGCCTCGTCATGGGGGATCACTACCATGACCTCAGCATAGTTTTCTAATTGTTTTTTTAAGTTTTATATAGCCTTTTGTATTATGGTATATCCTTACCCTTATCTGTTTTTGCAGAGCTCTGGTAGAGTGTATTCGCTTAATCCTACAAGCTTTTATTCGCCAATGTTATTTGATTGCATGACAACGTCTAATCCATAATAAACGTCTTTCATAGTCATAAAAAGTTTTTTATAATTTTCAGGGTACGTGAAGGATCTCATAAGAATGCAGACGACGTCCTGTTTGATATGTTTAAGAACGAAGACACGGGACTTCTGCCAGTGGGAAAATTTTTGGCGGTAAATATTCGTAATTTTCACATTTTTTTAATATAGAAAAACATCCACATAATATCGTCAAGTATTGGAATTATCATAAGCATTGCACTTATAAGGTTAGAATGATCTGTATATAATATTAAATAAATAAATATATACACGACCATATGTCACACGAACGTTTGTTCATAAGGTAGACAACTTAATGCCTGTGTTATAGGTAACAGACGCCTTATACACAAATATTTTTCTGTAGAAATATATAAAATACACACATATAGATAATACACTCAGACTCGAGACGGGAATCGAACCCACGACTCCCGGAGCGGAAGGCAGGGTCACTGCCCGCTGCGCCAACGGGCCTGGCGAATATAAAAGCAAAAGGTCATCTAACACGAAATTTCAAAGAACGCGGGTCGTACAATGTAGTAATTTGGCAAGGTAGTATATAGTCAGTAGACATTTGCTAAAAACGATTTCTTTATAGGGCCAGATTTATGAAACTATAAGGGCTGTCAAGAAAGGGCTATATTTTTATATAATAGGGCGCAAACGGGCTGGCTGTTCGCCTGAGTGAATTTCCGACGCTCATAGACTAGTACGTACTTCTAGATGACTAGCAGAATGCATACGTTCCCAGTCTTTAAGAAATTATTAGCTATGTATCTTGAAGGTCATAGCTAATCATTTAAGTTAATAATACTTCGTCAATTCATATTTCAGGCTTTAAGGACGACGGGCATACGCAAAAATGACCCTCGAGTCAAAGAAGTTATGCATAACCTATACAAAGTTCACAAGGAATCGAATTTCGAGGGTGGATCACCAGAAACATTGAAGCTGGACAGGAAAACCTTCAAGGAAGTCATTTCTCCCAATATAGTCCTTATTACAAGAGCATTTCGGAGTCAATTCGTAATTCCTGATTTTCAAGATTTTATCAAGGACATTGAGGAGATGTACTGGGCTGCCAAGAGCAATACAGATGGCAAGGTTGCCAGTTATATCCCTCAACTGGCAAGAGCTAATCCGGATAATTGGGGAGTCAGTGTATGCACAATTGACGGTCAAAGATTCTCCATAGGTAAGTTATTATAATAATTATATAATTTTAACTGAACGAAACCGTGTTTCAGGAGTTGGTACAATCCCCTTAATTAGAACGAAATTTTGGTACAGGTTTTAACAAATGATTAGGGAGAACGGAACGAGCTCTAACACATTCCCACAACCTGAGCAGTTTTGTGGTACACTTTACTGAAAAACTATCACTCTGATAGAGTTCTGCTTTATCATAGTAATTTAGCTTCATATCTAGATGTGTTATCTATCACAAAAAAAATATACGTTGAAAGTAATAATATATGAATAACAACGCAAGCCCTCAAAAAGCTCAGCTTTTTACTATTTTATGTTATAAGACAAGGGCAAAAATATTTTGTATAAAAGTAATGAGGAGGTCGTGGCCTAATCAGTGGTCGGCATTTGAGTCGATCGTTAGGTTAAGTTGCTCTTGCTTGCGGGTGATAGATGGGTGATCCATTCTAGCACTAGTTTATATTTGACCTAACAGTAAATCTCGAAAACCGTGGGACGTACAGTGATGAAATTTGGCAAAGAGGTAGTTAAAGTTAGTAGACATCTGCTAAAAAGAATTTTTTGATAGGTCCAGATTAAGGAGTTCTCGCAATTTTTCGCGGACTAAGTCGCGTGAAACAGCTAGTATATATAAATGTGACTATGACGTAGACGACATAATTTTATGTTGGTACACTCCTGTGCAGTTTGTTAAATGCTTATCAAAGGTCTTCTGATATATGAGTTTAATATGTTGTGTATAATTGAAGAACAGCCCTTACTTAAAGCGATTTTAGTATTTTTCACTTCTATGCATTTTTAGATAGATTAAATGCTTTTTTTAGATTTAATCAACCGATGAGATCAATTTAAAATATTTGAACTGGCAGATGTTTGGCTGTGCGTCATGTTACTCACAAACACACCATAATATATGTGTCCCGTTCCAACCCTACAATTTAATGTTTGATAAGAAAAGGATGGAAGATCGATTAGGGGTTGTACCAACGATTTTGCCACGCGACCTTTCTCAGTTGCGTTCACACACACATAGGCAAAAGGGCACCCTCGATCATTTTATTGATTAGGGAAAAAACATTTGAAAAATAAACCATCATGGACGCTGTTTCTTAACGCACCTTATAAAGTAGGGGGAATAAAATTTCGCTGTTAAACTGGTAGCGTAAAATGTTGAATAAGATTAAAAATATAAAAATAATGATAAAAGATGAGCGATACTAGCGACGAAGACAGTATTTTAGCACCAGAGGAGTTAGACAGCAAGTTACTAATAAGGAATTAAGTTTCCTTTCTGAGAAATCTCGCGAAAATATTTGAAAGCATAATAGATTATTGGGTAACAGATTCATGGCGGTCTCGTGACTCTTTCGAATATCTTGTTTCATTATTAATATAGTTCATTAAGTGTAATAAATTATTAATATTAGTATTCATCTTTAATACAGGGGTGTATTTGGCTGGGGCAGTCAGAAACCGCGTTACTTTGACATAATTTACATTCCGATTATTGGGTAACAGATTCATGGCGGTCTCGTGACTCTTTCGAATATCTTGTTTCATTATTAATATAGTTCATTAAGTGTAGCTTCCGGGTTGCAGCATTACACCGATTTTCCCTCGTATTCATTCGCGGATTAAAGCAAAGTAGTTTAGTTTATCATGTCCATAAGTGCCTTTAAAAAGTCTGTATGAATAAACAATTTCGTCTACGACTTTGACCATATTTATACACGAAATTCTTAGAAAACAAAAGGCTTCACAAAATTCAATAGTCTCAATATTAACATACAATTTTAAAATATTATACGATATATAATACGTACGTGGAACTAAACGTGTGTGTAATTAAATAATTATGTAATTTCTTTTCAGTTCATTGATATTTTTATATGCTTTTAAGTCTTTCGGCAATTTATTATATATTTTTATGTCCATTATAAAAACACTTTTATTATAAAACCCTGTCTTATGTCCCGTGAATTTTATTTAATGGAATACACTAAAAAAAAAAGTCTTCGCACGTCAAGGCTTTGATCATTAGCTTTGTAATAAAGTCGTTAAAACGATTTAAACTTTATTGCAGTTATATACGTTTTGTGAAGTCAAAATTTTATTAACTACATTGATAGAAAAGTTTCATTCATATTTAATTTCTTAGACAATAGACTTATTTTTCTGACAAACAGTTCTAAGATATCTTTGTTCATTTTATTTACTAACACCTACTGTTGTCGCCAGCATTTTTGTAACCAGTTTTTGTGAGCAATATTGCCATTAGTGGCATCAAAGCGATGGGTTGTTGTCAATATTTAAAAAAAAAGAGGGACGCGATTGGGCTATCTAACACTGAAAGAATTTTTCAAATCGGACCAGTAGTTCCTGAGATTAGCGCGTTCAAGTAAACAAACAAATTCTACAGCTTTATATATTAGAGTAGATAGATATACATAGATAAAATAACATTAGCATCTCCAAAGACCATCTGTTAAAAACGAATAAGTACTTTGACTTAACCAATGAGCTCACTAAAAACGGTTATAAAACCAACTTATACGCGGTAGAGGTAGGAGCAAGGGGTATACCAGCAAAAGTTTACAGATATTTTCTTACATCTTTTGTAAATTAAATTTTCGCCTAATTTTTGATAGTTTTTCAATATTGGCGAGGTAACTAAGGCGGGGAAAGGAGTGCATTCTCAAACCTAACTAGGTTTAAGCTTTTATGCTTAGTTGGAAAAAGTTGGAAAAAGTTATAAATATTTATTATATGTAACAAAAATAATTTAGTATCATTATAAATGTTATATGATCTAATTAAGTTGGCCGCGGCGTAGGGTGCAATTACAACGATGTCACGATTAGCGATAAAGGTATCGACATTTTTAACAATAATTTTAAAAAATTTAAAAAGCATATTTTAGAAAACTTAACTTAACTTGTATGTGTAAATAAAACTTAAATTGTAATTTAACTTCACTGTTGAATTTAGATATGTTATTATTTTTTTTATAAATTTTTTGTTGGATATTTTAAATTGTATAAGTTATACGGAACACCACTACATTACTAAATTGTAATGTTTGTACTAAGTAGAAGGGAAATTTACCTGTTGTTTTATAAGGGCGTTCAGATCGCCTCGAGGAGGCGCCAGAGCGTTCAATTCTGTCTCCTTCCTTATCACCCATTCGGTGAGCTCTCTTAGCGACAACAGTAACGCCGACCAGTGCTCCGCGTTGCTCTCCAGACGATTCCTGGAATCAGAAGACAAGATTACCATACAAGAATCAACTTCATGCCTTCAAAGTTCGGAAGCAAGAAGTAAAAAAAGGTTTATTAAAAACTAGTATCTAAAACTGAAAGAATTTTTCAAATCGGACCAGTAGTTCCTGAGATTAGCGCGTTCAAGCAAACAAACTCTTCATGTTTATACATTACTAGTTGTTCCACGCGACTTCCTCCCGGTAAAATTAGGTGAAAAATAGATTCAATTTTATCGTCACGAAATATAGCCTGAGATCTTGAGGTTAACGCGTTCAAACAAACAAATAAACTCTTCAGTTTTATATAGTAGTATAAGGTAGTATAGATAAGACATAAAAGGAAGATCTTCGTGTCGGGCTAGTTGGAGTTACCCGGGGCGGCCGCGCCTCACCGACAGTTGTTCGTCGGAAGGTCTATATATAGTAATCGTAAGTAGAAATTTCGCTAGCGTGAGTTGGTTTGTATGGAGATTTTGAGTGTTTGTACTGCAGTCGTCGTTATCCGTACAGCGCCATCTAGTTTGCTTTGGTGTGATCTTATCCACTCGATGTCATTGCCATATCGTTATGTAGCGGTAGCTACACCATGTTCCGAGTAATTACTTGGAACAGATTTCCTGTTGTAAATTTTGAAATTTGATTTTTTTTACAATAATTCATCAAAAGGTATATCAACCGTGAGTGCTTGGGCTACTTTTTATTTTGACAAATAGATATTGCAACTACACCCGTGCGAAGCTGGGTCGGGTTGTTTAAGTTATAAAACACTCCAGATTTAAGAGTCACTTTAAAAATTTACAAACAGTCACACCAATATATAACAACCCTGTGGAATCAATTACCACTAGCTTCATTATTTCCGAACCGATACGATTTAGGGAAGAAAAGAGCATACTCATTCCTCAAAGACCGGGAACGTATCTGTGGGCGCTCAGTTGTCCATGGGCGAATCACCTACCCGTTTGCCCCTCGTAATATATTTAAAAAATATATTACTTGTCATTCGAGTTCTTCAATCACTGAAGATCGTGTCCATGCTGATACACCCTAAGGAGAACTGTAAAATCTCTTCCAAGCTACTCGGTCTTAGGCCTGACTTATGGGTGTACCAATTGCTGTAAGAACAAATATATTTTCACTTAATTCCGTCAAATGAAAATGTGGGAGCACTATTAATACCCTGGACAAAAATAAACTGAAATTATTTCATGGTTGTTTGGCTAAGCAACCAGGAAAAAATGAATAGAAATAACTATTTTACTGTTGTTTGGGTAAAAGTAAGGCGTAAAAGCACACCAGTTAGGCCGTTAAAAGCCAGCATTTACAGACACACAGTTCCGTTACAGGTGCGGATTCTTATTTTAATTTAATTCCATCGTTTGCGAATGTGGAAATAACGCAGCAGTGACACTTGTGGCAATAATGTTATGAAAACCCGTAACAAGATAACTTCGTTCATCTGTTTTTTAAGTGAATAGCCTTTTTTTCTCTCTTTTCAATGATATAGTGCTCCCATGTTTAAAGTGGTCACAAGTAGGGTATTAGGTCAATTAAAGTTACGTGGGAGCGAGTTCTTATCGCTTATCATGCATCAAACAGGGTTTCAGCACATCAAATGTACTCAGTGAAATCTAATGCACACGTGTTACATTCAATATTATTTAAAGGTGTAGTGTGCATTGTTATTTTCATTTAATTCCATCGTATGCGGATGTTGAAACAACGCAGCAGTGACACTTGTGGCAACAATGGCTAATATCTTGAGATCCCACAACGAGATAACTTCATTCAACTGTTTTTTAAGTGAATTAAGCATCAAATTAATTTTTAAAGAGTCCGCAAACACGGTATTATGTAATTAAATAATAAGTTTGACCTGTATGCTTAATCATATCAATAAAATCTTGTATCATGTACCTTGCATGCCAATAAAAGTTACCTGTAAGCGAAGGGTGACTTACCGCATATCGTGCAACAAGTTCGCAGCACATCAAATTTTAACTACTACTACTACTACTGTACTACTTTAAGTCTAATGCGTTACATTCAATATCATTTAAACGTGTAGTGTGGAGACTTATTTTCGTTTAATTCCATCGTATGCGGATGTTGAAACAACGCAGCGGTGACACTTGCGGCAACAATGTGTAATATGTGTCCCAAAAAGCAGTCGCGATGCGGCAACGTTTCCGTAGCATCGCAAATATTCAGCGTACATTCCTCTCTGTTTGTATCGTGTCGTAAGTAAACTGAATATGTGACACTAGCTTAAATTTATTCGGTCGATATTCACATTTATTAACCGACTAGCTCATACCGTGCAGCCTGTCTTCGAGGTTCAAATTCAAACTCCTTTCATTGACTTAGGTTTTTGCTAACACATTTTTTAATAGATGTATAATATTTTGTTGATAAATATTCGACTTAGAGCTAGTTGGCAAGCGCCTTCGAACCAATATATATAGACATGAAATTTTTGGATTGAAATAACGCCCAACATTTCATCGAATACGTAATATGAACACATTAATCATCTTTATTCCAATACTAGCTTCGTCCTGCGACTTCTTTTGTTTTGTTTACTTGAACTTTCATACAAAGTTTCAAGCCGCATTTCACCCATACTCCAATGTCCAATCTATCTCTATACCGAAACCCATTAAAATTGGTTCAGGCGCGAAAACGTAACAGACCGAGTGAGTTTCACATATGTATATATAAAAGTTTATAATGAAGTAAGGATTAATAAGAATATAGTAATAAAAAGCCTCAATGATTCAAAGGTATAGGGTATGGACTGAAATCCGGAAGGTACCCGGATCAAATCCTACCGTCGTTGGAGTATTGTCACACCCACTGTCCTTAATAATAAAATAAAAAATAAATAAAATTTTGGCACATCTACTATTAGCAATCTCTTCCATAATAACGTGGCACGGGCCGTATGTTTTGTGAATTACTAATTTTACATGGCACGTCGATCAAAAGGTCTGGTATTAACGTCATAAGTATTCTGAAGTAGCGATCAACACTGCATTCTTTTGTATTCTTAAAAAATCTTATGACTTTTACCTCCCTTCTTTCGGATCGGCTGGCCCGTTGGCGCAGTGGGCAGTGACTCTGCCTTCTGCTCCGGGGGTCGTGGGTTCGATTCCCACCTCGTGTCTGGGTGTATTATCCATATGTATGTAATTATATATTTGTAAAAAAAAATATTTGTGTATAACAGGCGTCTGTTACCAGACCATTTCGTAAATTGGCAAAAAAATAAATAAAGTGTGCACGAATGCGGCGCGTATATACAACGCCATAAAGATTTATTGAGCGAAACGCCATTTTTTCACAAAGCAAAGTATCTAGTATTATCGCCAGTTATTCACGAACTCGTTGTGGTCTATCCGGAATATCTGAAGATATGTGAGACTTTATAATGCCGAAACCAAACATAGCTTCACTAGAATGATCATTTTATTGATCATGTATTGTGGCCGGGTTTCACGTATTTAGAGAAGATTTGAAAACTGTATTATTTACAATTTCATTATATTAATAAAATTACTATTATGCAATATACTGGCTATCTTATTTATTTAAATCAGAGACGAATTTCTTAGCATTCCATGGATTCACCGTGCGGGTGCCGGGTCCAACGCGTTGCAGAGGAAGGGACCATAGCAGTGCCCGGGACTTGTGACCCAGGTGTAGGTTTAGGAGCGCGCTCTTTATAGTGATCACTAACACTCACGAGAAAGAGGTACTGGTACCCGGACGCGCCGGCCCAATTCGGCTACAAGCATGGCGCTACCTCTAATTAAATATATAAAGAGCGAAAGGTCATTTATCAAGAAATTTCGAAAATTGTGTAACGTACAAAGATGAAATTTGGAAGGGAGATACTTAGTAGACGTCTATTAAGAAAGAATTTTTCGACAGGTAAGTCAAGGGACTTGCAAGTATGTATGAAAGTACAAAATGTTTTCGACTAATTTTACACGGATGAAAAATATGCACATTAAACCATATTTTAATATGTTTTACCTCGTCGCCAGTTAAATATTCCAATTATTTAAGCACGAACTTCAAGGGAGCAGCAATGAAATATCGAGTCGGTGAAATAACTGACATTTAATGTTCAAAAACCCAACAATTATCAGTCATCTTATTAAAACTGGACAATAATATAATCTGCGGCGTAGATGATGATGAATGTAGTGAAACGATGAACATGCCCTGAACCACAGAATAAAAGTTTACACAGGATAACTACAATGTTCTGCACATATCAGCCATGTACTCCAGGGAAGACATTGTCAAACTTTTGCTATCGAAGAGAGGTGTTGATCCATTCGCTACGGGAGGCGTAAGTATCAAATTCTGGAACCTCATTAAGAGTTCAAAACACAGTTTTTTTTTAAATATATAAGAAGGGGCAAACGAGCAGGCGGTACTCTTAAGTGACTACCGACGCCCATGGACAACTGCAACACCAGGGGATCGCAGATTTTGCATACATGTGTATATCGGATGACAATACATTATTATGATGACATGGAGCTGATCTGATGCTGGAGCTGAAAGATGGGAATGAGAACTTCGTTATAAAATGGTATAACCGCATCGAATTTGAATTTCAGTCCATACCTTATACTGTTGAGCTATTGACGCTCTGAATTGGCTATTTATATATAATTTTAACTTTACATGTTAGGGCGCTTGTACGTATATTTTATAGTTATAATTTATTCAGTTGATTCGCTAGAATAACAGGCGGAGAGACAAGTATAAATCAAATAAAAAAACATATAATTAAAAAAAAATAAGCACTGAAATAAAAATTTATGCAAGAAACGGAAAAATCATAGAATTACTAGCACGTGCTTGCGTCCCTCAAATGATAATCCCATAATTCAGCTCTATAATCGCATCGCTAATTATTATAAAATGTATCCGCAATGCGTATGGAACGTGTTTTATGGAAATTAGACGTTAACTAAAATATTAAAAAACAACCATGTTACAATTTACATGTTTTCAGTGTTGCCATTTAATTTCTTAAAGAGTTAACAATATTTTTACTAAAATGTAAAAATGTTAAATTTTATATCGAAACTAAAACAGTGAACCATGGGCATCTCTGTAAATTAAGTAATCATGAAATTACTTTTCGTACCAAGAACGTTCCATCTCCCGCAATTCGCGCACGCGGGACGTTTACACGCGCTCTTCCTGTGCTTGGAGCGTAGACATTTGAAACACAAACGTGCGTTGAGGCACATCGGAAAGTCAGTGTAGTGCTGTGCTTTGGTAGCGGATTCGGTGGTGTAGCTTTCGGGTGGCAGCATTACACCGATTTTTCCTCGTATTCATTAAATATATCATATTCATTAAATTAAATTTTAAGTATTTAAATTAATGTATTATTTAATATTTTAATGCCGAAAAAGTGTGATACGCTTAAAGTGTTATTGTAAGTTACAGCAATACTTTGCCTGTATCAGCAAATTAACGAATTCAAAAGATGGCGCGGACTTTTGAAGTCGTTTCGGAACAATGAAGACCCAAAGCGGGTTAACTGCTCCTCTGTTTTAAATTATAATTATTAGACAATGAATCATAATGCATTTTTAAGAAACTTTTACTCCCTGCGTCTACAGTTTTCGTTGAAAAGATATATATCTACTTTAATATAATACATACAAGCGGCCGCGGCAGACATTGACCCAAACGTTGAATTACTCACACTATAATATTGAATATCAAATCGTCGCCGACATCTCCCATAGCACGGAGACAAACCTCGGTGGTTTCACCGTGCTATATTGATCAGAATAATTGTAAGGTCTTGTTAAAAAGTGAAATAAATAAATAAAAAAAAAACTTGGTTCACGTGACCTAAAACGTAACTTATTCAATTTTTGAATTGCTATAAACGTAACAAATAAGAAAAAGGATTTTTAATTCCTTTTTATCATTTGTTAGGTGATTGACTCTAAGGTCAATTCATTTTCTTAAGAGATTAAGATTGTTTAGATCGATCGTGACTCATCTTGATGGTTTGTCAAATATTTGTTGCTTGAATGGTTTGAGCGGCGAAGGACTTAATTCGTCTTCATTATTTAAACATTTAGACGGTCTTGACGTGTCATCACAATTTTGTATTGATACTTTTTTATGTTCACATTCAAGATAATAATATGAGTTGTTGATATTAAATTTTTTGTTTCTTTATTATAGGTTTAGTGTTTTAAAAATAAGACACTGTGGTGCTCCGCGCAATCGCCGCATAAGTTGCCAAATGGTGGCAACCCATCAGCAAAAACTCTCTCTCACTCTCCGAGAAACATTGATAGCATTAAAGTAGAAATAGGCAGACCTTTTAATTTTATCAAAGTTTGGATAATACAAAAACAAGGCACCTAAAATAGATCGCGACAAGCCGTCGTATTCAGACGCGTTTTACTTGAAAAGGGTAAAAACGACCTTAATATTTTGGGAGGTCATATAAGGTGGTTTCCCTAATGTCAGGAATAGATCTTGACATTTCACCCTCATCACACCTATATATAAAAAAATATTTGTGTAACATTCGGCTGTTACCTATAACACAGGCATTAATATACCTTAGGCATTCGTTTCTTTCTTTATTAAATAAAGAAAAATATAGGTATGTCGTTGTCATTATCCACAGCCCTATTTATCCCGCTATGCATTGCTGGAAATAAGTCTCTACCCGTTGCTATCCCGTATTTCGATCTTGGGCTTATCTTATGTACCTAAACACAATTAAAACTCAAGGATAATTATAATGACCATTGTATTAACTAAATGTAAATTGAGCTATTTTTTTCCATATTATATATTAACATGCGTTTTTTTAAATCTAAAATGTTCTCAGATATTCCTCGTCTACTTTAAAAAGTATACATTAATTGTATTAAAATTATCTAATTAAGGTTTTTACAGTCTCTGGTAGATTTGACGCTATTTTTAAATAGCTGTGTTATTCTTTTCTTATTTTTGAAATTCAAGTTTAGCGGATGATATATAGGCCATAGCTATCCTCGATAAATGAGCTATCTAACATTGAATTTTTCAAATCGGACCAATAGTTGCTGAGTTAGCGCGTTCAAACAAACAAACAAACAAACTTTTCAGCCTTATATACTAGTATAGGAGTATAGATTTACGTGGGCATATCACCCCACAGTGTATTATTAATAGGACTATAATGAATACTTTGTACTTTATAGTTAACGTGGAAAAATGTAATTTATAATGGGGCCGCCGCTCACACCGTACTGTAACGAATTTATTTTGTAACGTATTTTTTTTAACTTTCTTGCTTTGTAAATTGTTAGCGTGGCTGAAAACAGATTCAGAGCAACGCCGCTTAACTGCACTTATGGTGGTATATATCTTTATTAATCCGCACTAGTTGCGGGTTGAGCTAATGGGGCCGCCGCTCACACCGTACTGTAACGAATTTATTTTGTAACGTATTTTTTTTAACTTTCTTGCTTTGTAAAACTAGGACAAGAGACGACCGTTTCATTGATTTTATTTCGCCCTTAAACAGTTCAAATGACGACTGAAATAGTTTAAATTTTTATTTACCAATGAATATTAAGTCATGTTTATACTATTGTAACTGCCGCTACATAACGAGATGGCAATGATGTCGAATGGAAAAAGGTTACATGAAAGCAAACTAGATGGCGCTGTATGGATGACGACGACCGCAGTACAAACACTGAAAATCTCCATACAAACCAACTCAGTTTCAATACGCGAGTGTCGATACGGTCACAGATCTTAATTTTCAAGAAAAGAACATACTTATTTATCGAAATATATGCATCTACGACCCGTCTGGTTCGCAATGGAGGTCAACAGTTTCTTCATAAGGTGAACTGCAGACATTTTACCCGTAAATAAATAAATATACTTTAATCTTTTTTATCAGTAAGAAAACATAAAAATGCTTATACATTCACAAATGCCTTGAATATAAGAACCATTATAATATTTTCGCGTCAACATTTTGTTGACGATTGCTTCCCAATGTTCACGATACATTGCGCGCTCAAGAATGGGATGAGGATGGCAGTATCTGTAACCTCCCATTTCCGAGGCGAATGATTTTTGCGGATTTGTTTAGGACATTAAATGTAGCCTTTTCACAGAGTTTGCGGTACGATGTCTTATACATCCTGTATAATAACCATTATTTAACATTTTGACGATAAAATTTACCAATTAAAATGCTGTGACGTCAAGTGATTCTACGTAAAACTGCCATGAAATTAAACCTTACATTTCAATTCATTTCCGGGTGCGGTCAGCTCGTTTGATTTACGTTTACAGCACTGCGGCTCGCTGGCATAATCAGCTTGATTGCAAATATGAACTGTTTTGACTGCTTAATGGACTACGCGATAAACATCCAATTCTTTATTAATAAACGAAGCTTTATAAACTGTTCCCTTTGTAAACCTTTTTATTAATAAACGAACCTTTATAAATTGTTCCATTTATAAACCTTTAAAAATGGTTAGTTTTGTTTGAAATAAGATAGATATATACATTGTATATGTGGCTCGAATGGACCCGCAAAGTTAGGCCAATAATGCGACTTCCTGGATGCCCTCCAATCGCCGCCGACAACCCGGCAGGCCGAAGAAGAGGTGGCACGACGTTTTTGAAAAATTTTGCGGGGACGTTATGGATGAGATTGGCCCAGAAAAGAAGAAGTTGGATCAAGAAAGGGGAGGCCTTTGCCCAGCAGTGGCACACAACAGGCTAGTAGTAAAAAATACATTGTGGATCTGAAATATTTCTTACCAAAAATGAACGCGACATCTCTTGCAACTTTGAATGACATCCCTATTAGTGAACATAGGGTCCAATCAAAGCAACATGCTGTCATTTTATATGTATGTTAAACTAATCCAGATAATCGTATTAAATTATATTGTAATCCACGGTAGTGATTGGAATGCAGATATCTAATCATATGTCAGCAATACGTCAGTATGTCGCTAAATTACACCCTGACGCGACAAATTTAGATAATGTATATACACTATTATATAGATTGCAACTACCTACGGTGTGTAAGTCAGTTCGTGTTTAGATAAATGTAACAATATATTGAATACTATATATAGGCCCGTCTCGACTTCGCAAGATTATATAAAACTTTATTATATTATATTAGATAAAACTTTCCTCTTATTATTGGTGTCAACCGCATTATAATGCGTTGCGTACTTTAAAAGATACTATAGATCGCCGGCTGGTTGAAATTTTACCACAAACCTTTTTGCGTATAATGACATATACTGTCCTGTTCACAGAAAAATAAAATTTGGCAATTAATATAACATACGGTAGTCACGTTTACACTTTGACATCATCCAATGCTTGTGTGTGTAAATCGTTTGGCATTGGTGTGCGTGTGGTTCTATTTTGATAATTTAATTTCTTAATAATGCATATTATAAAATACTCATATACTCATTTCTTAAAGGCCGGCAACGCATCTGCGATCCCCCTGGTGTTGCAATTGTCCATGGGCGTCGATAGTCACTTATGAGTACCGTCTGCTCGTTTGCCCCTTGTTATATTAAAATAATAATAATAATATTGGCTATCATATTCTCTATATTAACATATACACCTTCCTCTATATTAACTACCATTATACCAAATTTCAAATCGTCCGTGAAATGGTACCTAAAGTTTTTCTTCACGTATTAATAATAAATAATCAGTGGTACAAAAAAAAGAGTACTTAAAGATTATATTGAACGATTTTAAATCTTCTGTAACTAATACTGGAGCTCCATTATTATCGAAATACACACACTATCTGAGTGATCAATAAAAGGGGTCGAAATTATTAAATTTGTTGATCGTAACGCGTGGAAAAGTGACAAAAGCTTAAATCAAAGTCATGGGTGTTGCTGAGCTCAATTTACCGTTAATGAAGGCACACACACTACCAAAACTCTAATATCAGATTGTTTACTTGCTCTCTGAACTAAGT